>CM056385.1:46053895-46577451 GCA_029718625.1 Synaphobranchus kaupii | reverse complement strand
GGACAGGCCAAACCCCAGGCCAAGCCGCCCTTGGAGGACCCGAATGAAAAGAAACCACCGCCATACACAGGACCAGACAACCCACAAAAGGAGAAAAAAGGTATTTATCCAGTGATAAAAGGAATAGTAAATGTAGATGGAACACTGATATTAAACATCAGCTTCCCACAGTTTCTTACTTCACAACAACTCATGATTCATTTATAAGACCACAGTGCACCACAACGTTGCCCACCCACCTCTATATGCATACAGAGTTCATACAGTGCTTTCTAATACATTTCTAATATATTCAATACAAGTCCATACAAGTCCATGCTGTCACAGGTAATACAGTTTATAGGTGACCAATGGAATATTTCCAACAAATCCCCACTTTGAGGCTTGATGAGCCTCACACTCACTATTCCATTGATACATGTTAATTATGCAGTCCTGCGGGGAGAGAGATCGCTCATCTCCTAATCACTCTAATGTCTTTCTCATTGTAACACTTTGCTACTAAAAATCTTTCTATCAACATGCTCAATGCACAGCTATCAGTCATAGCCTTATGCATAACATATGACCCTCGCTCACATGCAGATTTCTGTTCCGTCACTGCGCAGTCCAATAAGTAAGTGTATTTTAAGTATATGTGACTGTATATATGTGTATTATATTTGAAGTATGCCTGGTCGAACAGTCTTGCCGGGATGCCAGCCAGCTGGCCAGCCAAGGTGTCCGCACTCAGTTTCAAAGGCAGTAGTACCACTCTGCCTTCCGCTTCTCTCTGATGCAATCACTGTCCTTGGCTGCACCTCCAGCTCAGCACCCACAGCTCTGAAAGAATACAGAAAATAATATGATTAATAATAATGATAATAATGATGATTATGTTTTTTTACTGATCTTCATATGGAGAGGTGTACTTATACACTTCTTCGGTGTCCCATCTTTTATCCAAATCACGCAAACCCGGAGAGCTTGCCCAAAGCTCATCACCGGAATTTGTTAAACACATGATGGAATACCGCAATGGTAAACAGTCTACTGTTTTGAACATCGGCCTTGCATACATCCATCTGCAAGTAGGTATAGCAGGTATCTGTACTGTGGCTTTAAAGCAAAATTTTACTTCTTTACATGTGATTACTCCAAGGCAAAATGTTCGTGTTCATCTAATGCGTTTACACATTTTCAGGAGACAGGGTTCCCCCATCCCCAAAGATCTACATATCATTACCACTATTAGCACTGGGTCATCTATTATCCAATCAGCCTTAATAAATTCGGGGTGCATTGCGCATAGTGGAGCTAAAAATAGGTTACGGTATTTCAGTACTTTTTCACATTTACAGTCGAATGAGCACCTGTGCTTAAACCGTTTTCTATTATACCTCTGCATTATCGTACACCTTTTCTCTTGTACACCAGAGAGGTGACGCACCCTCCACTTGTTGTAATTCTACCGTTTACTCTAATGTGACACTGTGCAATTTGGGAGTGCACGTGTATTGTAAAATATAGAGACTGCAGGTCTAGTTGTGAACAGAATATCCGAATTTAACATAACATTTAAAAATACTTATTTTGTGTTCATAGGGAACTCCATATGGCAGTGGCCATCGATAACAATCCTCACCCAAGCTGTGGCCATAAACTGTACTTCTTTTACTGAAATACCCCCAAGTCCTAGGGTTTCTCTACTGCAGTTAGTTATTATCTTTACACTTTTCAGCTGGATTTTAGGGTTACCTTGTTCATAGCTTGATAACAGCAGGACGGAATCCAACCTGTACCACGCTCCTTTAAAGGGTAAGATTTGCTCGATATCCCTTGTCATACGGAGTGTCCTCTCCTCTGCACACTTTGGTTTCTAATAAAGCGACGCAGTTGGGACTGTATGATTTTTTTTTACATCCTATCGTTCCATAAACACACTCATTTAAATCATTCTCAGCCATGTCTGGGGCAGGCGTTTTAGAGACATCTAAACTAAGTATACAGTCTGCTATATAGCGCAGTTTCCTAAATTATCAACTGTTAACTATAATTCCCCTGTTTTGCCTGTTCCAGAAGTGACTAAAAAGTCCCTGAGATGCACAACCAAAAAACCTCCCACTCTTGTCTAGGAAGGAGAAAAAGATTGCACCTCTCTTACACCTCTTACATCCTACCCATAGTAGTCAGGTTGTTCATATGTGGGGTTTTCCACATTCTCATATTTTGTCAGCTGAACAGTGGTGGTTTGAGTTTTCACTGTCTGGTGTTTCACGAGCCCCAGACGATGCTCCTCCGCTGCTTCATTCACTGCTATAACCAGCGGATATGCCCCCACAATTCTGGTGAGAAAAGATCTCAGAACAGGTAACAAACAACACAGCAGTATTGCTACACATATCAGTGCCATCACAATTATTGCACCTGCCTTGGCAAACCATGCTCCCCAGTTTCCAAGGTGCTTGTGCAACCAGTCCCAGACCTCATGTCCAAATCCTGCATTGTCTGTCACTTCCTGTCTGAGCCCCTTGAGCTTCATCATGGCCTGTGTGAATGTTCCATTGGGAGAAGTGTTGTTCGGGATATAAGTACAGCAGTGGTCCCCGAAAAGAACACACACTCCACCTCCACCACACAAGTTGCTGCCCTCTACTTGTAGAGCTGTTGGTGATGTTCTGGCAATACGGAATGGACCTTCTCTCCTTTGCTCGTTCCGTCTCCGGAACTTCCTGACGTAGACCAGGTCACCAGGCCTCAAGTGGTGCCTTTCTTCTGGATTGTCTTGCTCGTTAGTTCTTTCCTGTTCGAATATAGTCTGATGTATAGTGGTTAGTTGTCTCATATATTCTCTGAGCTCCAATTCTAATACCTGTAAGGTTGGACCCCCTGAGGGCCCCCTTATCCTAGGTACTGGCATTGTCCTTCCTGTTAACGTCTCATGTGGGCTGAGATGAGTAATTCTGTTCTGCTGCATCCTGTACTTCATCAATGCTAGAGGTAATGCATCTATCCAATTTAACCCTGTGTCTTGACTGATCTTGTTTATCTTAGCTTTCAATGTTCCATTGATGCGTTCTACCATTCCCTGTGACTGGGGATGATATACACATCCAAATCTCTGCTTTATTCTTAAAGCTTGCATTACCTGTTTTATCACATTGCCCACAAATGCCTTTCCATTGTCTGAACTTATTATCGCAGGTATTCCAAATCTGGGGATCACTTCATTTACCAGGAATTTTACTACTGTCCCCATTCCCTGGTCTTTTGACGGCACTGCTTCCACCCATCTGCTGAACCTGTCTATTATTACCAGCATGTACCTTTTTCCTCTCACTTTCTTTAACATATCTACATAATCCATTACCAAATGCTTAAATGGTCCTTCTGGAACTGGTATGTGCCCTATTGGTGCTGTTAGTCCCTTCCTGATATTGTTCTGTGCACATACTTCACATAAGCTTAACTGGTAATCTACTGAGTTCTGTAGACATGGAGACCAAAATCCTTCTCTTTTTATTGATCTCATCACTTCACCTTGCGCGCAGTGATCCACCCCATGGGCTTCACTTATTAGTAGGGTTAGTAAGGGAGTAGGGGCTATTAATAGCCCTTCTGCACTTCTCCAGAAACCATCATGTCCCTCCTTAGCCCCCCTTCTCTCCCACTCAGCTCTCTCATTTTCAGCAGCAGCCTGCTGCATGTCTTTGACATCCTCCAGAGTTGGTATTGAATGCACTGCCACCTGTGCGGGTGCAATAATAGCAATTTTACATCCTGACGCTTGTTTACCTACACTGTAAAAAAAAATCCCGTTAAAAAACAGTAAAAAGTCTGGCAGCAAAGTTGCCAGTAGACTACCATAAAATAACAGAACATTGCTGTAAATGTAATTACAGAGGAAACCCCTAAAAATTACAGTAATCTTTCATTCATTCATTCTCATTTGTTGAAAAAATCACATTATTAAATGGTATTTCCCCATAAACCTACGAGCAAGACCATTTAATTAAAAATAACAACCTTCAATTAACAGACATAGTCTGTCTTTTTATATTTATGGGTTATTGCTGTTATTGTAAAAAGAGATCTTTTATATAAAGCATATTTCTGTAATTTTTCAGTAATTCTGCCATTTTTTGAGAAAACGGGAGAAATCCAGTAAAATGTACAGTAGATTGTCTGTTAAAATACTTTTTTTTTTTTACTTTATTGTTCCCTTTGATTTTTTTTTACTTTATTGTTCCCTTTGATTACAAAATCATTTCCTTTCTTATGTGCCTGACATTTTATTATAGCCAATTTTTCTGGTTTTAACATTGCTATTATTAGTTCTAAAATTTGCTCTTTGTGTTGTATGGTCACTTCCATTGCTTTTTAAGAACCCACGATTCTTCCACACTGCTCCAAACAAATGACATACACCATGTGCGTACGCTGAGTCAGTATATATGTCAGCTTTTTCCTGACATCATTTCACATGCCTTAGTTAGTGCTTTTATTTCTGCTAATTGAGCTGAGCACGGTTGAGAGCATCTCTCTGCTTCCAACGTCACCCATTCTGTTCCTCTTTTTTCTATCACTGCATAGCCTGCATGATTTCCCTCATGATCCATATAGCAGGATCCATCTACGAAAAGTATTCTCTTTCCCTCATCTTCCAGTGGTTCTGCTTGTAAATCAGCCCTGAGTTTCATAAACTCCTTGCTTTCCGGAACGCATTCATGAGGTGTTCCTTCATGTGCTAACGGTATGTATTCTGCTGGATTTACCGTATCACATCTTGCTATTGTGATATCTGGATATACAGTTAACATATGGTAATTATGAATTATTGCTGGAGTTAGTACAAATTTACCTTGCTCGATCATTTCTGCCACTTTGTGATGTGTGTATATCGTTATTGGATAGCCCATTGTCACTGCTACTGCTTTCTCATAGGCCCACCACACTCCTGCTAAATCCTGATAGCAGGGTGGATACCCTAAGGCCACTTCATCTAGCTTAGTGCTGTAATAAGCTATAGGTTGTTTATTTCTGCCTTTACAGGTTTCCTGCATTAATATTGCTGTGGCAAATTCTCCTGTCCTTATTGATACATACATCTCAAATGGCTTGTCATAACTGGGTAAAGCAAGAGCTGGGGCTTGTGCTAGCTCCTTCTTAATGCTTTCAAATGCTGTGTCTGCATCCACATCCCACTTTAATCTGTTTCTCAAATTGTCCTGTCCTGCTTCTTTCATTATTTTTCTCAGTGGGTGTGTTTTCTCTGCATATCCTTCTATCCAATCTGTACTAAATCCTGTCATTCCTAAAAATGTCATCATCTGTCCCACTGTTTCTGGTTTTGGTACAGCTGCTATAGCTTCCACTTGCTTGTCTGCTATACTTTTACAGCCAAATTCTATCTTTCTTCCTAGATATTCTACTTCTGTTTGGCAGTATTGTAGCTTCTTTCTAGACACCTTGTGCCCTCCCTGAGCCAATCTCTCTAAGAGTTTTAGGCTGTCTGTTTCACATTGTTCACGTGAATTTGAACACACTAATAAGTCATCCACATATTGTAGAACCACACTATTTAGTTCTAATCCCTGTAAATCTGCTCTTAGCACTTGGTTAAAAACATGTGGGCTATGTTTAAACCCCTGAGGCATCCTAGTGTAGGTATATTGTTGTCCTGCATATGTAAAAGCAAATAACTCCTGACTTTCTTTTGCCAGTGGCACACTGAAAAACGCTGAACACAAATCTATTACAGTGAACCACTTAGCTGTACCCGGAATATTAGGTAGCAGCGTGTGAGGATTTGATGCTTCCGCTAGCATGTCTTGCACCGCGTCATTTACCGCTCTTAGGTCATGCACTAATCTCCATTTTATTCCATTCGCCTTTCTTACCGGCAGTAGCGGGGTGTTGCACAAACTTTTAGTTTTCCTTAATATTCCTGCTTCTAATAAGCCTTCTATTGTTTCTTTGATTCCCTCCACTGCCTCCTTTTTTAAAGGATATTGGGGTCTGTATGGACCCCTAGACCCTTCTTTCAGTCTTATCTCAATTGGGTTAGCTGATTTTACTTTTCCCACATCTGTGTCATGTTGTGACCATTATTGATCTGGCAGCGTATCTAATTTTTCTTCTTTCTGTTCCTGAACCCTTTGTTTGGATCCTTTCACTGGGATTTTCACCTCTTCGGGTGTTCCTCTCATGTGTGTGTCAGTTATTATCTTCATCATTGTTTCATCTTCTGACATCCAGATTCGCAGGTTTTCTGTACGATAGAACTTCATGTTTTCAGCTCTTTTTACCATGATTCCTAAGTCTTGTGATTCATAGCCATGATTCACTTTTAATGTCACATGGGGTGCTGCCCCCTCTACACCAAACCATTTCTGTGTCCATTCTGTCTCATCTATCCTCAATGCTGCTCCCTCTGGCCCTATGAGAATTGCTGTAGATCTAATCCATTGTTCCTCCGTTTCTAGGGCCCAATTCCATTCCAATTCTGCATCCTGAGTTGGATCAAATCTCATAGTACAATGCAAGTCTAATTCAGGCCATATTGCTTCCGGAATCTGTGCTTCCACATATTTCCCCCATTCTTTCCAGGCCTATGCTCTCACTTGCTCTTCTATCCCTCCCAACCAGTACACATTTGCCCACTCATCTGCTTTTTCTTTCTGTTCTCCGTACATTCCCAATAGGTTAATTCACTCTCTTCCGCATTGTAAGCGCAGCCCTAACTCTAATATAGCATCTCTCCCTAACAAATTTACTGGAGTATACTTACATACTATCAATGGTATTGTGGTTACCTTTGTCCCTATTTTTACTGATACTGGCAGAGTCATTGGAGTCAATTGTGTTTTCCCTGAGAACCCTACTGTTTTTACATATTGACCTGACATTGGTAAGTGGGTTGCATATTTTCTTTGAATACATGTTACTGTAGCCCCTGTATCTATCATCATGGGTACTATTTGTCCTGCTATCTCTACATTTATCATGGGTTCCTGATCGGCGTTATCAATGCATGCTGTCCCACTTTACCCGGGTTCTCTGGGCATCCCTATTGGTTACCCCTGTAATTTACAGGGCCTTGAGGCTGTGGCGGAATCCAGGTCCCTGGGAGCCCTCCCTGATTCTGCTGCTCTGGCAGCTGCTGCCCTGGCCCTGCCTGATAGTACTGCAGCTGCGGCTGTGGATTAGGACAAAACCTTTTTATATGCCCTATTTGCCCACATCCCCAGCATTGTGGTGGGCCCGGTTGTGGCCCCTGTTGATTCTGCACATAACCTCCCTGCACCCACTGTTGGTTCTGCATATTACCCCCCTGGCTTGTCCCCTGTTCTGATTTCCCTGACCTTTATTCCCTGGTGGGGTTCCCGTCCCCCCTTTGTTCCCTTGTCCCCAATTTTGTGGCGGGGCCCCTTGCATTGCCCCTTGAACGTATACTGGTATCGGGACTGCTGGTGGAGGAATTCCAGAAAAATTATAAACAACAGTTGGCTGGGATACACTCGGGCCCCTACCCCGTTCAGGGAGGGGAGGCTCTGGCTGGGAGCCATTTTCTTGGGATCATTGTCTTTTTCTTTTTCTTTATTTTTACTCTTTTCTTTGTTTTTCAGCACTTCCAGTTGCAACTGGAAAAGCTTCCGTTGCACCTCTCGTTCCTGGTTGCTTTGTTTTTTCTCTTCCATGCAGCCCCTTTCCACTGCATGTATCACATGATCCACAAACTCTCTGTGGGCCATAGAAGACAGTCCCACCACATCCTCTAGGCGGCTTTTGGCAAGGTCTGGCAGCCCTTCCAGAATCGCAGCTCGAAACATAGCTGTCATTATAGGATCTCCCTGTATGTCTTTGTCCAATGTCATTCTCCAATTGCGGAGCTGATTCTCCACAAAAGCTGCTGCAGACTCTTCCTCTTTCATGGGCACTCCCTTCAGCATTGCTGTGCTCGGCCGTGTGGGGTAGGCCTTCCTTAGGGAATCCCATATTTTCTGTCTGTACTGGTCAAATATTCTCCCATCTACAGTGGATTTGTCTGCTCCTCTGTACCCAGCATGTTCTATTATGTCCAGCATTTTTTCCTTCCCCACTACCTTAGTGAGGAGGGCCTTCACATCTCCCAGCGCCATTGTCTTTCCCATCATTTCCTCCTCCAGCTTCCTTATCCAGATAGCCGCTCCCTCCAGTATGTCTGGCAAGGTTGTGATCAGATTTTGGAGGTCCTGAGAGCCCCAGGGGAATATATTGTTGGCGTCCTCCCTTATTTAATAGCGGAGCCATTACTTTAGGGTCACCATATTTTGCTGGTGGCTTCCTTTCTCTCTGACTCCTGCGCAGTCTCTCTTCTTCTCTCTTCTCACTCTCCCTTTTCCTTCTCTCTCCCTCTTCACTTCCTGTTTCACACTTCTCCTCTTCTTCCTCATACTGAACAAACATATCCTCCTCTTCCTCTTCCTCTTCTTGGCTAGATGTATGTATGCTCTCTTTCCTGGCCTCTCCCTCACTTTCTCTATTTACCACTGATTCTGCACCTGTCCCACCATTACTCCCCACTGGGGGTCTCGGCGGGACATAGTCCCCTGCTTCCTTTGTCCTTTCCCTATCTTCCTCCTCCCATATTTCCCACCTTCTTCTCCTCCTCTTTTCTTCCTCATCCTCATCATTTGCTCCCCTCACTAGTAACAGTGATTCCCAATCCTCCCCCTCCCTTGCTACTCTCCTCCTTTCCTCCCAACGCCTCCTTAACTCCAGCTGCATCCTCCTCCTCCTTCTCTTTTCCTTCTCTTTCTCTGAGTCTGAAAAATCTGAGGCTGTCCCTTTATTTTGTGCTGCAGCCCTCTCCCTTGCTGGCCTCCTAGCTTCTTGTTGTTCTATTTCCACTAACTTTTCTTCTATTTCTATCTTTCTCCTCCGTCTTGTATCCTCCTGCTCTATTGGCTGCAGCCTCTCCTTTTCTCTAGCTTCAGAGTTAGCCTCTCTTATTTCCAGCTCTCTCATATGCTTTTTCATCTCCTCATATTCCTTTGTCATCATATTCTTTCTTTTTGCTGCTTCTTCTTCCATTTTTGTCATCTTATTCTCTCTTTTGGCTGCTTCTTCTTCCATCCTTAACCACATCCTCTGTTTACCCTGCTCTGTTTCCTCCATCGCTTGCTTTTTCTCTCCTATTTCTATTTCTTGATCTCGCATCCAACATTCTAGGCCTTCCGACTTTTCTCCTAACTCTCCCTCCCTTTGCTTCAACATGCTCTCCCTCTCTGTTATCTCCTGCATGTGTCTCATCATGTCATTTATTACTTCCCTTCCTTCTTCTTTTTTCCGTCTCTCTTTCTCTGCTTTCTCTTGTTTTTCTTCTTCCGTTGGTGTTAACTGATGTCCAGAATTAGAAATAGACACCGGTAGAGACCTGCAAGATGTTGTTATCCGGAGTTGTGAGGGGGAGCCGGAGAGGCCTGCAGGGAGGCCTGCAGGATATTCGTTTGTATTCTGCATTCTGGGCACATAGTCATTTTTATTTTTGGGAGACTAGACAACTTGCGCCACAGTGATTTACTGGTCTTATCTGAAACCTGTCACAGTCGTTCATACTGAAACCTGTCACAGGTGTTCATACTAAAACCTGTCACAGTCGTTCTGTCGCAGGTGTTCATACTGAAACCTGTCACAGTCGTTCTGTCACAGGTGTTCATACTGAAACCTGTCACAGTCATTCATACTAAAACCTGTCACAGTCGTTTTTACTGAAACCTGTCACAGTCGTTCATACTGAAACCTGTCACAGTCGTTCATATTGAAACCTGTCGCAGTCGTTCATACTGAAACCTGTCACAGTCGTTCATATTGAAACCTGTCGCAGTCGTTCATACTGAAACCTGTCACAGTCGTTCTTACTGAAAACTGTCACAGGCGTTCATACTGAAACCTGCCACAGGTGTTCATACTGAAACCTGTCACAGGTGTTTATACTGAAACATGTCACAGTCCTTCATACTGAAACCTGTCACAGTCCTTCATACTGAAACCTGTCACAGATGTTTATACTGAAACCTGT
Organism: Synaphobranchus kaupii; assembly: GCA_029718625.1. NCBI lineage: Eukaryota > Metazoa > Chordata > Actinopteri > Anguilliformes > Synaphobranchidae > Synaphobranchus > Synaphobranchus kaupii. The sequence goes on along the minus strand of CM056385.1, from coordinate 46,567,409 downwards.
CACAGTCCTTCATACTGAAACCTGTCACAGTCGTTCATACTGAAACCTGTCACAGTCCTTCATACTGAAACCTGTCATAGTCACCCATACTGAAACCTGTCATGTGAAACCCAAATTCTCCAGGCAGGTAGTATGTCAGGTCTCTTTTGCAAACAGATTTAATCCCAATTTAAATTCTAAAAAGTGTGGTTCCAAGCTGGCCCGAGGGTGTTATATCAAGACACACCATCACACAACGTTGACACAAGCTTCATGCAAACAAAGATGACAAGCAGAGCAGAATAATTCTCATTCTAATTTTATTTCTAAGTAAAAAGACTTTCAGAGCATTTTGATTTAATAGTGATATAAACAGGTAAAATATAAAGAGTAAAACATAGTTGAGCTCCATTTTCAGTTATCTCCTTTTTTCCTCGTCCTTTCACAAAACAAGAGGCTGCAGATTAAGACTGAACGCTTGTATGTCTTTATTGGGGTTAAACATTGAGCAGGAACGGTTCTGCCCAAAATACAACAGAAACGGAAAACATTAATACAGGTTAAGACTAGAAACACAGATATGATATAATATTTGTTATACAACTGAATTATATAGCACAGTTTCCAAACCATCTCCGAAAATAAATGTTATTAGAACTAGTGCAAAAAGTTCTAAACATTAAAGCACAGTGTATAAAAATGGCATAAGAAGTATTCTCTTCAAAGAATACAGGCTTAGCAGAGATGTCTGTATTGAAGTTTGTATTGTTCTCGTCCCTTTCTGGAAGGCGTAACCCACTAGATTTCTTATAAAGAAGGCTCCGCTATGCCATAGAATGTGTGACACCTGTCTGTGACATACGAGAAAGCAGAGGGTACAAATGGCCTTTTCATAGCTGAAAAATACATCAAATAACAGCGCACACTGAAGACAGACATGCTCACATCTTTATCCTTTAGTCACGGATGTGCTAATGTCTGTCAGAGCGGTGCTTTCAAAAATTATCTGAATTTGAAATTTGCTTATTTCCAATTACCTGTGGATGAAATAGAGGTCACAAAGGGACACTTTTCTATTGCTTAAAGAGGGCTATAACAACATAGATTTGAGCAATATTTCACTGCACTTGTTTAAATTATCGCATTAAAAATTGCAAACAGGCACAACGATAATTTTTCCTCATGTTTGAAATGTGTGTAAACAGAATTATCCAAAATATTTAAAAAATATACATCCAATAACCTTCCATTACAGATATTCCAGAGACTCATTCCCTCATTTGGACTCATTCACCTTTTATAGCATTTGAAATTAGAGCTCTATGAAATAATTTAGCTTTTTAAAAATTGTTAATGAAAACTTTTAAAAGCTCAAGGTGAAAATTATACTTGATCACTAAGTGCAAATGTAGTATGGACAATTTCTTATGAAATAACTGTCTCCACGGTTACTAAAACTGGAAACATGAAACCAGTCTGCTTTCATGAAAACCAAGCCCTAAAACAAACATAATGAGTCTTGTTTTGGAGTTATTATATGCGTGCATTTAAATTTGAATCTTTCCTCGGGAATTCCCCATTTGTATCCTGATATTGTTTATCATGTGCATCATACCTTGACAGCCAGTAGAGCTACAGATGTGAATTGTGATGCCCTGCTAGACTCGATATATTTGGAATGAAGCAGTCCTTGGCACGTGGGGAGGATATCAACCTGTATAAAAGACTATGTTGTAAATTTATAACTTGTACCTTTATTAGCATGCATGAATGATAACGCACAATTTAATCTACCACATAAGCAAAAATAATGGATGGGTATTGGATATTTGGTGGAAATTCTACTTACCTATATCAAAGGAAATCTTTGGACCTTGTAACTGAAAAAAAATCATGTTCAGACGTGACCTCTGGAATCAGAACGTTTTCTGTAGAACATCTGAGTGAACCACTGTGTGGAGCATCTTCATTACATGACTTGACATTTCAAGCAAGGAAATCTTGTGTGACCTCATCCTTTGAGATTGTGACATGGAAACTAATGCTAACAGAGCAAAGTTAAGCTTAAGCTTAATCAAAATAATTAAGATACCAAGGAAAATAATCTCAAAGAGCAGTGAGTAGAAAAAACATTTGCATATGAGTTAGAGACCGGAGTTAGAGACCGGAGTTAGAGACTGGAAACCATGTTTGTGAAATGCGTATGGAATGAAAAAAATAAAAAAGCATGAAAAGACATTAAAAAAACATAATATATCATAATATAAGGCAGTGTTTTAACACTGGATAATAATAATAATAATACTTTGCAACTTTGCCAAAACAAACAGCTTAATGTCATTTTTAATGCCATAAAAGATTGTATCTGTTCATATTTTGATTAAACCTTTCAGCTTACAGTGACCCAGAGAAGCTGAAAAATGGCAAAAGCAATTTATGCAAAAAGATTTGATCAATTTAAAATTCAGTCTGGACATTCATTGTGACAGGAGATATTTCTTTATGTAATATATATTAATATAAGGCAGTGTTATAATGACAAACGGATCTCTAATGTGCCATATTGCCGTTTTTGGAGGGAAGAACCTCCTTTGATCAGATATTTTTACAAATCTGATTATTTCTGTGTGGGTATTAATTTGGTTCATTGGAAGACTGTTTTTGGTTTTGTTCTCTCTCACCAAATCCATATGTTTGTCAATCATGTATGATTTATTGACCTGACAGAGATGTTCTCAAACTTCATCACGCTGCAGGCAGAAAAAAACAGTCAAGTAAAATTTAATCCCTACAAGCTGGAACATCTGTGAATGATTTATCTAAACATATTTTAACTTGCAAAGGGTCTCTTTCTCATAATATGTGGTATAAGAATATATATACAGTATATAAACCTGGAAAAAAAGTAAAATAATGCATGCTCTCTACTTACTCTCCAATTCTACTTTCCAATTATGAACCACTACAACAACGTAGTGTCTTGTGCTATTTAACACATTTTTTATTTACCATGAAATTACATCTTTTTTTTTTTTTTGCAAAATCATTTTGATTATCAGAGAACTTTCTTATGAGAAACACATTCAAATGGTTTTAATTCAGATGTCAATTAATGTGGCTGCAGCTGTTTAATATAACAATATGAATTATACAAAATTGATGAAAAGGAAATGATTAGTCTGCAAGTTATAAAATCTTCTTATCTGACCATGATACTGGGAGGTAGGCAAAGAATAGGTATTCCTAAATATAAATTCATATTTAAATATAATTTACTACTACATATATTGAAATATAATCCAATTGCAAAAACACATTCCACATTTCTGCCCTGCACCACAGAAAGACCCTCACATTAATGTGGAATGAGATAAAGGCCAATTGTACCCAAACCATTCCCGGAAGAAACACACCACACCGTGAACAGGAAGTAGGACTTCCTCACTTCCTTTATCTGTCCCTCCCCCTCCCCTCTCCCCCTTTGACCACGATGTCTGAGTTGCTGGCTGGCAGGGGAGGGTGGGGGGGCACACACTCATCCTTCCTATTACAACCCCCTGCAGGTTTATTGTATTTTATTTATTTTTTGGGGAGGGATTGTGATTCACTCCTCTCTGGTGGAGGCTTCCTCCATTGGGGTGAGGGTCTCCAGGGTCATCCCCCCACTGTTCTGGACCGTAGAAAAAGTGACAACAGTGTGCAGAAGGATGAGAACCAGCACACACAGTTTGAGTCTGCTGCTGCTGCAGAGCCTGGAGGCGGCCGACACGGGCCATGCCGAGGAGCCGGGGGGTTTGGCGGACGCGTTGCAGGCGCCCTCCGACGCTGGGCTCGCAGCTGCTCCATCTGACATCGCAACATTCTGCCTCTACATTGGTTAAATGGTTTTCTAGTAGCCCTGCAGCACAGAGAGAGAGAGAGAGAGAGAGAGAGAGAGAGAGAGAGAGAGAGAGAGAGAGAGAGAGAGAGAGAGAGAGAGAGAGAGGAGAGAGAGAGAGAGAGAGAGAGAGAGAGAGAGAGAGGAGAGAGAGAGGAGAGAGAGAGAGAGAGAGAGTGTGTGAAAGAGAAGAAATTTAAATTCCCCCTCCACCTCAGCTGATGTGAAAGTTCTGGCACAAAATGCTGGCTGCTTCATACTGGCCGGTGGCTGATGTGAGTCTAACAATCTCCAGGTGCACAGATTTTGTGCGGAAAATGTTAGATATGGGAAAAGTGTTGCCATGGGATAATCTGAAGAAACTTCTATTATTCTGTGTGCTTTTATTCAGAAACATATGCAAACAAACAAACAAATAAATAACTAAATAAATAAATAACAGACAGGCATTTATACATTCTTATGTGTGTGTGTCTTTCTTTATATATTTTAACATTGAGAAAAATGCATTATATTATGAAGTGCCATGTTGAACTGATATACAGTGAAGAGGAGGAGGAAGAAAACCGAAAACAATGAGGACAGGTCAGAGGAAGAAACCTAAAACAATGAGGACAGGTGAGAGGAAGGTCCGAAAACAATGAGGACAGGTGAGAGGAAGAAACCTAAAACAATGAGGACAGGTGAGAGGAAGGTCCTAAACCAATGAGGACAGGTGAGAGGAAGAAACCTAAAACAATGAGGACAGGCTGAGAGGAAGGTCCTAAAACAATGAGGACAGCTGAGAGGAAGAAACCTAAAACAATGAGGACAGGTGAGAGGAAGGTCCTAAAACAATGAGGACAGGTGAGAGGAAGAAACCTAAAACAATGAGGACAGGTGAGAGGAAGGTCCTAAAACAATGAGGACAGGTGAGAGGAAGGTCCTAAAACAATGAGGACAGGTGAGGGGAAGGTCCTGATTGCCATACATGACAAAAGAAAACTGCTGGTTGCTAGGAATCCTCATTGTCCAGATAAGAAAAATATAGCAGCACTTTATTAAACATACTCCCTTGATAACTAAAGCTACAATGCAAGCTGTTCCTTTGTGCCAGCACTCTCTGGTTGTAAACAGATAAGAGTGTGGAGGGACCAGATGAGAAGAGAAGGTTTAATTGAATTAGGTTCCCCTCCTGTCCCTTGTTATTTTGCCAAAGGCCATCTGGGGGATCATTTACCACACTTGATACACTTAAACTACTCCCCAAATGAGCTGAAATCCTGATAGTGATGGGAAAGGTAAACCCATTTCTTCCAGATTACTGCCGTCCAGTAAATCTGATGCATATTCTTTGAAAGCAACGAAGACAGCCCTGTCCTTCACCGTGCATATCACGGGTTACTGCCGGTTGCCACAGAGGAAACACTGGCTGACGTATTAAAAACCAGTGAATGATAACCTGCTCAGTTGCCAAGGGAAATAATGTATCATGGAACAGAAACAGCAATGTATCTACTGAACACCTGGCAGGGTAACACTTCATCATTTTCCTTTAGATTCTTTATGGATTTAAAAGTAATTCAGTGAGTTGAATGAGGGTATTGAACATGTACATGTAAGTAATGCATAGTATAATATGTGCTTATTAAAATAATGCGTTTATGTATTAGCATATATAAGCAAGACTCACTTTACCCTGAAAGAGATAATCACTATAAGTAAAAGTATTAAATAAGTAATCACTATCTTCCTATATTGCACTGTAAGTCGTCAGAGGCTCCATGTAGCCCTTCGGTATCGGTTTCTTTGACATGGTTAATGCTGCTAGCATGTATTTAAAGGTGAACTCAGTTTAGTTCTCCAGCAGGAGTACCACCTCAGGAGAGAGTTACACATCCACCTCCAGCATTCGGTGTCTGTAATATGAAGTAACCTTGATTCTGAACCTCTTCTGTTTTTGTTTAAAATGCTTACCGGGAAAGCAGCACACTATTGCATGACTATACAATAGATTGGTAAATAAAAAAATCATGTTAAAGCAATTTATATTAATTCTTTATGTCTGAAATGAGTTACAGTACAGCACATATCCTATTTGCCCTTGTTGGATAGACACATGCAGATTTCATTGCCTTTTCTGCCTTCCCAGATGCAATGCATCTTCAATATCAAAATGAAATGCATTCCGATGAGTTCATGCACATTGCTTCTTCTCACTTTATGAAAATTGTATTATATTATATGCTCCTGATCATTTAGCCATCAATCATACAGAACCAGATCCCTAATTAGACCTTTATCATTTATTGTGTTCTGGACTTTGATTTACAAATTTAGAAAACTAGTAATAGTAATAACAATAATTTAAAAAAATCAGGGTTTAAGAATGTACTATATTTTACAAGAGAAAGATCAATCAATTAGTCACTTTGGTCACCTTTTTATCCCTCTCAATCAGCTCTTGAGTCTGTTATATCAATTCGTTTCCGAATGTGCAATTAATCTAAAGGGCAGGGGAGATACAGGCAGAGCGATAACCTCTTTTATTGAGAAGAATAGCCCCTCACCTGTACAGATGAAGCTGGATAACCCCCCGTAGACCAAGTCGTCGTTGTCTGGTAACACAAACCGGGCATCTGGTCTGGACCTCCAGACAGTATTGCTTGCAGGGAATCCTGTAGTGACACTGGCTCTGGGTAGCATTGAATATTCTGAGCATAACCAGGCTTTGTAGACTGACTGCAAAGAAGAGAAGAAAAAACACTGTAAATGTAATAGAGACATGCTGGCGCAGCACTCCGCCGTGAATACTATTGACCTGAACTGGCTTTGCCAGCAGGCCACAGACCTAAGCACAGAATTGGCTGACAGTAGCATGTGGAAAGAGTGAAATTGGGGTCCAAGCACGTAGGGGCACCATTACAGTTGTATGAATTCCCCCGCCCCTGTATCGTTTTAGCTATTTTTTTTCTTGCAGGAATTCATGAGTTTGCATCCTTCTTGTGATGCAGGTGATTGTTTAGGTCTGATTAACATACATGTGCAATGATTCCCACACAAATTTCATGTGAGTGACCAACTTTATGACATCTTTGTGTGTGTGTGTGTGTGTTTGTGTGTGTGTGTGTGTGTGTGTGTGTGTGTGCGTGCGTGTTTGGGGGGGGGGGGGGGGGGGGTGAAATAGGGGTATAGACTGCCCGTGTTACCCCAAACTAGCTTGGACCCTTCTGATATCAGGAGCTATCGTCCTGTATCTCTCTTGCCCTTCCTGTCCAAAACTCTCGAACGAGCTGTCCTTAACAAACTGTCTGTTTTTCTCCACCAGGATTCGACCATACCTGACCACCTACCCCACCCAGCTTCTTGTCCAGACCATGGTCACCTCACGCCTGGACTACTGCAACTCTTTTCTCGCTTGCCTACCAGCCTATGCCATTCTGCCTCTCCAACTGGTCCAGAACACAGCTGACCGGCTTGTGTTCAACCTCCCGAAGTTCTCGCTTGTCACCCCCCTGCAGAGGTCACTCCACTGGCTGCTGGTCGCGGCCAGGATCATGTTCAAAGTTCTGACCCTGGCCTACACTGCAGCCAATACGACAGGCCCTCCTACCTGCAGGACTTAATCTAGCACTACGCTCCAGCTCGACCACTTCGCTCTGCTACAGCAGGGCGACTCGCACCTTCCCCCCCCTCCGTGTCAATGGCTCCCACTCGTCCCCGAATGCGGAGCTTTTCCACCATAGATCCCCAGTGGTGGGAACGAACTCCCCATTCCTCTACGTTCTACTCTAACCCCTGAAACACCTCTGCAGACTCCACCTTGACTGAGATACCAATCTAGGACCTTTTTCATAGTACTTGTTCCCTGTTTTTTTTTTCTCGTTTTCTGTAACTGATGTTAGTTTAGAAGGTATAGCTGATTTACCCAGAGCTTACTGTGTGAACTATATTCAATGTCCATTACTGGGGATAGCTGCAACATTATGAGAAGGATGTCTAGGATTTGTCTAATCTGTTCTGTAGTTGCTTCAATGACCTTCTGTATGCACTTATTGTATGTCGCTTTGGCTTAAAGCGTCTGCCAAATTAATGTAATGTAATGTATAGGCATGCATGGCACCTTTATAGCTGTGTGACTCTGCCCCTCAATCTTTTGAGCTATTTTTTCATTCTTTCTTGTGAGTATTTATGAGCTTGTGGTCTGTTTGTGGGCAATGATTCATATGAGAAACTTTTTTTTTTTCTTTTTTTTACATTTTGCTTCTTGTTCCAAAGTGTATTGATCATAAAGAACGGCTTTGTGAATCCTTGAGTGTGTGTGTGTGTGTGCATGCTTGTGGAACCCCATTTCATACACGCATGAGTTTATGTAAATTCATTTGTATGGCTCTGCACATGCACATTTTTGAATACTAGTGAGAAAAGTGTGATTATGTGTGTGCGTGCGTGCGTGCGTGCGTGCATGCGTGTGTGTGTGAGTGTGTGGGAGAGGGTGCAAAACAATCAAGAGAATGCTTTGATTGTTTCCTAATATATTAATAATTGATTCGTAATTAATCAGTAAAGTGTTTCAAAATTGGGTCAGATTTCACCGTCGGGTTAGACTTGACCCACAAGACAACAGTTGTACAACAATATATAGCAGTAGTTAAAAATACAGCATTTTGTATTGTTTGGGTCATTTTAGGAAAATACATGAAGTTTCAGGAAAAAAATATACAATATTTGCGTGTGTGTGCGTACGTGTTCATTGCTGTTAAACTTATAAACGGGTCTGATTTGACCCCAAGGCAATTCAGTAATTCATAGGGGAGACAACATCGCAAGCCCTTGTGTTGCACATGCCACATGCACCTCTCTCCTGCCTGTTATAAAATGCACATTATCTATTCACTGCATTGGTTGTCCATGAGTGAAGCTGGTCTGCTGCCCCCGTGTGTCCATGAGTGAAGCTGGTCTGCTGCCCGCGTGTGTCCATGAGTGAAGCTGGTCTGCTGCCCGCGTGTGTCCATGAGTGAAGCTCGTCTGCTGCCCGCGTGTGTCCATGAGTGAAGCTCGTCTGCTGCCCGCGTGTGTCCATGAGTGAAGCTCGTCTGCTGCCCGCGTGTGTCCATGAGTGAAGCTCGTCTGCTGCCCCCGTGTGTCCATGAGTGAAGCTGGTCTGCTGCCCGCGTGTGTCCATGAGTGAAGCTGGTCTGCTGCCCCCGTGTGTCCATGAGTGAAGCTGGTCTGCTGCCCGCGTGTGTCCATGAGTGCCTCAAGCATCTCGTGGCATATCCTAAAGTGGCTCCGCCGCTCCGCCTCTCCGCCAATGGTCCTGTCCTGCACTTAATTAAGGTGCAAGCTTTCCCCAGAGCAAGACAAATTCTGCATTACTCCGAGCTGCTGTTTGCTCTGATAATCGCTTTGGCTCTCGTGGCAGTAAGGCCGTGACAGCCTCACTCTGAACATCACGCCTCTAAACTTGGGGAGCCGGTAGGGTGAAAACAGTTGTTGATGACATGTTTCGATCAAATTGTCTTTGAATTTTACATTCCAGCCCAATGCGGGCAGTGCGGGTCTGACATCTAAATTGATCTTTTTCATCTGAGCCGGGACCCTCAACTGGACAAGGATGGATTGAAAGGGGTTTGTTTTTGCCATTGTGAGAGGCTCTTTAATACTGAATTTGCATGGGATGAGCACCAGAAATGAGAGGCCAGTGAGAAAGAGAAAAGAAGCCCATTCATTCAGTCCCCCTGCAGAACCAGTCTGATGAAATTAATGGTAACATATGGGGCATTATCAGTGCTTTCAGTGGCAGGACGAGGAACCAGAGGGATACCTTGGACTGGATTTGCATTGGCACCTGAGAACCTCAGACTGTGACATGGTACGAGGTGCAAGGGCAGGATACAGGGGTTGTATCCCCTTCAATAATAATAAATTAACTAGGCAGTACAACCCCCCCCCCCAATAAAATGTGATGAATAAAAATATCTGCCGTTATAAATTATCAGAAAAGATCTCCAAAAGAGGTTTTCCATTTTAACGCGGATTAGTGAGGGAACCAAAAATAATTGGCATCAAGGGATGCACCGATACTGACATTGGGATCAGCTCCGATATTGTGCGCATGTACTCTACTTGTACTCATATAAATGCTCCCATACCCAGACCTGATATCAATGTCACATCTCCTCGAGTTGAAGCAAAGAAAAAAAAAAAAAAGATAAAATGTCTCAGTCAGCGGTTGAGAAGTAATTTAAGATGAAGGAAGATGATTAAAGCACGGGGACTACAAGCATTCATCACTATTCACATCACTTGCAAGCTTTTTGGGTATCCCTATATAAACCAGAGACATCCTGGACATAGACGTAGACAAAGATGTCCTACGCATCATGCATGCCACACTGTTCTGCTCGTGTCTTAAAGCAAACACTTTAACTTCTGAAGCTTAATCTATTTATGTAATTCAGTTAGCTAAATGTCTTAATATTGACAAACATTATTTAGTTCCCCTAAAATAACCAAACCAAAATCAATCTAGAAAGTCTAGCTAATGTTGCATAGCCCTAAATTATATTAGGTATTTCGGTTGTGAGAAGAACTATTTTTATTTTATTATTTTATTAAAATCCAAATCAAGGGTTGAGGGACGAATATGACGTTCACTTGCATTTTTAGTCGATAATATCAAATGCACAACTTCCAGTTTCTAAAGGGATTCCCCCAAGTGTAAGTGGTGAGTGGAAGTGCAGGAGGACAGAACATTTAACAGACAGAACATTGGACCACAGCCCTAGTCATGAAGTACTAATAAATGGTGGCAACAGAATCAGATATGAATATGACTGTAGGAGTTTCTCTGATTTTGGTCCCACTCTCGAGAAAACCAGCTTAACTTTTAATTAAATGAAGACCATTTAACACCTTAATATAAAATACCCTGCGGACTTAGAACAATACAGACATCAAGGGCCCTATCTTGGCGATCTTGGCGCTTAGTCTAAGCGCATGGCGCTAAGTCCATTTAGGGCGTGTCCAAGTCCACTTTTGCTATTTTAACGGCGTGTTTTTTTGGCGCTAAGCACGGCGCATGGCGCAACTGGGCTGAACCTAGTCGCTTCATTAATTATAGGTGTGTCTTGGGCGTGACATTCAATAAACCAATCAAAATGTCATATCCCATTCCCTTTAAAAGCCTGCTTTTCCACCTTGGCGGATTGCTTATGATGGCGAAACAGACATGCTCGTGCGTGTTTAGTGTGATCAAGGAATAGGCTAAATGGAGTATGATCAATATTATTCGGACTAACCATTAGCCTATGAGTTCCCGGTAATTCCAGACAGGGCTGTTATTTTACAAAATATGTGCGGTTAAATTTCGTTAAAAGGACCTGCAACAGCTGAGAATAAGCTATCAATGGCTTCAGTCTCACCTTAGAAAACGCCAAATTAGCCTGCTTGTTCAGCGAATTTCGTTTGATTATGCAATGAAAGTGTCAAACATCAATTCCAAGAATCTGTTCTCATGGAGTTCTCGAAGTTCATTAGGCTACCTGCATAGTAGGCTAACATTGATTAATAACATACATACCGTTATTTTGCCTTAATGATGACACTAAATAGCCTACAATAAAGCTGTCAGGTTCGCAACCCATAAGTTCACGCATATTTCCCCTTGTTTAATAATGTCCTGTTTATGGAAATGTGACCAACCTGTTTTACTCGTAGCGTAATCCTTTAAAACAATCCACTTTCCCAGAAAGACCGTGAAACGTGCGACTTGGAAACAGAGAACATGCAGCTCACGTGCAGAGAATGGCATTAAAATTAATTGTGAATTAATTGTGTAACGTGCTGCAAATTTGTTTTAGTTTCTAATTAGACGCTTAGTTCTCTTTAAAATCGTTTTGCTCAGTTAAGGAATAACGGGTGAAATCAGCTGGGTTTTAAACGGTGAGAGTATGGAAACCTGGTCACTGTAATTTAAAAAAATATGAAGGACGAAGAATAGCTAAGGTTACAATTTAGTTAACATGGTGACATCTCCGTTTTTTAACCATAGGCTATCGAAAAAAACCTTATGCACGCTGTAGCCTAGGCTATTTGAAAAACAATAAATGCAATATTCACTGGACAAGGTTTTGAACTTTTTTCAGTCACAAACCATTCTATTTACTTACAAGCTGCATTCATAGATAAACAGAGCTGTATTGTAATGACATCTGAAGCGCATTTTCACAACTTAAATGTCCGTCTATTGCCGTGCGCGAGTTTTCCATTGAATGACAATTCACGCATTAGGTGCAAAGACAATTCGCGCATTAGGCTTGATAGCTATAGGTGTTATTAGCTCCTTTTTAATGGATAGCCATTGTCCCGTACCATCGCACATCGCCTGGATGTTGATGGAGTGGGCTGAGAGCAATGTAATGTGGCATTGTTTCCCTTCGCTGAGGGAAAGGTATGTGGACCTATGGAACCTTTATTATTATGCATTTTTGATATAGCCTACACAATAATAATATTTCACATTGTGATCTAGATATTTTAGTCATGCCTGTGCACGCCCCTGTGTGTAGCTAACAGACAGGAGGGTATGCGCGTTGTGCACACGCCTATGTAGACGCACTTATATGCGCCGTTAAAATAGCATGTAAACAACTGCGACATGACTTTAGACCAGGTTTGTGGTGGTTCTAACGCAAGCGCTTTCTGCTGGCTCAAGATAGCAATACGCCAAAAAGAATCCTGGCCACTCCTCATCTTAAGACCAACACGCCCAGTTCACTAATGATGGCGCAAGACTAGTTAATGGCGCAATGCTAGTTTGACGGTGTAAGCGTTAGGCGTTATTATGGACCTAGCGCCGGGTGTAAGATAGCAAAGACACTTGCGTTTGCGTTAGCGCCGCTTTGCGCCGGGTGTAAGATAGGGCCCCAAGTGTTCAAACCCCCTGATAAATTCAACCAGTTTGTCACATTGAAATTATAATCCTCATCAGGGGTTCTGGTCAAATCAACAATGACAGCATGTGAAAATTAGCTTGTATTTGGAGAAATACATGTATGTACTACTAACATCCTTGTTGAAATTGTACACTGTTGCTGTTAAATAAGAATAAATAACAAATGTTTCCTAATAGTACTGCCAATATACATACAGATGGGTGACAAATTAAAGGAAAAACCCCTATAGTGAGGGGGTCTGGTGGCTCTGTTATGCTATGGGAGGGCATTTTCCTGGCATGATTTGGGTCCACTTGTCCCCTTAGAGGGAAGGGTCACTGCAAATCAATACAAAGTTATTCTTAGTGATCACCTTTATCCTGTGATGAAACATTTCTATCCTGATGGGAGTGATCTCTTCCAGGATGACAATGCCCCCATCCACAGGGGTCACTGAAAGGTTTGATGAGTATGAAAACTATGCGAATTATATGCTATGTGGCCTTCGCTATCGCCAGATCTCAACCCAATTGAACACCTATGGGAGATTTTCGACCGATGTGTTAGACAGCACTCTCCACCACCATCATCAACACAGCAAATGAGGGAATATCTTTTGGAAGAATGGTGTTCCATCCCTCCAGTAGAGTTACAGAAACTAGAATCTAGAGGTAGAATCTATGCCAAGGCGCATTGAAGCTGTTCTGGCGGCTCGTGGTGGCCCAACACCTTACTAAGACACTTTATGTTGGTTTTTCCTTTAATTTGTGAGGGTATTTTCCTGGCGATTTTGTCTTTTCTGCTCAAATTAAACACTCTTTGTTTAAAAAAAAAAAGCCATATGGCTGTTTCAAACATGATACTGCTTACAGAGGTCAAACTCTGTTCCATACCATTTCAAAGAGTGTTTAATTTGAGCAGAAAAGACAAAATCGCCAGGAAAATACCCTCCATCCAGAAGTGTCTAAGAATAACAATTGTGTTTGTTTGTATTTTACCCAAGCTACTTAAAAAGGGGGCCTAACGTGCAATTATCTATCGTCTCCAAAGAAGCCTGCCTGGAATTCCTCTTATACTTGGGCATCACAAATCTGTAGCAAAAAATAAAATGTATGTGTATATGTTTAGATACTGATATGTTTACTGGACAAATGGTCCCTTTATCTTATCATGATTAAAATACATGATAACTTAGTTATCATGTATAACAGGATAACCAAGATTACATGATAACATGATAACTTTTAATAGTAGGATTACAACCAGGAACTGAGATCAGGAACTACTAAAAAAAGCTAATTTAATTGCTGTAAGGCTGCCTATTAATAAATTAAAAACATTTTGGTAACCTGACAAATGATGAATCTACCACATTCTCTGCACCTCCTTGTATATCAGCCGTGTTCAAAGCTTAGAAACTATAACTTTTATCCGTATAAAAACTCTGGATTTAAATGGACTCTGCTGAATTGAGAACATATCGCACCTGCCACTGCTCAGGTCATTTTTTGTTTAACACATTTTTGTTATGTTTGTTCAACTTATATTCCTGACACAGGCTTAGTGGCTCAGCTCTTCAACAAACCTGCATATCTGACCAGCTAACTTTTCAGAGCTTTGTGAATATCAATGAGGTTATTCTCATTGAATTTCGTGTAGTGTCAGAAGATTTTCAGGGTGACGAGGACAAGCTGCCCTGTGACCTGTGCACACAATGAAGAGGGTGCTGGCTTCTCGGTGTGTAACATTATGCACGCTTATCTAACATATATTGCATTTGAGTTTTTTGGATTGTAATACGCCAAAGTGTTTTACTGACCACACCAACAGTTCTCATGACATCATTGGTTTATTGTGGCTATAAAAAGCCTCCCATTGGCATGATCATGTCTACTAAATACTCCATAAATAGCTGAATAATTTCTGAGTAAATCATCACTCACACTGTCACACCCTCAGGTTATTTCTGCCTTCACTGCGACCAATGGAAAGTCATCACAAATTGTCGTCAAACTGTTGACAAATAGTCATGCTCTGTCACACTGTCAGCAATTACACTCTTTGTTTCTGTAGATAAATTCCCTCTATGAAGGATTCTTGTTCAAGCTGAAAGCGAATGCATATGCAATCAGTGTGTGGGCCTATGCATGTTACTCCAACAAAATGTCTGCCTCATACATTATGGCTAGATCAATGACATGGACCTCCAAGTAGTCAGAGAACACACCTGGAACGCAACTATTTTGAGCGAAGTTTATGTGATGCTTTAGGGTAGCTTGAAAAAGCAATGCAATATCACGCCAACTTGATATCCGATTACATTCAATTGATTTTGTGAAATTCTACAATAGTGACTGAGCTATGAATCATAATTTTACTGCATTAAATTCATACTATTAAGTAGCAGCACACGTGACTTAATTCTTTGTGTTCTAATACTTTTGCCTCTCACCAGCAGAAGTCATGATTCTCACATGAATTGCATGCACTCACAATTTGCGTGTGTGTGAGATGGAGAGAGGCCGCGTCCGAATCAGCACTCTTCCACACTATTGAGTAGCCTTGGTGAGTAGATAGGATGAGAAAGTTGTTGAGTAGGTGACTTTGGTGGTTTTCAAATTGCAGTATACTTGAAACACCCGGATGACACACTTACCTCCGGGGTTTCGCTGAGTACATTCGGGAGCACACTTTTCAAGAAGTACACAAACATCTTGGTTACATAAATATGACGTGAAGCTTTTAAGTTTTAAAAAAATGAGGCGCAGCTTCACTGACATTTCCTTCAAATACAACAAAACCAACACGTGAGATGGCAGCGCAAGGGTGGGACGCAGGGTTGCCAGATCTTGCAAGACTTTCCAGTCAAATGTCGACTCAAAACTAGCCCAAAATATATTTTTTACTGAAACCAATGTATTTGAAATATAAATAATCATATTTTTACTTTTTAAAATAAGTTCATGCTTTGCGACTTACTTTTTACCCATGACTGCACTTTAAACGTACCCAATTTAGCTGTAAAACCGCAGACATGGCAACACTGGTGTGACGTATAATGACCTGTTTACGACACTTCTACAGTGCAGTTGGAAAATAGTATGGCGGATATTTTTCGCGGACTGCTAAACAGTGCACATTAAACAGCACACTTCAGCCAGTGCAATGTATGCAGGAGACAGGGCACAGTAGATAGGGCTTTGATTCAGATACAGCCAGAGAGAGAATTCCAGTCTTGGATAACAAGCTCATTAAGAGACCTGATCACTCTAAATATGGCATCGGTAATTTACTGACAGACTTATTCAGCTGTCCTAACACCTGCTGATTGGTTCATTCGGCTTTCAAAAACAATTGAGCAATAAACCCTCATCCCAATTACCACCGAAATGCCAATAAGTGCCCAGAGTATAACTAAAATAGTCCTGCTGCATTCTGATCACAAAAAAGTGGAAACATTGCATTACAATACCACCACCATCACTTCAACTACTAATAACTATTCAATAAAAATATTTGGCACACATTTTGTAACAATGTCTTTCATCCCAATACTTTTCTTTTCCTGGACAAGGTTTATGAATTAATTCAAGGGAGACATCTGACAATAGAAGAAGTGTTGAATTTGACAAGACTGCAGTGAACATGACGTGCTCGATGCATAAGGAACACTTCAGGTCTAGCAACAATAAGCAAGATGAGTCAGCGTGACACATATTAAATAATTCAGTTGTTTGAAGTGCTTAGTTTGACACGGCCACCGTACGTGGAAAATATCACACAGCATCTTGTTTCTTTCTGCTTCCTGACCTCTATTGTTTGTGGATTGCTTGGAACAGTGGGTTCAGTGAGCAAGATTTGTATCCAAAGTTCAGTAAGTCTTCACAATATCCTGCGCAGCGCTGATAAAGAAAATAGATATAAATACACAAGTAAATGGACTACGAACAAAAAAGAGCATGTAGGGTGGAGCTGATGATCTGGCGTTGAAAAGAAATGGGGACCCTGGGTCAGGCCTTCAAGGGCCTGGGCAGTTCATGACTCTGGCAGGCAGGGTCAGGCAGGGTCGAGCTCCCTCGTCTCACTCTGGCCAGGGAATTTCCAGCCACGCTTGGCTGAGAGATGGAGCTTTCTCCTCGAGCCAGCACCTGAGGAGAGCTCGCTTTGCAGCAAGCTGTGCTCCACGTTCTGGGCCAGACTTTGGTTTTGTGAAAAGGCGAAACAGTGGTTCAAAGGATTCATTATGAGAGAGAGAGAGAGCCTGTCACTGAGGGATTCCCATTCAAATGGGATAATAGATAACAGCGTCACACTCCTTTTTAATCACCTTCCTCCATCTTTGCTGCCCTGCTTCACTTCAAAAGAATGGAAAGAAACACAGGCCAGACTACATTGAATAAAGTAGCAGAGGCCTGCACTGGTTTTTAATTTTATTATCTTGTTGTTTAGCATTTGTGCGAAAGGGCGTGACCAAGCACTTAACCGCCCCTCATAAAACCTGCTTTAACCACTACTCTGAATATGCCGGTTCTGTGATAAACCCGCCCAGATAACATCACTGTTACTCCATGATGTCTGAAGCAGGTGTGAAAACTGGGTCACCTTTGCTAGCAATGTAGCTCAAGACAAACGGCACAGTTAATTCTGCTTCAGGAATAGAAGATCAGGGATGCCATCTTCCCCTTTTCCTCTCACATGACAAAGCTCTTCAGAACCTCAGCTATCGATTAGGGAAAGTGCAAACAAGCATGTGCTCCGAAGCAGACCATGTTAGCCGCTGCTTGTCATCAACACTGTCACGTCCCGTGCCTGCACGTCTTAGTCCGTTTCTATGTATTTTCAGTGTTTGTATAAATATAAATAAATATATTGAGTTTTGTGTGCTAGCATTGTTTTTTGTATTATAAAATTGTCTGGCAACAGCAATCAGGGCAACAGCACGGTCCTGCTGTAAGGGGGGAGTGTTAGGTTCGGAGAACCAAGCGCCACAACCAGGGGATCTAAATGTGTATATCGTGAGAAATACACCACTAAGCAGACACCTCCGCAGTAAAAGGGGCTATGAAACAAAAACAATGGGAATCAAAACCTCCCGGCGTAAGCCAACACAAAAACAACCCCAAAAGAGGGCAAACTCGGCTATAGCGAGTAATCAAACAAAATAACCTCACGCTCTCACACAAGAAGCGTATAACTGGAGGTCAGAGAAAAACAAAAGAAAGCCCATGTAACAAGGGCGAAAGAAACAAAATAGAGATAGAACCTGTTACCTACAGCTCTAGGAGTGAAAGAGCTGAACAAAACGTAACAGAGGAGCATAAAGGATAACGAGAGAAAAGGAAACAAAAAGACTAAATAAATCTTTTACCCTAACTCTAACCGGACTACCTACATTTCTTAATTGTAACAACCAGTAACGTAGAGACCGCAATCCTATACCTTACCGACTTCAATGTCAAATAGCAAAGACAATATCGAAGCATTGGAAATGCGGAGGTCCTGGGCTATTTATAACCGGCAGGAAATACAAAACAGGTGAAAGGAATAATTGCTGGGTGAGATTCAAACACCGAAACGGAGGCGGAAAAATCCGATAGATTGCCCCCGACGTCGCCAAAAGAAAGAATGACCACAGAAACAACAGCAGGCTGCCAGAAACCATGACAGGAACCCCCTTCTAAAGGATGACCCTAGGTGGATCCTCAGCCCTGTTTCTGCGGAAGTCCCTAATAAGTGTAGGGTCCAAGATGTTTCTGGAGGGGACCCAGCAACGCTCCTCAGGGCCATAACCCTCCCAGTCTACTAAAAAGTGGAATCCTCTGCCCACACGCCTCTCGGCCAAAATACGCCGAACGGTATATACCGGAACCTCCCTCCAAGAACCGGGGAGCAGGTGGCGGTTTGTCGACCGGGGCCAGAGCACTTACCAGCACCAGTTTCAACCGGGAGATGTGGAAGGTAGGGTGGATGCGCATAGAGCGTGGCAGCTGAAGGCGCACAGTGACAGGGGTAATCTTGCGGGTTATCTTAAAGGGGCCCACGATTCGCAGTGCAAGTTTGCGGGACTCCACTCACAGAAGCAGGTCTGTTTAGTTGAAGCGCGAAGGAGAGAAGCGTGCACACGCCTCCAGACTGCTCAACACCTCCGAACAAATGACCCTGCCGATGGTATCTCCACATTTCTCTCCAACTCAGGAAATAAGGGAGGCTGATACCCCAGCTGAGCTTCAAAGGGAGAGAGACCTGTGGAAGCGTTGCACAGCGTGTTGTGGGCGTACTCCGCCCAGGCGAGATGGCGACTCCAAGATGTAGGTTTGGAGGCGGCCAAGCACCGGAGGGTGCTCTCAAGGGTCTGATTAGTGTGCTCCATCTGACCATTAGTCTCCGGGTGGAAACCGGAAGACAGACTGACCGACACCCCTAGTAAGGTGCAAAAAGAGCGCCAGAACCTAGCGGTGAACTGAGGACCGCGGTCGGACACCACATCCAGAGGAAGGCCGTGCACCCTAAAAACATTGTCCACCACCATCTGGTGCTGATGGCAGCTTGGGTAGGGCGATGAAGTGTGCCGCCTTGGAAAACCTGTCGACCACAACCAGGATCACCGTGTTGCCCTGGGACGCAGGCAACCCGGTAACAAAATCGAGGGCGACATGGCTCCAAGGACAGCTGGGAACGGGTAAGTAAGAGGGGCGTAAGAGGCCAGAGGGTGGGAGCCGAGATCCCTTGCTGCGGGCACAGACCGAACAAGCGGCTACAAATTCCTGCACGTCGCTCTCCATATTAGGCCACCAAAAGCGCTGTGACAAAAAATCCCTAGTCCGGTGGATGCCAGGATGAGCCGCCAGCTGTGAAGTAACCCCACTGGAGAACCCACGATCTGATACGGGGCGAAACGAACAGACAATGGGACTGACCCCCACCTAGGCCCGGGTCTGAGCGTAACACCTTTTGAACGACGCCTCAATCTCCCACATCACCGAAGCTTACAATCTGGGCGGTCGGTACAATGGGCTCCAGGTGCGGTTCCTTATCGGCGCGGTCGTAGATGCACGACAGCGTATCCGGCTTAACATTCGTTGACCAGGGTCGGTAGGTTAGTATAAACCTAAACCGGGCAAAGAATAATGCCCATCGGGCTTGACGAGAGTTGCGCGTCTTGGCCTGTTGGACATATTCTAAATTTTTGTGGTCGGTCCAGACAGTAAAAGGATGCTCGGCTCCCTCCAACGCCAATTTGACTGCCAACAGCTTGGTCCCCTACGTCGTAATTTCGCTCGGCAGATGTTAAGGCACGAGAGAAATACGCGCATGGGTGCGTTTTACGGTCCAGCGGGGAGTACTGGGACAGAATTGCTCCCACACCCAGCTCTGAAGAATCCACCTCTATCACAAAGGGGAGAGAGGGTTTGGGAGTTATTAAAATGGGTTCGGAGCTAAACCTTTTTTTTAGCTCTGTGAATGCTGCCTCAGCCCTAGAGTTCCACTGGAACCGCAAGGATGATGTTTTTTTAGCGAGGGCTGTGATAGGTGCGACTACCATGCTAAAATTGCGGATGAACCGCCGGTAAAAATTAGCAAACCCAGAAAGCTGTTTCACTGATGCTGGAGTGGGCCAGTTCTTGACCGCCGAAACTTATTTTCCGTCTGCCACAATGAAACCCAAGAAAGAAACAAAGTCAGTGTGGAACGAGCACTTCTCGGCTTTAACGAATAGCCGCGCCTTAAGGAGCACTTCCAACACCTGCCTAACATGGCCGACGTGAGAGGAGAGATTCGGGGAGAAAATTAAAATATCGCCGAGGTAGACGAACACGAACTTCTCCAGCATCATTCACTAGTGCCTCGAAGAAAGAGGGGGCGCTGGTGAGGCCAAACGGCATGGTGGTGTGTATTAAATGCCGTCTTCCACTCATCACCCTCACGCATGCGCACAAGATTGTAGACATTGCGAAGGTCGAGTTTGGAAAAGACCGATGCCCCCTGTAAGCGCTCAAATGCGGAGTTCATGAGTGGAAGAGCATATCTGTTCTTAACGGTAATGTCATTGAGACCCCTATAATCTATACAGGGCCTCAGACCTCCGTCTTTTTTTTTAACAAGCACCGGCCGATGAAGTGGAAGGTCTGATGAAACCGTTAGCTAAAGACTCCTCAATGTACTCCCTCATAGCAGTGCTTTCTGGACCCGACGGGGAATACAGTGAGCCCCTGGGAGGAACCGTGCCAGGGCACAATTCAATTGCGCAGTCATACGGCCTATGAAGAGGTAACGTAGTGGCGCGTTGTTTACTAAAAACCTCAGCGAGGTCAGAATATTCCCCTGGTACATTAGCGGACAGGCGAAATTCGAGTGACCCTACCATTTCCGGGGTCTCGAAAGGAACATCACATGACATCTCCCACTCGCAGTCAGAAAAAGAACGGCTATCCTCCTCTAAAGAACCCCCTTCAGCAAAGGGATCCCAGGCCAGACTCTCCTCTCCACTCCCAGTGAGGACGGAGGGAGTATCTTGATCAGAGCGAAACTCTGCCTCCTCCCACTCACTATCAGAGCTGAACTCAGAACCATCAGGTACGCAGCCCGATGAAGGATAGATAAAGGTTTGACAGTGGGATTGGCACTGGGAATAGGATCCCTGTCTCTGCCCCAACTAACATGAGGGTCATGCAAGCCCAGCCATGAATGTCTCAGAATGAGTGGATAAGAAGGGGAATCAACTAAAAAAAAATGTATTCTCTCCGAGTGACCCTGGAGAGAAATGCGTATCATTAAAGGAGCAGTTATTTCTTCAATGATCCCGGAACCCAAGGGACGGCTATCGAGAGCAGTAACCTGACGTGAACCAGTGAGTCGATGTGTGAGAATCTCTAAACCATGACACCTGCAGGTTCCTCCTGTACATCATCAGGAGGATTCGACTGTACCTGACCAACTACCTCATCCAGCTTCTCGTCCAGACCATGGTTATCTCACGCCTGGACTACTGCAACTCCCTTCTCGCAAGCCTACCAACCTGCGCCATTCTGCCTCTAGACTATGAAAGCCTAAAAAAGGCTATGAAAAAATTTCATTTATCAGCTTGATTTTGCACTCCAAATATGATAAACATTAAACCGAGATTTAAATAAATAAATATTTCTCTCAAAAACATGTGTGTAACAATTATTTACACCCCTATAAATTCTTATGTGCAAAATGTAATGGAAGCGCAATGCTATTTATAATTTACAATTTAAATTGTCTATTTTTTTTTAGTTCATCTGAGTCTTTAGGAACTTTCAAGTGGTCATCCATGAATCTAGAATTTTTTTGTTCATATTCAGGGTGCCAATGATTCTGGGGGGAACGTCATGTGTACTCTGCAAAATATCAAGAAGTATATTTCAAAATGAATCTAAAAGTTGTGGTAATGTGTGTATTTTTCCACACATTGTTAAAGTTTTAAGTTTATTTCAGTTTAAAGTGCATTTAACATCAAGGTCTGAACACACTATTGGCAGACACTAAAGAGTTTGGAACATGTAGGCTATGAAAAGGTGTTAAATACAAAATGGTGGAATAAAACAGTAGATGAGTGTTTTAAGCACACAAACAATGATAAAATTTAAAACAGGGAGAAAAAAATAAAAATAAATGGCCAAGCATGTTAAAATACTCAGGTCAGTGGGGAGAGGTAGGCTACAACCGCTTTCAGTTGTGAAGGAAGCTGAACATACCCAGAGCTTCTTTGCGTTAACTGGCTTGACAAAACCTAATCACCAGGTTTCCCAAAAAGATCAGAGGACAGATCATCTTAGGCTATTTTGTTTTTATGTTACTTTCATTGTTTGTTTGTTTTTCGTCATTGTGGTCTGCTAGCAGTGGCTAGTTCACAGTAAACCGCCAGCTTGTTCAGTTACGCAGGAGCCTATACCGAAACTGTAAAAAATACCATGAAAAAGGCAGCAATGTTGCCAATGAAAAACCATTTAATTAAGGGGGGAAACTGTATGAATCTGTTATTTAACTGCATACATCCTGTTATATTCTGGGATGCCTGCTAAATAAGGAGTTATTGCTGTTATTCTCCATGACGCGTTTTGGGGAAAAAAACAATGTACTGTAGAATAATGGCAATAAATCATTATTTAACGGTCATCCCCTAAAATAACAAGATTTATCTTTTATTTTTTCCATTCATTAAACGGTTTTTCATTCAGTGGCAAACTGGCAAACTTCTCAACTGGCAAAACTTCAATGTAGGACATTATACTTTTACAGATCACCAAGACTATAATCGTGAGGGTAATGAAAATACAGAATATATGGAAAGGTGATCTTTTGAAAACCTCTCAGAGCTCAGTTCAGCTCAGGATTATAAGGTTCCATCTCAGACTTCACTAAATGGACATTGTTGTCAACATCTTCGACCGCAGAATGGCCAGGTGTTGAATATTTAAATGATTTCTTTCAGTTTTTGGATTTTTAGACATAAATTCTCAGAGTCTCCTCACTCTCTTTGCTGTAGGTGGTGTCTATGCATCTCTCCTCACTCTTTTTGCTGTAGGTGCTGTCTATGCATCTCTCCTCACTCTCTTTGCTGTAGATAGTGTCTATGCATCTCTCCTCACTCTTTTTGCTGTAGGTGCTGTCTATGCGTCTCTCCTCACTCTCTTTGCTGTAGATAGTGTCTATGCGTCTCTCCTCACTCTCTTTGCTGTAGGTGGTGTCTATGTGTCTCTCCTCACTCTCTTTGCTGTAGGTGAGGTCTATGTGTCTCTCCTCACTCTCTTTGCTGTAGGTGGTGTCTATGTGTCTCTCCTCACTCTCTTTGCTGTAGGTGAGGTCTATGTGTCTCTCCTCACTCTCTTTGCTGTAGGTGGTGTCTATGCGTCTCTCCTCACTCTCTTTGCTGTAGGTGGTGTCTATGTGTCTCTCCTCACTCTCTTTGCTGTAGGTGGTGTCTATGTGTCTCTCCTCACTCTCTTTGCTGTAGGTGGTGTCTATGCGTCTCTCCTCACTCTCTTTGCTGTAGGTGGAGTCTATGTGTCTCTCCTCACTCTCTTTGCTATAGGTGCTGTCTATGCGTCTCTCCTCACTCCCTTTGCTGTAGATAGTATCTATGCGCCTCTCCTCACTCTCTTTGCTGTAGGTGGGGTATATGTGTCTCTCCTCACTCTCTTTGCTGTAGGTGGTGTCTATGCGTCTCTCCTCACTCTCTTTGCTATAGGTGCTGTCTATGCGTCTCTCCTCACTCTCTTTGCTGTAGGTGGGGTCTATGCGTCTCTCCTCACTCTCTTTGCTGTAGGTGTGGTCTATGCGTCTCTCCTCACTCTCTTTGCTGTAGGTGGTGTCTATGTGTCTCTCCTCACTCTCTTTGCTGTAGGTGGTGTCTATGCGTCTCTCCTCACTCTCTTTGCTGTAAATAGTGTCTATGCGTCTCTCCTCACTCTCTTTGCTATAGTTGCTGTCTATGCGTCTCTCCTCACTCTCTTTGCTGTAGGTGTGGTCTATGTGTCTCTCTTCACTCTCTTTGCTATAGGTGCTGTCTATGCGTCTCTCCTCACTCTCTTTGTTGTAGGTGTGGTCTATGTGTCTCTCTTCACTCTCTTTGCTATAGGTGCTGTCTATGCGTCTCTCCTCACTCTCTTTGCTGTGGGTGGTGTCTATGTGTCTGTCCTAACTCTCTTTGCTGTAGGTGGTGTCTATGTGTCTCTCCTCACTCTCTTTGCTGTAGGTGGTGTCTATGTGTCTCTCCTCACTCTCTTTGCTGTAGGTGGGGTCTATGTGTCTCTCCTCACTCTCTTTGCTGTAGGTGGTGTCTATGTGTCTCTCCTCACTCTCTTTGCTGTAGGTGGTGTCTATGTGTCTCTCCTCACTCTCTTTGCTGTAGGTGGTGTCTATGCGTCTCTCCTCACTCTCTTTGCTGTAGGTGGTGTCTATGCGTCTCTCCTCACTCTCTTTGCTGTAGGTGGGGTCTATGTGTCTCTCCTCACTCTCTTTGCTGTAGGTGGTGTCTATGCATCTCTCCACACTCTCTTTGCTATAGGTGCTGTCTATGCGTCTCTCCTCACTCTCTTTGCTGTAGGTGGTGTCTATGTGTCTCTCCTCACTCTCTTTGCTGTAGGTGGGGTCTATGTGTCTCTCCTCACTCTCTTTGCTGTAGGTGGTGTCTATGTGTCTCTCCTCACTCTCTTTGCTGTAGGTGGTGTCTATGTGTCTCTCCTCACTCTCTTTGCTGTAGGTGGTGTCTATGCGTCTCTCCTCACTCTCTTTGCTGTAGGTGGTGTCTATGCGTCTCTCCTCACTCTCTTTGCTATAGGTGCTGTCTATGCGTCTCTCCTCACTCACTTTGCTGTAGGTGGGGTCTATGCGTCTCTCCTCACTCTCTTTGCTGTAGGTGGGGTCTATGTGTCTCTCCTCACTCTCTTTGCTGTAGGTAGTGTCTATGTGTCTCTCCTCACTCTCTTTGCTGTAGGTGGTGTCTATGTGTCTCTCCTCACTCTCTTTGCTGTAGGTAGTGTCTATGTGTCTCTCCTCACTCTCTTTGCTGTAGGTGAGGTCTATGTGTCTCTCCTCACTCTCTTTGCTGTAGGTGGTGTCTATGCGTCTCTCCTCACTCTCTTTGCTGTAGGTGGAGTCTATGTGTCTCTCCTCACTCTCTTTGCTATAGGTGCTGTCTATGCGTCTCTCCTCACTCTCTTTGCTGTAGGTGGAGTCTATGTGTCTCTCCTCACTCTCTTTGCTATAGGTGCTGTCTATGCGTCTCTCCTCACTCTCTTTGCTGTAGATAGTATCTATGCGCCTCTCCTCACTCTCTTTGCTGTAGGTGGGGTCTATGTGTCTCTCCTCACTCTCTTTGCTGTAGGTGGTGTCTATGCGTCTCTCCTCACTCTCTTTGCTATAGGTGCTGTCTATGCGTCTCTCCTCACTCTCTTTGCTGTAGGTGGGGTCTATGCGTCTCTCCTCACTCTCTTTGCTGTAGGTGTGGTCTATGTGTCTCTCCTCACTCTCTTTGCTGTAGGTGGTGTCTATGTGTCTCTCCTCACTCTCTTTGCTGTAGGTGGTGTCTATGCGTCTCTCGTCACTCTCTTTGCTGTAAATAGTGTCTATGCGTCTCTCCTCACTCTCTTTGCTATAGTTGCTGTCTATGCGTCTCTCCTCACTCTCTTTGCTGTAGGTGGGGTCTTTGTGTCTCTCCTCACTCTCTTTGCTGTAGGTGGGGTCTATGTGTCTCTCCTCACTCTCTTTGCTGTAGGTGGGGTCTATGCGTCTCTCCTCACTCTCTTTGCTGTAAATAGTGTCTATGCGTCTCTCCTCACTCTCTTTGCTATAGTTGCTGTCTATGCGTCTCTCCTCACTTTCTTTGCTGTAAATAGTGTTTATGCGTCTCTCCTCACTCTCTTTGCTGTAGGTGGGGTCTATGCGTCTCTCCTCACTCTCTTTGCTGTAAATAGTGTCTATGCGTCTCTCCTCACTCTCTTTGCTATAGTTGCTGTCGATGCATCTCTCCTCACTCTCTTTGCTGTAAATAGTGTCTATGCGTCTCTCCTCACTCTCTTTGCTATAGTTGCTGTCTATGCGTCTCTCCTCACTCTCTTTGCTGTAGGTGGGGTCTATGCTTCTCTCCTCACTCTCTTAGCTGTAGGTGGTGTCTATGCGTCTCTCCTCACTCTCTTTGCTGTAGGTGGGGTCTATGCGTCTCTCCTCACTCTCTTTGCTGTAGGTGGGGTCTATGTGTCTCTCCTCACTCTTTGCTGTAGGTAGTGTCTATGCGTCTCTCCTCACTCTCTTTGCTGTAGGTGGGGTCTATGTGTCTCTCCTCACTCTCTTTGCTGTAGGTGGTGTCTATGTGTCTCTCCTCACTCTCTTTGCTGTAGGTGGTGTCTATGTGTCTCTCCTCACTCTCTTTGCTGTAGGTGGTGTCTATGCGTCTCTCCTCACTCTCTTTGCTGTAAATAGTGTCTATGCGTCTCTCCTCACTCTCTTTGCTATAGTTGCTGTCTATGCGTCTCTCCTCACTCTCTTTGCTGTAGGTGGGGTCTTTGTGTCTCTCCTCACTCTCTTTGCTGTAGGTGGGGTCTATGTGTCTCTCCTCACTCTCTTTGCTGTAGGTGGGGTCTATGCGTCTCTCCTCACTCTCTTTGCTGTAAATAGTGTCTATGCGTCTCTCCTCACTCTCTTTGCTATAGTTGCTGTCTATGCGTCTCTCCTCACTTTCTTTGCTGTAAATAGTGTCTATGCGTCTCTCCTCACTCTCTTTGCTGTAGGTGGGGTCTATGCGTCTCTCCTCACTCTCTGTGCTGTAAATAGTGTCTATGCGTCTCTCCTCACTCTCTTTGCTGTAAATAGTGTCTATGCGTCTCTCCTCACTCTCTTTGCTATAGTTGCTGTCTATGCATCTCTCCTCACTCTCTTTGCTGTAAATAGTGTCTATGCGTCTCTCCTCACTCTCTTTGCTGTAGGTGGGGTCTATGCGTCTCTCCTCACTCTCTAGCTGTAGGTGGTGTCTATGCGTCTCTCCTCACTCTCTTTGCTGTAGGTGGGGTCTATGTGTCTCTCCTCACTCTCTTTGCTGTAGGTGGTGTCTATGCATCTCTCCTCACTCTCTTTGCTGTAGGTGGGGTCTAGTGTCTCTCCTCACTCTCTTTGCTGCAGGTGGGGTCTATGTGTCTCTCCTCACTCTCTTTGCTGTAGTTGCTGTCTATGCGTCTCTCCTCACTCTCTTTGCTGTAGGTGGGGTCTATTGTCTCTCCTCACTCTCTTTGCTGTGGTGGGGTCTATGTGTCTCTCCTCACTCTCTTTGCTGTAGTTGCTGTCTATGCGTCTCTCCTCACTCTCTTTGCTGTAAATAGTGTCTATGCGTCTCTCCTCACTCTCTTTGCTGTAAATAGAGTCTATGCGTCTATGCCTCTCTCCTCACTGTCTTTGCTGTAAATAGCGTCGATGCGTCTCTCCTCACTCTCTTTGCTGTAAATTGTGTCTATGCGTCTCTCCTCACTCTCTTTGCTATAGTTCCTGTCTATGTGTCTCTCCTCACTCTCTTTGCTGTAAATAGTGTCTATGCGTCTCTCCTTACTCTCTTTGCTATAGGTGGGGTCTATGTGTCTCTCCTCACTCTTTTTGCTGTAGGTGGTGTCTATGCGTCTCTCCTCACTCTCTTTGCTGTAGGTGGTGTTTATGCGTCTCTCCTCACTCTCTTTGCTGTAGGTCGTGTCTATGCGTCTCTCCTCACTCTCTTTGTAGGTGAGGTCTATGTGTCTCTCCTCACTCTCTTTGCTATAGGTGCTGTCTATGCGTCTCTCCTCACTCTCTTTGCTGTAGGTGGAGTCTATGTGTCTCTCCTCACTCTCTTTGCTATAGGTGCTGTCTATGCGTCTCTCCTCACTCCCTTTGCTGTAGATAGTATCTATGCGCCTCTCCTCACTCTCTTTGCTGTAGGTGGGGTATATGTGTCTCTCCTCACTCTCTTTGCTGTAGGTGGTGTCTATGCGTCTCTCCTCACTCTCTTTGCTATAGGTGCTGTCTATGCGTCTCTCCTCACTCTCTTTGCTGTAGGTGGGGTCTATGCGTCTCTCCTCACTCTCTTTGCTGTAGGTGTGGTCTATGCGTCTCTCCTCACTCTCTTTGCTGTAGGTGGTGTCTATGTGTCTCTCCTCACTCTCTTTGCTGTAGGTGGTGTCTATGCGTCTCTCCTCACTCTCTTTGCTGTAAATAGTGTCTATGCGTCTCTCCTCACTCTCTTTGCTGTAGATAGTGTCTATGCGTCTCTCCTCACTCTCTTTGTTGTAGGTGTGGTCTATGTGTCTCTCCTCACTCTCTTTGCTGTAGGTGGGGTCTATGTGTCTCTCCTCACTCTCTTTGCTGTAGGTGGTGTCTATGTGTCTCTCCTCACTCTCTTTGCTGTAGGTGGGGTATATGTGTCTCTCCTCACTCTCTTTGCTGTAGGTGGTGTCTATGCGTCACTCCACACTCTCTTTGCTATAGGTGCTGTCTATGCGTCTCTCCTCACTCTCTTTGCTGTAGGTGGTGTCTATGTGTCTGTCCTAACTCTCTTTGCTGTAGGTGGTGTCTATGTGTCTCTCCTCACTCTCTTTGCTGTAGGTGGTGTCTATGTGTCTCTCCTCACTCTCTTTGCTGTAGGTGGGGTCTATGTGTCTCTCCTCACTCTCTTTGCTGTAGGTGGTGTCTATGTGTCTCTCCTCACTCTCTTTGCTGTAGGTGGTGTCTATGTGTCTCTCCTCACTCTCTTTGCTGTAGGTGGTGTCTATGCGTCTCTCCTCACTCTCTTTGCTGTAGGTGGTGTCTATGCGTCTCTCCTCACTCTCTTTGCTGTAGGTGGGGTCTATGTGTCTCTCCTCACTCTCTTTGCTGTAGGTGGTGTCTATGCATCTCTCCACACTCTCTTTGCTATAGGTGCTGTCTATGCGTCTCTCCTCACTCTCTTTGCTGTAGGTGGTGTCTATGTGTCTCTCCTCACTCTCTTTGCTGTAGGTGGGGTCTATGTGTCTCTCCTCACTCTCTTTGCTGTAGGTGGTGTCTATGTGTCTCTCCTCACTCTCTTTGCTGTAGGTGGGGTCTATGTGTCTCTCCTCACTCTCTTTGCTGTAGTTGCTGTCTATGCGTCTCTCCTCACTCTCTTTGCTGTAGGTGGGGTCTATTGTCTCTCCTCACTCTCTTTGCTGTGGTGGGGTCTATGTGTCTCTCCTCACTCTCTTTGCTGTAGTTGCTGTCTATGCGTCTCTCCTCACTCTCTTTGCTGTAAATAGTGTCTATGCGTCTCTCCTCACTCTCTTTGCTGTAAATAGAGTCTATGCGTCTATGCCTCTCTCCTCACTGTCTTTGCTGTAAATAGCGTCGATGCGTCTCTCCTCACTCTCTTTGCTGTAAATTGTGTCTATGCGTCTCTCCTCACTCTCTTTGCTATAGTTCCTGTCTATGTGTCTCTCCTCACTCTCTTTGCTGTAAATAGTGTCTATGCGTCTCTCCTTACTCTCTTTGCTATAGGTGGGGTCTATGTGTCTCTCCTCACTCTTTTTGCTGTAGGTGGTGTCTATGCGTCTCTCCTCACTCTCTTTGCTGTAGGTGGTGTTTATGCGTCTCTCCTCACTCTCTTTGCTGTAGGTCGTGTCTATGCGTCTCTCCTCACTCTCTTTGTAGGTGAGGTCTATGTGTCTCTCCTCACTCTCTTTGCTATAGGTGCTGTCTATGCGTCTCTCCTCACTCTCTTTGCTGTAGGTGGAGTCTATGTGTCTCTCCTCACTCTCTTTGCTATAGGTGCTGTCTATGCGTCTCTCCTCACTCCCTTTGCTGTAGATAGTATCTATGCGCCTCTCCTCACTCTCTTTGCTGTAGGTGGGGTATATGTGTCTCTCCTCACTCTCTTTGCTGTAGGTGGTGTCTATGCGTCTCTCCTCACTCTCTTTGCTATAGGTGCTGTCTATGCGTCTCTCCTCACTCTCTTTGCTGTAGGTGGGGTCTATGCGTCTCTCCTCACTCTCTTTGCTGTAGGTGTGGTCTATGCGTCTCTCCTCACTCTCTTTGCTGTAGGTGGTGTCTATGTGTCTCTCCTCACTCTCTTTGCTGTAGGTGGTGTCTATGCGTCTCTCCTCACTCTCTTTGCTGTAAATAGTGTCTATGCGTCTCTCCTCACTCTCTTTGCTGTAGATAGTGTCTATGCGTCTCTCCTCACTCTCTTTGTTGTAGGTGTGGTCTATGTGTCTCTCCTCACTCTCTTTGCTGTAGGTGGGGTCTATGTGTCTCTCCTCACTCTCTTTGCTGTAGGTGGTGTCTATGTGTCTCTCCTCACTCTCTTTGCTGTAGGTGGGGTATATGTGTCTCTCCTCACTCTCTTTGCTGTAGGTGGTGTCTATGCGTCACTCCACACTCTCTTTGCTATAGGTGCTGTCTATGCGTCTCTCCTCACTCTCTTTGCTGTAGGTGGTGTCTATGTGTCTGTCCTAACTCTCTTTGCTGTAGGTGGTGTCTATGTGTCTCTCCTCACTCTCTTTGCTGTAGGTGGTGTCTATGTGTCTCTCCTCACTCTCTTTGCTGTAGGTGGGGTCTATGTGTCTCTCCTCACTCTCTTTGCTGTAGGTGGTGTCTATGTGTCTCTCCTCACTCTCTTTGCTGTAGGTGGTGTCTATGTGTCTCTCCTCACTCTCTTTGCTGTAGGTGGTGTCTATGCGTCTCTCCTCACTCTCTTTGCTGTAGGTGGTGTCTATGCGTCTCTCCTCACTCTCTTTGCTGTAGGTGGGGTCTATGTGTCTCTCCTCACTCTCTTTGCTGTAGGTGGTGTCTATGCATCTCTCCACACTCTCTTTGCTATAGGTGCTGTCTATGCGTCTCTCCTCACTCTCTTTGCTGTAGGTGGTGTCTATGTGTCTCTCCTCACTCTCTTTGCTGTAGGTGGGGTCTATGTGTCTCTCCTCACTCTCTTTGCTGTAGGTGGTGTCTATGTGTCTCTCCTCACTCTCTTTGCTGTAGGTGGTGTCTATGTGTCTCTCCTCACTCTCTTTGCTGTAGGTGGTGTCTATGCGTCTCTCCTCACTCTCTTTGCTGTAGGTGGTGTCTATGCGTCTCTCCTCACTCTCTTTGCTATAGGTGCTGTCTATGCGTCTCTCCTCACTCACTTTGCTGTAGGTGGGGTCTATGCGTCTCTCCTCACTCTCTTTGCTGTAGGTGGGGTCTATGTGTCTCTCCTCACTCTCTTTGCTGTAGGTAGTGTCTATGTGTCTCTCCTCACTCTCTTTGCTGTAGGTGGTGTCTATGTGTCTCTCCTCACTCTCTTTGCTGTAGGTAGTGTCTATGTGTCTCTCCTCACTCTCTTTGCTGTAGGTGAGGTCTATGTGTCTCTCCTCACTCTCTTTGCTGTAGGTGGTGTCTATGCGTCTCTCCTCACTCTCTTTGCTGTAGGTGGAGTCTATGTGTCTCTCCTCACTCTCTTTGCTATAGGTGCTGTCTATGCGTCTCTCCTCACTCTCTTTGCTGTAGGTGGAGTCTATGTGTCTCTCCTCACTCTCTTTGCTATAGGTGCTGTCTATGCGTCTCTCCTCACTCTCTTTGCTGTAGATAGTATCTATGCGCCTCTCCTCACTCTCTTTGCTGTAGGTGGGGTCTATGTGTCTCTCCTCACTCTCTTTGCTGTAGGTGGTGTCTATGCGTCTCTCCTCACTCTCTTTGCTATAGGTGCTGTCTATGCGTCTCTCCTCACTCTCTTTGCTGTAGGTGTGGTCTATGTGTCTCTCCTCACTCTCTTTGCTGTAGGTGGTGTCTATGTGTCTCTCCTCACTCTCTTTGCTGTAGGTGGTGTCTATGCGTCTCTCCTCACTCTCTTTGCTGTAAATAGTGTCTATGCGTCTCTCCTCACTCTCTTTGCTATAGTTGCTGTCTATGCGTCTCTCCTCACTCTCTTTGCTGTAGGTGGGGTCTTTGTGTCTCTCCTCACTCTCTTTGCTGTAGGTGGGGTCTATGTGTCTCTCCTCACTCTCTTTGCTGTAGGTGGGGTCTATGCGTCTCTCCTCACTCTCTTTGCTGTAAATAGTGTCTATGCGTCTCTCCTCACTCTCTTTGCTATAGTTGCTGTCTATGCGTCTCTCCTCACTTTCTTTGCTGTAAATAGTGTTTATGCGTCTCTCCTCACTCTCTTTGCTGTAGGTGGGGTCTATGCGTCTCTCCTCACTCTCTTTGCTGTAAATAGTGTCTATGCATCTCTCCTCACTCTCTTTGCTATAGTTGCTGTCGATGCATCTCTCCTCACTCTCTTTGCTGTAAATAGTGTCTATGCGTCTCTCCTCACTCTCTTTGCTATAGTTGCTGTCTATGCGTCTCTCCTCACTCTCTTTGCTGTAGGTGGGGTCTATGCGTCTCTCCTCACTCTCTTAGCTGTAGGTGGTGTCTATGCGTCTCTCCTCACTCTCTTTGCTGTAGGTGGGGTCTATGTGTCTCTCCTCACTCTCTTTGCTGTAGGTGGTGTCTATGCGTCTCTCCTCACTCTCTTTGCTGTAGGTGGGGTCTATGCGTCTCTCCTCACTCTCTTTGCTGTAGGTGTGGTCTATGTGTCTCTCCTCACTCTCTTTACTGTAGGTGGTGTCTATGTGTCTCTCCTCACTCTCTTTGCTGTAGGTGGTGTCTATGCGTCTCTCCTCACTCTCTTTGCTGTAGGTGGTGTCTATGCGTCTCTCCTCACTCTCTTTGCTATAGGTGGTGTCTATGCGTCTCTCCTCACTCTCTTTGCTGTAGGTGGGGTCTATGCGTCTCTCCTCACTCTCTTTGCTGTAGGTGGGGTCTATGTGTCTCTCCTCACTCTTTGCTGTAGGTAGTGTCTATGCGTCTCTCCTCACTCTCTTTGCTGTAGGTGGGGTCTATGTGTCTCTCCTCACTCTCTTTGCTGTAGGTGGTGTCTATGTGTCTCTCCTCACTCTCTTTGCTGTAGGTGGTGTCTATGTGTCTCTCCTCACTCTCTTTGCTGTAGGTGGTGTCTATGCGTCTCTCCTCACTCTCTTTGCTGTAAATAGTGTCTATGCGTCTCTCCTCACTCTCTTTGCTATAGTTGCTGTCTATGCGTCTCTCCTCACTCTCTTTGCTGTAGGTGGGGTCTTTGTGTCTCTCCTCACTCTCTTTGCTGTAGGTGGGGTCTATGTGTCTCTCCTCACTCTCTTTGCTGTAGGTGGGGTCTATGCGTCTCTCCTCACTCTCTTTGCTGTAAATAGTGTCTATGCGTCTCTCCTCACTCTCTTTGCTATAGTTGCTGTCTATGCGTCTCTCCTCACTTTCTTTGCTGTAAATAGTGTCTATGCGTCTCTCCTCACTCTCTTTGCTGTAGGTGGGGTCTATGCGTCTCTCCTCACTCTCTGTGCTGTAAATAGTGTCTATGCGTCTCTCCTCACTCTCTTTGCTGTAAATAGTGTCTATGCGTCTCTCCTCACTCTCTTTGCTATAGTTGCTGTCTATGCATCTCTCCTCACTCTCTAGCTGTAGGTGGGGTCTATGCGTCTCTCCTCACTCTCTAGCTGTAGGTGGTGTCTATGCGTCTCTCCTCACTCTCTTTGCTGTAGGTGGGGTCTATGTGTCTCTCCTCACTCTCTTTGCTGTAGGTGGTGTCTATGCATCTCTCCTCACTCTCTTTGCTGTAGGTGGGGTCTAGTGTCTCTCCTCACTCTCTTTGCTGCAGGTGGGGTCTATGTGTCTCTCCTCACTCTCTTTGCTGTAGTTGCTGTCTATGCGTCTCTCCTCACTCTCTTTGCTGTAGGTGGGGTCTATTGTCTCTCCTCACTCTCTTTGCTGTGGTGGGGTCTATGTGTCTCTCCTCACTCTCTTTGCTGTAGTTGCTGTCTATGCGTCTCTCCTCACTCTCTTTGCTGTAAATAGTGTCTATGCGTCTCTCCTCACTCTCTTTGCTGTAAATAGAGTCTATGCGTCTATGCCTCTCTCCTCACTGTCTTTGCTGTAAATAGCGTCGATGCGTCTCTCCTCACTCTCTTTGCTGTAAATTGTGTCTATGCGTCTCTCCTCACTCTCTTTGCTATAGTTCCTGTCTATGTGTCTCTCCTCACTCTCTTTGCTGTAAATAGTGTCTATGCGTCTCTCCTTACTCTCTTTGCTATAGGTGGGGTCTATGTGTCTCTCCTCACTCTTTTTGCTGTAGGTGGTGTCTATGCGTCTCTCCTCACTCTCTTTGCTGTAGGTGGTGTTTATGCGTCTCTCCTCACTCTCTTTGCTGTAGGTCGTGTCTATGCGTCTCTCCTCACTCTCTTTGTAGGTGAGGTCTATGTGTCTCTCCTCACTCTCTTTGCTATAGGTGCTGTCTATGCGTCTCTCCTCACTCTCTTTGCTGTAGGTGGAGTCTATGTGTCTCTCCTCACTCTCTTTGCTATAGGTGCTGTCTATGCGTCTCTCCTCACTCCCTTTGCTGTAGATAGTATCTATGCGCCTCTCCTCACTCTCTTTGCTGTAGGTGGGGTATATGTGTCTCTCCTCACTCTCTTTGCTGTAGGTGGTGTCTATGCGTCTCTCCTCACTCTCTTTGCTATAGGTGCTGTCTATGCGTCTCTCCTCACTCTCTTTGCTGTAGGTGGGGTCTATGCGTCTCTCCTCACTCTCTTTGCTGTAGGTGTGGTCTATGCGTCTCTCCTCACTCTCTTTGCTGTAGGTGGTGTCTATGTGTCTCTCCTCACTCTCTTTGCTGTAGGTGGTGTCTATGCGTCTCTCCTCACTCTCTTTGCTGTAAATAGTGTCTATGCGTCTCTCCTCACTCTCTTTGCTATAGTTGCTGTCTATGCGTCTCTCCTCACTCTCTTTGCTGTAGATAGTGTCTATGCGTCTCTCCTCACTCTCTTTGTTGTAGGTGTGGTCTATGTGTCTCTCTTCACTCTCTTTGCTGTAGGTGGTGTCTATGCGTCACTCCACACTCTCTTTGCTATAGGTGCTGTCTATGCGTCTCTCCTCACTCTCTTTGCTGTAGGTGGTGTCTATGTGTCTGTCCTAACTCTCTTTGCTGTAGGTGGTGTCTATGTGTCTCTCCTCACTCTCTTTGCTGTAGGTGGTGTCTATGTGTCTCTCCTCACTCTCTTTGCTGTAGGTGGGGTCTATGTGTCTCTCCTCACTCTCTTTGCTGTAGGTGGTGTCTATGTGTCTCTCCTCACTCTCTTTGCTGTAGGTGGTGTCTATGTGTCTCTCCTCACTCTCTTTGCTGTAGGTGGTGTCTATGCGTCTCTCCTCACTCTCTTTGCTGTAGGTGGTGTCTATGCGTCTCTCCTCACTCTCTTTGCTGTAGGTGGGGTCTATGTGTCTCTCCTCACTCTCTTTGCTGTAGGTGGTGTCTATGCATCTCTCCACACTCTCTTTGCTATAGGTGCTGTCTATGCGTCTCTCCTCACTCTCTTTGCTGTAGGTGGTGTCTATGTGTCTCTCCTCACTCTCTTTGCTGTAGGTGGGGTCTATGTGTCTCTCCTCACTCTCTTTGCTGTAGGTGGTGTCTATGTGTCTCTCCTCACTCTCTTTGCTGTAGGTGGTGTCTATGTGTCTCTCCTCACTCTCTTTGCTGTAGGTGGTGTCTATGCGTCTCTCCTCACTCTCTTTGCTGTAGGTGGTGTCTATGCGTCTCTCCTCACTCTCTTTGCTATAGGTGCTGTCTATGCGTCTCTCCTCACTCACTTTGCTGTAGGTGGGGTCTATGCGTCTCTCCTCACTCTCTTTGCTGTAGGTGGGGTCTATGTGTCTCTCCTCACTCTCTTTGCTGTAGGTAGTGTCTATGTGTCTCTCCTCACTCTCTTTGCTGTAGGTGGTGTCTATGTGTCTCTCCTCACTCTCTTTGCTGTAGGTAGTGTCTATGTGTCTCTCCTCACTCTCTTTGCTGTAGGTGAGGTCTATGTGTCTCTCCTCACTCTCTTTGCTGTAGGTGGTGTCTATGCGTCTCTCCTCACTCTCTTTGCTGTAGGTGGAGTCTATGTGTCTCTCCTCACTCTCTTTGCTATAGGTGCTGTCTATGCGTCTCTCCTCACTCTCTTTGCTGTAGGTGGAGTCTATGTGTCTCTCCTCACTCTCTTTGCTATAGGTGCTGTCTATGCGTCTCTCCTCACTCTCTTTGCTGTAGATAGTATCTATGCGCCTCTCCTCACTCTCTTTGCTGTAGGTGGGGTCTATGTGTCTCTCCTCACTCTCTTTGCTGTAGGTGGTGTCTATGCGTCTCTCCTCACTCTCTTTGCTATAGGTGCTGTCTATGCGTCTCTCCTCACTCTCTTTGCTGTAGGTGTGGTCTATGTGTCTCTCCTCACTCTCTTTGCTGTAGGTGGTGTCTATGTGTCTCTCCTCACTCTCTTTGCTGTAGGTGGTGTCTATGCGTCTCTCCTCACTCTCTTTGCTGTAAATAGTGTCTATGCGTCTCTCCTCACTCTCTTTGCTATAGTTGCTGTCTATGCGTCTCTCCTCACTCTCTTTGCTGTAGGTGGGGTCTTTGTGTCTCTCCTCACTCTCTTTGCTGTAGGTGGGGTCTATGTGTCTCTCCTCACTCTCTTTGCTGTAGGTGGGGTCTATGCGTCTCTCCTCACTCTCTTTGCTGTAAATAGTGTCTATGCGTCTCTCCTCACTCTCTTTGCTATAGTTGCTGTCTATGCGTCTCTCCTCACTTTCTTTGCTGTAAATAGTGTTTATGCGTCTCTCCTCACTCTCTTTGCTGTAGGTGGGGTCTATGCGTCTCTCCTCACTCTCTTTGCTGTAAATAGTGTCTATGCATCTCTCCTCACTCTCTTTGCTATAGTTGCTGTCGATGCATCTCTCCTCACTCTCTTTGCTGTAAATAGTGTCTATGCGTCTCTCCTCACTCTCTTTGCTATAGTTGCTGTCTATGCGTCTCTCCTCACTCTCTTTGCTGTAGGTGGGGTCTATGCGTCTCTCCTCACTCTCTTAGCTGTAGGTGGTGTCTATGCGTCTCTCCTCACTCTCTTTGCTGTAGGTGGGGTCTATGTGTCTCTCCTCACTCTCTTTGCTGTAGGTGGTGTCTATGCGTCTCTCCTCACTCTCTTTGCTGTAGGTGGGGTCTATGCGTCTCTCCTCACTCTCTTTGCTGTAGGTGTGGTCTATGTGTCTCTCCTCACTCTCTTTACTGTAGGTGGTGTCTATGTGTCTCTCCTCACTCTCTTTGCTGTAGGTGGTGTCTATGCGTCTCTCCTCACTCTCTTTGCTGTAGGTGGTGTCTATGCGTCTCTCCTCACTCTCTTTGCTATAGGTGGTGTCTATGCGTCTCTCCTCACTCTCTTTGCTGTAGGTGGGGTCTATGCGTCTCTCCTCACTCTCTTTGCTGTAGGTGGGGTCTATGTGTCTCTCCTCACTCTTTGCTGTAGGTAGTGTCTATGCGTCTCTCCTCACTCTCTTTGCTGTAGGTGGGGTCTATGTGTCTCTCCTCACTCTCTTTGCTGTAGGTGGTGTCTATGTGTCTCTCCTCACTCTCTTTGCTGTAGGTGGTGTCTATGTGTCTCTCCTCACTCTCTTTGCTGTAGGTGGTGTCTATGCGTCTCTCCTCACTCTCTTTGCTGTAAATAGTGTCTATGCGTCTCTCCTCACTCTCTTTGCTATAGTTGCTGTCTATGCGTCTCTCCTCACTCTCTTTGCTGTAGGTGGGGTCTTTGTGTCTCTCCTCACTCTCTTTGCTGTAGGTGGGGTCTATGTGTCTCTCCTCACTCTCTTTGCTGTAGGTGGGGTCTATGCGTCTCTCCTCACTCTCTTTGCTGTAAATAGTGTCTATGCGTCTCTCCTCACTCTCTTTGCTATAGTTGCTGTCTATGCGTCTCTCCTCACTTTCTTTGCTGTAAATAGTGTCTATGCGTCTCTCCTCACTCTCTTTGCTGTAGGTGGGGTCTATGCGTCTCTCCTCACTCTCTGTGCTGTAAATAGTGTCTATGCGTCTCTCCTCACTCTCTTTGCTGTAAATAGTGTCTATGCGTCTCTCCTCACTCTCTTTGCTATAGTTGCTGTCTATGCATCTCTCCTCACTCTCTAGCTGTAGGTGGGGTCTATGCGTCTCTCCTCACTCTCTAGCTGTAGGTGGTGTCTATGCGTCTCTCCTCACTCTCTTTGCTGTAGGTGGGGTCTATGTGTCTCTCCTCACTCTCTTTGCTGTAGGTGGTGTCTATGCATCTCTCCTCACTCTCTTTGCTGTAGGTGGGGTCTAGTGTCTCTCCTCACTCTCTTTGCTGCAGGTGGGGTCTATGTGTCTCTCCTCACTCTCTTTGCTGTAGTTGCTGTCTATGCGTCTCTCCTCACTCTCTTTGCTGTAGGTGGGGTCTATTGTCTCTCCTCACTCTCTTTGCTGTGGTGGGGTCTATGTGTCTCTCCTCACTCTCTTTGCTGTAGTTGCTGTCTATGCGTCTCTCCTCACTCTCTTTGCTGTAAATAGTGTCTATGCGTCTCTCCTCACTCTCTTTGCTGTAAATAGAGTCTATGCGTCTATGCCTCTCTCCTCACTGTCTTTGCTGTAAATAGCGTCGATGCGTCTCTCCTCACTCTCTTTGCTGTAAATTGTGTCTATGCGTCTCTCCTCACTCTCTTTGCTATAGTTCCTGTCTATGTGTCTCTCCTCACTCTCTTTGCTGTAAATAGTGTCTATGCGTCTCTCCTTACTCTCTTTGCTATAGGTGGGGTCTATGTGTCTCTCCTCACTCTTTTTGCTGTAGGTGGTGTCTATGCGTCTCTCCTCACTCTCTTTGCTGTAGGTGGTGTTTATGCGTCTCTCCTCA
Organism: Synaphobranchus kaupii; assembly: GCA_029718625.1. Lineage (NCBI taxonomy): Eukaryota > Metazoa > Chordata > Actinopteri > Anguilliformes > Synaphobranchidae > Synaphobranchus > Synaphobranchus kaupii. The sequence continues at coordinate 46,528,422 of CM056385.1, read as the reverse complement.
CTCTCTTTGCTGTAGGTCGTGTCTATGCGTCTCTCCTCACTCTCTTTGTAGGTGAGGTCTATGTGTCTCTCCTCACTCTCTTTGCTATAGTTGATGTCTATGTGTCTCTCCTCACTCTCTTTGCTGTAGGTGGTGTCTATGCGTCTCTCCTCACTCTCTTTGCTATAGTTGCTGTCTATGCGTCTCTCCTCACTCTCTTTGCTGTAGGTGGGGTCTATGCGTCTCTCCTCACTCTCTTAGCTGTAGGTGGTGTCTATGCGTCTCTCCTCACTCTCTTTGCTGTAGGTGGGGTCTATGTGTCTCTCCTCACTCTCTTTGCTGTAGGTGGTGTCTATGCGTCTCTCCTCACTCTCTTTGCTGTAGGTGGGGTCTATGCGTCTCTCCTCACTCTCTTTGCTGTAGGTGTGGTCTATGTGTCTCTCCTCACTCTCTTTACTGTAGGTGGTGTCTATGTGTCTCTCCTCACTCTCTTTGCTGTAGGTGGTGTCTATGCGTCTCTCCTCACTCTCTTTGCTGTAGGTGGTGTCTATGCGTCTCTCCTCACTCTCTTTGCTATAGGTGGTGTCTATGCGTCTCTCCTCACTCTCTTTGCTGTAGGTGGGGTCTATGCGTCTCTCCTCACTCTCTTTGCTGTAGGTGGGGTCTATGTGTCTCTCCTCACTCTTTGCTGTAGGTAGTGTCTATGCGTCTCTCCTCACTCTCTTTGCTGTAGGTGGGGTCTATGTGTCTCTCCTCACTCTCTTTGCTGTAGGTGGTGTCTATGTGTCTCTCCTCACTCTCTTTGCTGTAGGTGGTGTCTATGTGTCTCTCCTCACTCTCTTTGCTGTAGGTGGTGTCTATGCGTCTCTCCTCACTCTCTTTGCTGTAAATAGTGTCTATGCGTCTCTCCTCACTCTCTTTGCTATAGTTGCTGTCTATGCGTCTCTCCTCACTCTCTTTGCTGTAGGTGGGGTCTTTGTGTCTCTCCTCACTCTCTTTGCTGTAGGTGGGGTCTATGTGTCTCTCCTCACTCTCTTTGCTGTAGGTGGGGTCTATGCGTCTCTCCTCACTCTCTTTGCTGTAAATAGTGTCTATGCGTCTCTCCTCACTCTCTTTGCTATAGTTGCTGTCTATGCGTCTCTCCCACTTTCTTTGCTGTAAATAGTGTCTATGCGTCTCTCCTCACTCTCTTTGCTGTAGGTGGGGTCTATGCGTCTCTCCTCACTCTCTGTGCTGTAAATAGTGTCTATGCGTCTCTCCTCACTCTCTTTGCTGTAAATAGTGTCTATGCGTCTCTCCTCACTCTCTTTGCTATAGTTGCTGTCTATGCATCTCTCCTCACTCTCTAGCTGTAGGTGGGGTCTATGCGTCTCTCCTCACTCTCTAGCTGTAGGTGGTGTCTATGCGTCTCTCCTCACTCTCTAGCTGTAGGTGGGGTCTATGCGTCTCTCCTCACTCTCTAGCTGTAGGTGGTGTCTATGCGTCTCTCCTCACTCTCTTTGCTGTAGGTGGGGTCTATGTGTCTCTCCTCACTCTCTTTGCTGTAGGTGGTGTCTATGCATCTCTCCTCACTCTCTTTGCTGTAGGTGGGGTCTAGTGTCTCTCCTCACTCTCTTTGCTGCAGGTGGGGTCTATGTGTCTCTCCTCACTCTCTTTGCTGTAGTTGCTGTCTATGCGTCTCTCCTCACTCTCTTTGCTGTAGGTGGGGTCTATTGTCTCTCCTCACTCTCTTTGCTGTGGTGGGGTCTATGTGTCTCTCCTCACTCTCTTTGCTATAGTTCCTGTCTATGTGTCTCTCCTCACTCTCTTTGCTGTAAAATAGTGTCTATGCGTCTCTCCTTACTCTCTTTGCTATAGGTGGGGTCTATGTGTCTCTCCTCACTCTTTTTGCTGTAGGTGGTGTCTATGCGTCTCTCCTCACTCTCTTTGCTGTAGGTAGTGTTTATGCGTCTCTCCTCACTCTCTTTGCTGTAGGTCGTGTCTATGCGTCTCTCCTCACTCTCTTTGTAGGTGAGGTCTATGTGTCTCTCCTCACTCTCTTTGCTATAGTTGATGTCTATGCATCTCTCCTCACTCTCTTTGCTGTAGGTGGGGTCTATGCGTCTCTCCTCACTCTCTTTGCTGTAGGTGGGGTCTATGTGTCTCTCCTCACTCTTTTTGCTGTAGGTGGTGTCTATGCATCTCTCCTCACTCTCGTTGCTGTAGATAGTATCTATGCGTCTCTCCTCACTCTCTTTGCTGTAGGTGGTGTCTATGCGTCTCTCCTCACTCTCTTGCTGTAGGTGGTGTCTATGCGTCTCTCCCTCACTCTCTTTGCTGTAGGTGTAAACACAACCCTACTGGTACTTTACAGCCAAAGCCTACATGGGCTAAATCTTGTACTGAAATAACTATATTTACGGTGAAATTGATGCAATTTTTTGCGTGCGCTCACACGGGGGTGGACACCTACCCCTCCTAGCCTTACTCTGCAGTTGGTTCACCCTCCGCCTATGGTTGCACAACTATTACCTCGTTGTTCATTGCATGCAATGTCGCTGCCTCGCCAGTGGTGATTTTGTGTGATTTCATCGTACCATACACCCACATTCATTTAGATAAATCCGGAAATTTCCCTAAAAATGGCCGTACACTCACTTTACGGTCAGATTTGAACGTACGCCTGAATGATAAATGAGGCCCAATGTCAGTACCACGCAACCCGACAGGCCATAATACACTCAGAGTATGACTTACAAAACTCCCCAGCCATCTTCATGCCCATACTCTATTTCAACAAAACGTTTTCAGTGGGGATACAGTTGAAGTCTAAGTCTTGAGAGACGCATAGACACCACCTACAGCAAACAGTTTACATACACCTTGGCCAAATCGATTTAAACTCAGTTTTTCACAATTCCTGACATTTAGTCCTAATAAACATTTCCCTGTCTTAGGTCAGTTAGGATCACAACTTTATTTTAAGAATGTGAAATAATAGTAGAGAGAATCATTTATTTCAGCTTTAATTTCTTTCATCACATTCCCAGTGGGTCAGAAGTTTACATACACTCTGTTAGTATTTGGTAGCATTGCCTTTAAATTGTTTAACTTGGGTCAATCGTTTCGGGTAGCCTTCCACAAGCTTCTCACATTAAGTTGCTGGAATTTTAACCCATTGCTGGTGTAACTGAGTCAGGTTTGTAGGCCTCCTTGCTCGCACATGCTGTTTCAGTTCTGCCCACAAATTTTCAATTGGATTGAGGTCAGGACTTTGTGATGGCCACTACAATACCTTGACTTTGTTGTCCTTAAGCCATTATGCCACAACTTTGGAAGTATGCTTTGAGTCATTGTCCATTTGGAAGAGCCATTTTAACTTCCTGGCTGATGTCTTGAGATGTTGCTTCAATATATCCACATAATTTTCCTTCCTCATGATGCCATCTATTTTATGAAGTGCAGCAGTCCCTCCTGCAGCAAAGCACCATGATGCTGCCACCCCCGTGCTTCATGGTTGGGATGGTGTTCTACGGCTCGCAAGCCTCACCCTTTTTCCTTCAAACATAACAATGGTCATTATGGCCAAACAGTTAAATTTTTGTTTAATCAGACCAGAGGACATTTCTCCAATAAGTAAGATCTTTGTCCCCATGTGCAGTTGCAAACTGTAGTCTGGCTTTTTTATGGTGGTTTTGGAGTAGTGGCTTCTTCCTTGCTGAGCAGCCTTTCAGGTTATGTCGATATAGGACTCGTTTTACTGATGATATAGATACTTTTGTACCTGTTCCCTCCAGCATCTTCACAAGGTCCTTTGCTGTTGTTCTGGGAGTGATTTTCACTTTTCGCACCAAAGCACGTTCATCTCTAGGAGGCAAAATGTGTCTCCTTCCTGAGCGGTATGACGGCTGCATGGTCCCATGGTGTTTATACTTGCGTACTACTGGTCAAACGTGGTACCTTCAGGCATTTGGAAATTGCTCCCAAGGATGAACCAGACTTGTGGAGGTCCACAATTTTCTTTCTGAGGTCTTGGCTGATTTCTTTTGATTTTCCCATGATGTCAAGCAAAGAGGCATTGAGTTTGAAAGTAGACCTTAAAATGCATCCACAGCAGTGGCGGCTGCTGACCAAACTTTTTGGTGAAGCAAACCCCAAACACACCCACCCACCCCCCCCCCCCCACCACTGTAAAATACACACTGTAAAATAGTTCACTTTAAATGTACAGTACATTTCTGGCTACTAATTGCATTGCTTTCACAGTAATTTCCGTATCGTATTATCAGTAAATCTTTATGAAATGATAACTGTGTGCTGCAATTTCAGTCAACCTGACCATGGAATTACTGTGATATGCTGCTGTAGAATTACAGTAATCACCTTTATTTTGACATATCAACTGTAATAGTGCAACTCAGTAGTCAGCAATTTACTGTAGATTTACACTTCTGTAAAGGTGACATTTTAACTGTCATTTCACCACACCTATGAAAAAAACAGACAATATTTGAATTGGGTAAATTAAAATGAAAACAAAGACAATATACATTTAACATATTTATTCAGCAGTTTTTCAAGAGTAAATATGCAGAGTATCTCAAGTGCAATTGCATATTTTAAGTGCAAATACTGGGCAACGACATTTCATAGGCAGTTTAAATGTTATTTAATTAAAATTTAAATATCAACTAGTGTACAATTTGTACTGCTTGTGAGTTTCTGCTTGTAGTCATAACCAGCTATCTCTAAATCCACAAACTTAAAAACCGACTCTGCATCCCTGCCTGATGACACGTCGAAGAACCCAATGAAACGCTCTTGAATTATTCCCGCAGCATCGACATAACGCAGAATTATGGACAACTGAGCTTTGCAAGAGATGTCGGTCGTCTCATCTATTTGCCACGCAAACAAAGGAGCAGCGGTTACTTCACTCTTGATCTCCTCCTGCATCGTAGCTGCAATAGCTTCGATCAGATCATTTTGAATAGTCTTAGACATGCCAGAGAACACAGTGGACGATTTCAAGTGTGCAGCCAGAACGTCATCATAGCGAGAAAGCATTTCAGTCAACTCCCTGTAGTTTCCTCTGTTATCAGAATTTTCACTCTCGTCATGCCCCCTAAATGCCAGCTCCTGACGACCCAAGAATGCAATCGCATCAACCAATGTCACGATTTTTCCGCACCATTTCATTGTGCTTTGCTAATTGGATACGTGCACCTTCATCAATTAAATGCTCGATTCTCACATTTCCCAAAAGACTCAACTGCACGGTTGCACTGACATGCTCCTTCGATTTCGCATGAATCTTAACAGACCTGTCGAAATTACGTAAATCCTCAAAGCCATCTCTCGCAAACTTTGAAATCTCCTGCAGCAGCGCACTTGAACAAGACACATGGCCAGCAATACAGGCGGTTCGTTAGCAAGCTACCAGTTAGCCACTCCACCTTGTCATACCGTGGTACTTTAAAACTCCGACTCACCGAGCCCACTCGCTGGACCAAATTGATAAGAGCTTCGGTCTTCCCTCGGCCTTCACTCGCAGTTTTTCTTCGTAATTTAACGACTGAAAAGAATCCCGCAGAATCCGATCCAGGATGTTTGACGTTACATTCGCATTCGCAGATTCCATTTTCTTCCAACTGGAGCCAAATTAAATTGAAAAAGCTACCTTTTCAAAAAGTGAGCTAGTTTTGGCTAACGTCAGCTAGCTAAATCACGTTAGCAATTAGCTAGCTAAAATATTGAGATCGCTTAATGACAAAAAAGATAACGCTAACAACACCGATACAATTTTTTTTACTATTTACAATATATACAAATCACCGCCGACAACGCCACAACCATAAAAATTTAATAAATTGAATAAATCGCTCTCTCTCTCTCTCTCTCTCTCTCCAAGTAACACACTAACGTCTCTACTACCAACAGGGAAAATTGGCGGGTAGGATGATTATATCTTGCTGGACAAATGAACTCCTGTTCTGTATGGTTAGACATTATGTCAATCATCAGGACGAGAACGCGCACAAGAACACGCATGATTGAAATACATTAGCGAGGCAGTGCTTCACGGGTGGGCTCAAAAAATGCGCAATTATCCAATCATATTTTATAAAGTCCCCCAATGATTTCCAATGGTCTAGTAAGCATTGCTTCACTGAAGTTCCTTTTAAAAGTCTAGGGGTGGCGCTGTTTTTCACGATACAAGGCACATTTTTGAATCGAGGCACTTTTTTTTTAGCTTCACAAGGGAAATGGTAGTTGTGATGATAATTCAATATTAAATAAAGATGTGTTGTGTGTGCTATGCATGTTCTTTTATTTATTTATTTATTATTTATTTTGGGTGAAGCACTGCTTCACCTGTTGTCATAGAGAAACCTCCTCTGATCCACAGGTACACCTCCAATTGACTCAAATAATGTCAATTAGCCTATCAGAAGTTTCTAAAGCTATGACATCATTTTCTGGAATTTTCCAAGCTGTTTAAAGGCACATTCAACTTAGTGTATGCAAACTTCTGACCCACTGGAATTGTGATATAGTGAATTAAAAGTGAAATAATCAGTCTGTAAACAATTGTTGAAAAAATTACTTGTGTCATGCACAAAGTAGATGTCCTACCTGACTTGCCAACACTATAGTTTGCTAACATGAAATCTGTGGAGTGGTTAAAAATTAGTTTTAATGACTTCAACCTAAGTGTATGTAAACTTCAGACTTCAACTGCAATGTTTCCCACTGAAGAGCTGGCACCATGCCAATGTTTCCCACTGAAGAGCTGGCACCATGCCAATGGTTCCTGTTTCCCACTGAAGAGCTGGCACCATGTTAATGTTTCCCACTGAAGAGCTGGCACCATCCCAATGTTTCCCACTGAAGAGCTGGCACCATGCTTGAAGGATACACTCGAGCCAAGCTTTGCTATTTCTGTTGCGTTCAACTCCACACTTACGTATATATATTCTTTATACAGTATATGTGTGTACACCATGTACATCTGATAGAGACCTGCCTCCATATATTAGCACACAAAAGCCTTTATTCATGTTTTGAGTAAAAATATTATTCAAAATAGGAGAAAAAAAAACACCTCTGGGGCTTTCGCTTATTTTATTCACCAAAATGTGGATTTCCATCGCTACATTTGACATATTCCCCTGAAACTGGGGAAAAAATATCAAAGGCTAAACAGGGTACTGCAAAGACTTTGCTTGCTTGCTTTGTGGCTATGCACTCCAACACGTAACCCACAGTCCTTTAGTAACTTTCTCATTTAAGTAAACATGCAAACTGTAAAATAAAAAGGCCAGGTTGCAAGTATCATTACAGAACACATTTAGGCTATATTTCTTTATAATGAGATAGTTATTTTACAGGATAATGGACACTGGTGATCCTGCATTTTTTTATAGGCTGACTACATTCAGCCTGCCTTACATACAGCTGGTGACATTTGTGCACTTGAGATAAGTAGGCATTAACTGCCTTTAATTACAAGGAGAAACATTACCTCTTAACCATTTGTACCTTATGTAATCACAGATACCTGTTGTGCGCCAACTGAGCAGGTGAACCACCCACTGCTTTTGATTGCCTGATGCTTTGTGCATACACTATATCAGTTGAGAGAAGCAGATAGATGAAAGCAGCAGGTTGTGACTCTAATGACTTGGCACCAGTGATTCACTGGCAAAATATTTTGTATGTACTTATGTAAGTCACTCTGTATAAGAGTATCTATTAAATGGCTAAACGTAAATGTAATGTAGATATTTTAAATTCCTAAATGTAAATGTAAAGTAGATATGTTAAATTCCTACATGTAAATGTAATTTAGATGTGTTAAATGCCTAAATATAAATGTCCTGTATGTTAAATGATAAATGTAATGTACACTGTAAAAACAAAAAAATAATAAAATAAACTGTTTTTCAAAAACACTGTCAAAGTCAAACACAAAGTTTTTTCCCCTTCATTAAATGGTTTTTCAAAGCCAACATTGCTGCTGTTTTTTATTACAGTGTGTTGTGAGGCCAAACATTTAGCTGGGAAACAAGACTGCGTGCATGAAAAACTAACACCTTCACACACAGTGAGAGAGGAAGAGCACTGGTAACTATCAAATTCCAGAAACTTCACACTGATTTATTCATTGCAGACAGACAGGGCCTTGAATTATTGTGGAGTGAGAAGTGCAATCCTTTGGGAGCCGACCTGTCTCACTTACCCTGGGTGACTTCCTCCAAATCTGAGGTGTCTCACCTGTCAAGATGCATTATAGTTCAGGCTACATCAGAAGTAATCACTCTCTCTCTCTCCGGGGCGACTAGGTGCAGAGCCCACCACTCTGTTTGGCACGTGCCCCATTCACAATTGCTGGACAATTTATAACTTACAATTCCCAATTAAGGCTTCTAATAAAATAGATAACTGTATTCACGGTTTACACTAAAGATGAGCCTTCCAGTTGGATGCTCCTTACTGATTAGCGTGTAATCCCAGTCCTGAAACTAACACTATTTATTCAAGACAAGAGGTGTCAAACTCATGTCCTGGAGGGTCGCAGTTGAACTGTTTACATGCATGTTAAATAAAGTGATCAGATTAAGGTCTGTGTTTACATGCCACAAGCATGTAATTATAATAAAACTTTTGACATGTACAGAACACCAAGCTCTACCAATAACTCTTTTGACATGTGCTGCATGTGCTAGTTTCTACTAGTCTCATTTAAGTGTCAATATCTAAACTTTCAATCCATGGTTTAAAGTTGGAAAAAAGAGGCTGTATCATTCAAATATTTGCAACAGAATACAGCTATGTCACCATCATCAGATACAGTATATACATAATACGCCTAAAAATATGTAGTCTAATGTTTTTTATATACGGAAAAAAATATATACAAAGGTATGTGGGTTTTTACATAACAACCAGGAACGTATTACAGCCGCAAGTGCGATAGTTGGTCGCTGCGGAAATGTCGACTGTACTGGATTTTGGCCAAATGTAATAGGAAACTCTTCAGGGTTAACCAGAAAACAGTTGTAGCTTCATAACCATGTAGGATATTTTTTCATTAAACATTTTTACACCAGAGATTTTGAAGAAAAAAAATAGGTGTCTACAAAACCAAAAGTGCATTGGGTACTTAAAGCTGTAGTGTAGTGTATCATTTCAGAGAAACATCATGACTACTGTAATTTAGACGGATCCGACTACCACTAGGGGCCACCGTGTATAGGGTTAAAGAGATATTGCAGAGCCTTTTCTAAGGCCTTTTTTACCGCTTCAATTTGAACTGGAACTCGTGAGTAGGTGTGGTCATATGACGATGATGCCACGTAGTCATATTATGAATATTCATACGGTTAAGGAGTGAAAGGGTGTGTCGATATAAGTCGTAATATTAACGTTAGCAGTAATACAAAGCAATTCACATTTGAACTTGAACTAGCTAGTTAGCAGTACAAGGGTCTCAGTCTCAAAGAGGAAAAAAAAAACGTTGGTCTCTGCTTTTATACCATGTGTCCAGCCGAGACCACCCTAGGATCACCTGAACTCCACCCATTTTTATGTTAAGGATCTTGTGACGTCACAAACCCCCGGAAACCAGCGTATTGGTAAGACTACACAGAAACTCAGAAAACACCCATTTTGACTAAACATGAGATTTTCGGACAAAAACAGTTGTGTATGATCATAATCTAACCCAAAACATCTGTGGTTTTCAACATGAAAGGTCGTTTTTTGACTGCAGTATCACTTTAAAACAGGGAGCAGACACGTCCGCAGATGAACAGTCCACCGGACATTTGCCAACCCCCCTTTGTAGACTACATTTCCCATCATGTTTGCATGCAAATTGAAAACAACAATGGCGTCCTTCATGGAAGACGATTACGGTGCACAGAAGGTGCACAGAAGGTATGCTTGTAGTAAAAAACGACTGGACTGCACCACAAAAAAATTACTGCTGCGTGGACTGCCTAGGTGGACATCTGCTCCGGGTCATCATTAAACAGGTGTCAGCTATGATGTCATTTAGGTCCGACTGGACCCTGCGGGTGTCCGTACGCATACTTTTTTTGGTGAGTACGAATTGGCCTTAAGGGCACCAGCTGTATAGAATAATTCCACTAGTCATGCAAGTCACAATTGTGTTGAACAAGCAAGACAGATGTGAGTACGGAGCAGTGTTGGCAACTCTCTGGAGACAAATAACCAACCTTGCTCTAACAAAAAAAACAAGGTGATCGATTCCAAATAAAGTCGTCGGTTTCAGTGTTTACGTAGCTAATATTTCCTATTAATCGGCTTATCAAATGGTTTACACCACCTCTTTCAAACCAATTTCATTTGGAATGGGATTGTCTGTTTCGACTGAGGTAGTCGCATGTGACATTTTATTCTGATTCTGGTTGTTAATCTGATTACTTGTGGAATACGAGGCTCCATGTAAACGCAGCTAGTGTCTGCGGGTATTTGTGGTTTCCATTCAATCAGTAGCCAATTAAGGCTGTGAGAACAAGGCGTGTGGATTTTTTAACCAAACAATGACAAGGAATGACTGATGCTGAAACACACCGAAAACCAGCAAATACTGCCCCCCCCCCCCTTGTAACTTGTAAAAGCTTTCATACTGAACCAGTCAGTGACTATCAATACCACTGTATGTCACTGTGGCAAAAATGCAGGTTAAAAGCCTATGATTCCACAAGTCCTGCTGGGTTGTCACAAGCATCATTGTGAGCACGTTATTTAAAATTTTTTAATCTGAAAGGCCACTTAAGACCCAGGGTGCATCCCAATATTCTTCACTCCCCACCTCCTTTCCTCCACACCCCCACTACCACCCCTCTACTTCCCGGAAGTATGCAAAACTGAACGTTTTCAATACAAGTATTTGCATGAACAGTATACAATGTACCTGACATTGCAGTTTGCGTTGAGACATTAATTCATATGTAACCACTTATACGCAATTAAAATGTAATCAGCAACATTAGATTAAAACAGAAAGATCCGTTTCTGGGGCACGGGGGAGAGGACGTTGTAGTGCAGGAAAGGAGGATGCATTTTTTGAGTATTGGGAAGCACCCCCAGTTTCAATCTAGCACTGTGCATGCTTTTTCATAGCCTGCTCTATTGGTTTTTAAATAGAATGCTGGCCAATCTTACACTTATATGGTTTCCCGTCCAATCAAAAGGTGGCTTGTTGCTAAGGGGAGATTAGTTTTCTGAACTCTAGAATCCTGAATCGATTGCACCATGAGACACCTTAGGAGTCAGACTGAGTTCACATGAGTGAGATGTCCACCTCAGATTGAGCACTTGAAAGCACAGACGGTGCCTTAACACTTAACTGGTACATAATGCAATTAAAGACATTTGCACGTATTATCAAATCATCTTTGTCTACCACTGAGATTTATCAGTTCTGTTCACTGTCTAGATCCATTCCACTTTGCACCTGCATTTTAAATGAAGTGCATTTTGGAGCCATCCTAATGTAATGGCAAATGGACCATCGACAATCGACCTAGTGTATCCCGAGACGAAGAGGCAGGCTACACAAATTCTGCAGTTTCTGGATTGTACTGCATGTTATTTTGCAGTTAAGCCCCGGAAGTTTCTCGATGATCACAACAAAATTAAACTAAACAAAAAAAATAAAAATAATCATACAAAAATACATATACAGACAATCAGGTCCCTAAGTATTTGGACAGTGACACAATTTTTGTTGTTTTGGCTCTGTACTCCAGCACATTGGATTTGAAATGGAACAGTGACTATGGGCTCTATCTTGATGATCTTAGCGCTTGGACATTACGCAAATGCATTTAGGGTGTGAGTCCACTTTTGCGAGTAAGACGGCGTGTTATTTTTGAGCACTAAGTATGGCGCAAGGTGCAAGTGGGCTGAACTTAGTCTCTTCATTAATTATAGGTGTGTCTTGGGCGTAACATGCAATAAACCAATCAAAATATCATATCCCATTCCCTTTAAAAGCCTACTTTTCCACCTTTGGGGTTGCTTATATGATGGCGAAACAGACATGCTCGTGCGTGTGTAGTGTGAGCAAGGAATAGGCAATATGGATTAATTGTATGATCAATATTATTAGGGCTAACCATCATGACACGTTTTGATATACACAATAATAATCTTCAACATTAGGGTTTAACACCGGCACGGGTTCCCAGTAATTCCCAACAGTGCTGTCATTTTAGAAAATATATGCGGTTAAATTCAGTTAAAAACGGCTGCAACAGGGCCGTCGCGTGGTACAACGGTAAGAGCGCCGACTTGCAGTCGGTGCAGTTGTGCTCCGAGGATCGGGGTTCGCGCCCCGGTCCTGCCAGATCCGAGCATGGCCGGCGCCCTGTGGGAGCAGCAAATGGCGGCTGCTTCCGGGTGGGGGGAGGGGCTCGGGAGAGAATCGCTGCACGCATAGCGGCCTTGGGCGAGCTGGATTCACGGTCAGGAGCTCGAGGAGTCGCGCCCTGTAGAGGACGTGGCGACCTCATTCCTACTACCGGCTGACAGGGTTGTGTAGCGGTGGTTCTCTAGCGGTTGCTACACGGAAAAAAAACGGCTGCAACAGCTTGAGAATAAGCTAGCAGAATATGGCTTCAGTCTCACCTTAGAAAACACCAAATTAGCCTGCTTGTTCAACAAATTTCATTTGATTAGACAATGAAGCATTGTCAAACATCAACTCCATGAGGCTGTTCTCATGGAGTTCTCGAAGTTCAAGCTTTATCCAAAGTTTATTACAGGTTGGGAACCCATAGGTTCATGCATATTTTCCCTTGTTTTATAATGTCCTGCTTATGTAAATGTGACCAACGCGTTTTACTGGTAGCTTAATGTTTTAAAACAAGTACACTTTCCTGAGAAGACCGTGAAAAGTGTGATTCACAGCAGGTGAAACAGACCTGCTCCTGCATGCTCCTAAAGTGCACATGCAGAGAATGGCAGTAAAATTAACTTAGAATTAATTGTGTAATATGCTGTAAATTTGTTTTTGTTTCTAATTAGACTCTTAGTTCTCTTTAAAATAGTTTTGTTCAGTTATGGAATAACAGTTATGGTCGTCGTATTTAATTTGCTTTGGGTGCACTATGGAGTGTTTAAGTGCATTTGGTAGTGGATGCTACCGGTTACCTTAAAGTTGTGCTAGCATTAGCAACGTGGGTATGTCCAAAAGAAGGGACAGCATGGAATTAGCTGAAAATGGTTTCCATCAATCAACTACATCATGGGTAAGCCGTAATTGAGGCATTATGTCCAAAATTCCGAACTATCCCTTTAACCTTTACAGCTTGCTGTTAAGCAGTTCAGTTGAGAGTGGCAAAAAAATTATGTCTGTATCTGTTCAGCCTACATGTGGGTTATTTCAATCCGTGATATAATTTTCACGGATTGGCTCAATGCAGTTTATTCAAAGACTGCCTTTTGGGAAAGGGCACCTACAGGTTTCATAGAATTTGTGTCTGCTGGGAAAACCTGAGATTTAAAGAGTAAGTACACCCACTGTCTCAGCCCGCCTACTACACAATTTAGAAAAATACATTGTGGGGTGAGCGAGGGAGAGGGGTGGGGCGGAGGAGCTGTGTCCATCGTCATTTCCATAAAGTAACGTACATTGTGCAAATTATTTCGTATAACTCGGATCAAACTGTCAAACTAGACGTTGCACATCAAATATGAATCAAGATTCAGCAACTGCATGGCCTCACCTCAAATATTTTCAGTGGACTATTTAAGTGGAATAAGAGTTGAATAGGATGCCACGTTGTTCCGGTTTAAAAATGTGGAGCTGAAACGAAAGTAACGTAGTGGGTCTAACCAATCAGGTGCCGGCTGTTTCCGTTGTGGGCGACAACAATTATCCATATGACGTAGAGGTACCTCAGTTGAGGTACTCTGACATCACAATTGGGGCGGGGGCAGTGTGGGGAGCAGAAAGGAAATTTCTATGATACGTTTCTTATGATATACAATATTATTTCAGAATTGCTGAGATAACGGAATACATGAATAAGTTTCATTATAAGGTAGGCATACAAACACGAAACAAAAAGTGATCTAGGGTGTACTTACCCTTTAAGACAGGGGTCTCAAACTCCCGGCCCGCGGGCCACATCCGGCCCCCGTGGCACCCCCAGGCGGCCCGCCAAGTAGTTGTGAGATTTAATTAAATCAGGCCCGCAACCAGTCTTAAAAAAATAAAAAATAAATAAAAAATTATATAAAATACAAATTTTTTTTATTGGCTATTTTTCTCAAGAACAACACACTTCGTAATTCACCATACATAAATATGTTCAATTACTTTGTTTCCCATTTTAAATGCTGCGTATATTCAACCAGTTATACGGTAGCTAGCTAACTGAGCGCGATCATGTGAACATTCGTTCTGTCCCACGGAATTGAATGAATGCAATTAGTGAAAATGGCTATGTCAAAATCAAAGCGAAAAGTCGATGAGGAACAAAGACAATTTCAGGAGAAGTGGACACTGGATTATTTTTTTGTCGAGTTCAACAACAATGCAACTTGTCTTATTTGCAAGGAGAAAATTGCAGTCCTGAAAGAATATAATCTCAAACGCCACTACACAACAAAACATGCGGAGCAGTACGGCAAACATCAAGGAGAAGGACGAGAGAAGATGGTTTCTCAGCTTAAAAACTATCTTCACAGCAAAACCTCTTCCTAAAAGCAAAGAAAGAATCCGAGGCCGGTGTGTTGGCCAGTTACATGGTGAGTGCGATGATTGCAAAAGCTGGAAAGTCATTCACAGATGGTGAATTTATTAAAGATTGCCTACTGAAGGTTTCTGAAGTTATGTGTCCAGAAAAGAAACACCTGTTTAATAACATCAGCATTTCCGCAGACACGGTAGCCGAACGTATTGTTGAGCTTGCAAACGATATTGATGTGCAGCTCCACGAGAAAGGCAAAACCTTCAGTGCATACTTGGTTGCACTCGATGAGAGTACCGATTCCACTGACAGTGCGCCTCGCTATATTTGTTCGGGGTGTCAGTGATCATTTTGATGTCACAGAGGAGCTTTTTAGCTTGAAAACAATGCATGGTCGGACAACCGCAAATGTAATCTTTGGCCAGCTCTCAGAAGCAATTGATCAGGCTGGGCTGCCGTGGAGCGCATTGGCCGGCATTACCACAGACGGAGCCCCAGCAATGATAGGGAAAAGGCTGGTACAACGCAAGTTGGAAGAAGAGAACGTAGAGCAACTAGTTACTACATTGCACTGCATCATTCATCAGCAATCGCTGTGCAGCAAATGCTTAAAGTTTGAAAACGTGATGTCAGTTGTAGTGAAATGTGTTAATTACATTTGCTCCAGGGGCTTGCAGCATCGTCAGTTCCGTGCATTTTTGGAAGAAATTGAATCACAATACGGCGATCGACTGTACTTTACAGAGGTGAGGTGGCTTAGCAGAGGAAATGATTTAAAGAGGTTTTTTGAACTGAAAAGGAGGTGCAGAGATTCATGGAGGAAATTAATCTGCCAGTACATGAACTGGAAGACAAAAAATGGATGATGGATCTTGCCTTCCTTGTTGATATCACACATGAGTTGAATGTCCTGAACCTAAAGCTGCAAGGCCCAGGGCAGCTTGTAACAGCAATGTTTGACAATGTGAAGGCCTTCACTACAAAGCTGAGGCTGTGGAAAAGTCAGCTGTCACAGAACACCACCACTCATTTCCCAGCATGCAAGTCTCTTTTGGAGGAACAGGGCACTTCACAATTCAGTGGCAAAGAATATGCTGCTGCCCTTGACCTGCTTCTGGAGGAATTTGACCAGCGGTTTGCAGACTTCAGGAGATACAGAGACACCTTCCAGATGTTTGCTGACCCTTTCTCTGTTGATGTGGAAACAGCACCAGGTGATCTGCAAATGGAGCTGATAGAATTACAGTGCAACACTGTTCTGAAGAATCAATTCAAGGAATCACAGTGAGTTGAGTTCTTCAAGCTGCTACCACCATCCTTCCCTTTGCTTTGCAAAATGTTCAGGAAAACAACGTGTCTGTTTGGCAGCACATACATGTGTGTGAAACTTTTTTCCACAATGAACTTTAACAAGTCCTAGTACCGCACAAGGCTAACTGATGCACACCTTGCTGCCATCCTGAGGGTTACAACAGCATCACTCAAGCCTAACATTGACAGACTCGCTGAGCTAAAGCGTTGCCAAGTATCTGGCAAATGCTAAAAGCATTTGGGAGTACCAGTCATTGTACAAAGTTAAAATTTTTGAGACTTTTTTTTTTTGGGACTGTTCTCGGGACTTTTTTTCCCTGCAATAGGATCTTCGGCTATGTTCCGGGAACTTCCGGCCCTCAGGAGAATTTCAAGATTGACCATTGGCCCTCAAGTAAATTGAGTTTGAGATTCCTGCTTTAAGATGATCTAACTTACAACCTCAAGCAGTGATACCGCCACACACCAAGCATGTCATGCAAAATGTACTGGCACAATTAAAAATAAGCAGTATTTTCAATGTCAAATTCAAAAGTCCCAACTCTATGTCAACTTAAATCAATATTTGACAAAGGAACATGGATTTTTCAACATAAATATACTGCAATCAATATTTACTGGATATATTTGTACCGGCTGACTCGATCTGTGTATTCATTGTGACAGAGAAAATATTAGTATTTTGTGGTTAAGGTTGCATAATCTTTGCCGTAACCTTGTCTCTTGAAGCAGCCATAAGTAAAGACCTGCATCCCATTCAGAGTGGATTCCTGCATGTTAAGCAGACTTGTACAGGATGGGCTACAATGCATTATAAATCAGTGCACAAATTCAAACAATAATAAACAAGAGATGAACTGTATGATTAATCTAATATTGTAAAATGCAGCTCTGTGGTTCATCATAAAGCAAATCCCAAATGTAAGTGAAGCTCAGATATCCTTAATTACAGAGGCTTGTTTGAATTTGAAACTTTCTTATACGTTTCACACCAGATTTACACTGTTGCAACTTCTAAGGATGTTTGAAATGAACGACTGTAATTTCATTTATATGGAATACAAGCCACAATGTGTTGCATTGTTAAATATGACATATTGAAATGTAAAAGGCAATACTTGAATGAATATAAACTGATCTCACACAAGTGTGATGATATCCGCTTGTCTCTTGAATCTACGAGTGCTTTGTAACATAATCTGGAGAAGGGCATCTGTCAAGCTGATACAAATAAGAAGTCTCAAAGCCTAGCTAAGGATGTCATGTATTCAATGCTTTACATTTCCCAAGGAGAATATACATTTTTTTATATAATTGCATTTTTTACAGTGAAAATAAGCTCCCAAATTGAAATTATGCTACTGCAATTTGCAATTAAACTTATCTGATAGGTTATCTATCATGACTATCATGGCTGATATGTCATACATTTCCGACCACTCACTGGAACAGCTGGCACATATAAATTAACGTAAACAACGTATCAATGATATAAAAGCATTTCACTTCTGGTATTCAAACCCCAAAGCTTCTAGCCACTTCCTAAAACAATGCTGGAAGTATCGAAGTAAATCCCTGTTTTTATTTTTTTAATTCCTCTCAGGCAGCTGTGCCAGAGTGGGCTGGGCAGGCTCACGGAATTACAGATCCTTTCCAAAAAATTAGAATATCATGGAAAAGTTTTTTTTTTCTTCCATAATTCCATTCAAAAAGTGAAACTTTCATAGATTATAGATTTCATAGATTATAGATTATAACTGAAGTAAATGCTGATTTTCGACACACTATTCTAATTTCTTGAAATACTGTTTTGGGGGTTTTCTGGAGCTGTAAGCCAAAATTATGAAAAATGAAACAAATAAAGGCTAGAAATATTTCACTTTGTGTGTAATGAATCTATAATCTATGAAAGTTTCACTTTTTGAATGGAATTATGGAAGAAAAAAAACTTTTCCATGATATTCAAATTTTTTGGAAAGGATCTGTAATTCCGTGAGCCACTTCCTGGGGAAACTTTACTTCTAGCAGTGATAATTCTGGGCCACTAGCGGGTAGTGTTACATCAGGACCAAGTAGAAGACCAGTGCCCTAATTATGTAACAGTGCACCTGTGTTTTTGAAAACACCATGTTCTTGAAGACAGATGTTAAGCCAAGGTCTTGACTCACTGTGGTTATTTAAGATCCAGGGCAGGGGGTACCCCAGTGCCCTGGAAAAATTCCCTGTCTGGCTGCATTGAGATTGTTTAATTGTCCCCCATTTCAGCCAATGTGCTGTGAACACAATTCTGGTGTTGAATGGCATCATCTTGGTAAGGCCTTCAGATGACACAACCATACCCCTAACTGTACAGTAGGACTGGGTATTGTATGACAGATATTTATTCTGAGATATAAAACCATATAATGCCAGCCAAGAAAACCAAAAAATACACAAAAGCCTTTGAAGTCTAATGAGTTCCCACAGAACACATTATAAGAAAGAAAACAGTTATGAATGCTTAGCTTTAGACTAAAACTGTATTTTAACATAACGGTTGTGTTGTTGAGCCTCACTGATAATGCAAGTGCACACGGTTCATGGAATATATATATATATTTAAAAATTATAAACAAAACAGCCCAACTATACAGTACTGTCATATCTGCAATATGCCATACTTTTTGCAACCCCTTTTTACTGCACGCACACCCACCTCAACACTCTCTTTATTGGAAGGATACAGAACACCCCCATGCTCCACTGTTTACGTGGCAGAGCAGGCAACTCCGCCTGCTTGTCATTTCTTCATTCCCTTATCAGCGGAAAAAGCCAGATACAACTTCATCAGCTTCATCAACCAGAAGAGTAACATCTCTCCCTCTTTCTCTCTTGATTGCCCATCAGGGCCTTATCTTTTGACATCTTGGAGCAATAAACGTGATCTTGCTTTTCTGGAAGGCTTTGGAATCATCTACTTGAAGCTGTCACCCGTGGAGTAGGCGAGGGGGGAGTTGAAGGATTGTCTAATGGGAAAACCATTTTGTAGTGTATTCTCTCCTGCATGAATATAAGAGGGCCCTTTAACCAATGGAGTAGCAATTTGAAACAACATAATTATTAGATATTACTGCTCTTAATCAGTAACTGAGGCTTATCATATACTAGCAAACATGTTTTAAGTGTACCAAGATTGTCTTGGTACAAATAAATTGGTTAAGTACAAATAAAGTACAAATAAATTGGTTAATTCCTCAAAACATTTACAGTATGTCTGGCACTTGCTGCCTTGAAAATGCATCATACATTTATGGGTGCTCAAGCACCTGCCCCTTTTGCCCCGATGTGCCCCTTTCAGAGAAGTAGGAACCTCCAATATTGGAAACAGTTCAAACTTGAAATAGAAATTGTACCAAAAAAAACCAAAACGTTCGCCATGTAGTTTGAAAGGTATGGTGCGAGAGCACAGTCAACAGGTCATCGCCCATCTGATCGCTGTGGGCAGAGCAACCAAGCAATGTCAGGGTCCTCTACCCATAGACTGTAGAGGAAAGTTCTCCCCAGAAAAAAAGCGGTCTGCCCAGAACTCCGGTGGGATCCGTCACCGTAACCAGTGTTGGTGACAGTGGTGCGCTGCACAGCCTACTTCGAGGTAAACTGGTTTAAAGGATATCTTCACCTTTTTCAACCCGGACCTTATGGAAAACTTGTTCATTTATACCCATCATTTATAATCGTGCATAGCACAACCTCACTAATAACTATATTTACCTTTTAACTGCAGCTTCTTAGTGGGTTTAAACGCGTTCCAATGGGGCAGGTGGTTTTGCCTTCAAAAATCGTGATACGTAAATCTCTTTTTCGAAAACGGGAAACGCACGCTATACTCAGACATGTCTTTATGTGTTCTACCTAAAAACGGAATGAAATGGAAAGATCTACCCAAACCATGCTTTTATATCAGGTTTTATTGAATACCGCATTTCCGCAAATCTGTTCTCTTGGTTACATCTATGCCAAAATAAGAGAAGATAGCTGCTAACAACACTGAGTTCATCTCCTTCTATGGGGCTGCAAGAAATCGACTGCAGAAGTTTACAAATGGTTGGAATGGACTGTGGCAATTTCAAGTAGTTGTTCCAATTAAAATGTGACATTACTGTTATTCAAAACATGTTATGAATAAACAAAGACAAACCTAAAATACACAAAGAGACGCCGTAAGCATACTCTGAGTTTCCCGTTTTCTAAAAGTAAATTTATGTTGGTTTTTGAAGGCCTAACTACATGCCCCCCAGTGCGTTGAAACCCACTGACAAGCTGCGATTAAAAGGTACCCCAAATTCTGGGATTGCAACCGTGGTTGGAACGAAAACCCCAGCATACACAGGGACCATGGTTGGGCTAGCACATAGGCTAGAGAATTTTTACCTTAGACAGTCCACTCAAACTTGCATTTGACACGGTTTAGGTAGACGTTTTCATTATTTAGATCATTGTGATATGATAATGATGGGCTATTTTCCTCCTGATGAACTGAAGTGAATGAGGCTTGTATTTGACCTCATATTATTAACATTAGATTCAACATGATGGGGGGAGAGGAGTGAGGCAGGCTGCAGTAGCTCAACTGAGCCCTCCGAGCCACAACAGGTAGGAGTAATGGTGACAGTAGAGAGAGGCATTGAAATGAGTATGTATATCCCAACCATTATATACACATGAAGTATATGGTTTTTTTTAGTTTGTTGCTGAAGTATTTAAATAGAAACAGAATCAAATCTAATAATATAGCATGTGATCCAGCTAGATAAAAAAAGAAAGGGAGGAAAATTGTGTAAGAGCACAAATTTTAATTTAATTTTAAAGATTGGTTTGTTTTGCAGTGTTGTTAGCTTGTTTGGAGTACTTTTGTAAAAAAAAATAAAAAAAACAGCAGATTTATAAATACTGTTCTCAAAAGGCACTAGAAATGAGCATTTAAGTGCTGTTTTTCTAAGTTTTTCTTCCAGAGGGAGCATACCCCCAGATGCCCTGAGCACCCCCAGGTGCTACGCCCTTGGTCCCTTTCATTTGAATTCATTGTATTATTAGTGTTGCTGTCATTCATTTTAATCATTAAGTTTTGGTGTCAACAAATAGTTTTTCTAGGTTGACAAATAGTTTTTCTCACTTTGAGCACCTGTAAATAACAGTTGGCTTCTGTAAATTTTAGCTTTGCTGGGGTTGTTTCCTCATTTTGAGCTGAGCTGTGTGATTTTGTTGTCATGAAGTTGAAGTATGTAGGGGTTTGGTTCATTAAGAATGTTTGTCATTAATTTTGACCGACAAATAAATGCAAATGTTTCTGTTTTCAATGTAAACAATGTAAGTTTCTTTGCTGATTTTTCCGAATGCTGAACAATTCTTCAATTGAACTGTAAGATGTCACGTCAAGGACAGATTTTGACAGTCCAGGCGAAAGGAACAAGACATCTTCATTTCAAACATGACCTTTATTTTAGGTGTCAATGAAGACTGGTTTCAGCCTGTGGGGAGAGAAAAATACACGACCCACTAACTGCCTGAGATCTCCTAATGCTGGGTGATGCCATTTGATGTTAGTATACTTTTAGAGGGAAGCTGCATAGTGGCATATTGTTTTAGGACCCCAAATTGTTTGCTTCAAAAGTATGCTGCAGAGCGCTGTGGTGGCGCAACGGTCTAAGGCACAGACTTTGTCTGTGCGGTTGCGCCCTGAGAATTGGGGGCTCGATCCACGGTACTGCCAGATCCGAGCATGGCCGGTGCCCTGATGGAGCAGCAATTGAGGCTGCTCCCGGGGTGGAGGGAGGGACTTGGTGAAATTCGTCATGCACGCAATGGCCCTGGGCGAGTTGGATTGCGGTCAGGAGCGAGAGGAGTCCCGCCCTGAAGAGGACGTGGTGCCTCCTTCGTACTACCGGCTGACGGGGTTGTGCAGCGGCAAATTCAAACAGTTGCTACACGGGGGGAGTGGATCCAATGATCCAGGAGTGCATATACTGAACTTTTGTGATGCTCACACTTTTTTGTTCGCTGCTTCAACACTTTTTTCAATGCAACACATAAAATAAATAAATAAAATTAAATGTGCCGTAATATGTGTGGAATAACTATACTCCTGTAATGCTAAAACAATATGCATTTGACAATTATTCTTACAGAAGCTCCTGAATGATAAACACAAATAAATAATGTTATACACCAAACAACATGTGTTCCAAGCTTTGACAAATGCAATTAATGCAAGAAAAAAAAATAAAAATAAATAAATACATTTTTTTAATACAACTTGCTTATCAGCCAGGCCTAAATGTAAAATGCCAAAATGGATCCAATTCCTGTAGCAATAACAAGAACTGAACAATGTAACAGTAAGAGTAATGTATTAATAGTGTAGAAGCAGTGAAAATAACCAGGCACCTCAAAATAAAGACTTTTCTCTAAAGACTGTGTTTGTCTACTTTGACAGATTGGAGAGTGACAGATACTGTATTTTCACAGCAGGTAATGATTGTACAGTACTTTGCGAGTTGGATAACAACAGTGACATGCAGTACTCAGTGGTTAAATATTGTGTTACAGAGAAGAGTCGTGGACAGGAGCAGTCACAAAGACTTGATCGGGATAATGGTCAGCAACCATCTGACACTATTGTAGTTAATGGTTACAAAGGGACATTTTGGGACTTTCTGATCATGAGACTGGGCCCCCTGTGGAGTCACTCACAATTAACACTCCTAATTAACTGAGGCACAATGGAGTGTCTGTCCCCTTTAGGGTTGCAAATTCTAAGGAATTTCCTTGATCGATAGTCGTCAACGTTAATGAACAATCAATCGATCAATCGATAACAAAACAGATAAAAATAGCTTATGACATAGAAAATACAAAATGCATGTTTTTTTCCTCAATCAAAGCTTTATTGAAACATTTGAGAAATACGCCTGTTTCATAGCATAACACAAATATAATTATGAACGCTGTTTTGTTTAAGTATGATATTTTAATAAGGCACGGGAAATTGCGCTCACTCCTCCGAGGCGAATCAGTGACTAACACGTGCGTCTATGACATATACAAAAATAAGATGAGCCTTAATTAAAAACTTAAATTTGCAAAATGATTATGAAATAGATAAAGATAAATAACGTTTTTGAAAACAGCGCTATAATAGGTTCCCTCTTGAAATGAGAAAGCTACGACAAACTACGACAGCTCAGGCCTCAGTTTAAAACTTAAACTGCATAAGTGCAGTAAATACCTAGGCCTGCTGATTTTTATTTAAGAATATAAGCATGTTTACGTTATCAGGGGTGAGTCGTGTGCGCAGTCGGTTTACAGCGAGACCAGCTGCTGAAAATACGCGTTCCGATGGGACCGATGTCCCAGGCATGCATAAGTAGTGTGCTTCATGGTCGAGTGAGTCTTCTGTGTAAAGTTAATAACATGGTTCCTAATTGCAGTGCGCGCGCCCCCTTGTGTTTAACTTAATGATTGCATTTCACCAACAGCTCCCATTGACACAATTAAGATGAGACCGCAAATAGTTCAATTTGACCGTTAAATTTGAAATGGTCGATCGATCAAATTATTAACGGCAATTAATCGATCAACGATTAATCGTTAACACCCCTAATCCCCTTCTTCATGTGACTCTGAAATGAACACAGACTGCTTGATCGATCAGGCACCTGATTGGCCAGGAACTCCCCCCTCTTTAGAGAAGGAGAGGGGAGACCCCAATTTAACACACACACCAACTTTGCTCTGATGGTAAAGACGCTATCTTACGCCTACCTGACGCACCACTGAAACCCTGACGGACTTCTGCGTTTCCCAACACGCATCTCGCCTGATATCACCGAGACAGAGTTAGCCTGCAACCGTCCACGGAATAAACCAAGCTGGTTTATTTTCAACAGCTGTTTTGAGGACACGTTTCTTCAAACTGTTCCTCTACTATCTTCCTTGCGGCCGGACCCAAGTGGAGATCTGGGCACGTCCACGTTGACCTGACTGGAAACCTGCGCGACCCAACTTCAGTGAAGAAGTCTCCAGGAGTCCACGCACCTGCTGGGACCTTGGACCAGCTGAGGAGCTGACATCACTTACGGAATCAGGACTGGCCTCCCTTTGTTACCGTTAAGGATTGAAACGCATTTTATTTAGCACTGACATCAATTGATAGGCTAGCATAAAACTTGTAACACCCAGTTGAGGTAATTTTACTGCTGGTTCCTACTGTTGTTTGTATTTTGTTTTGCTATGCACGTTTCGGTCGGGAATAGCCAATTTCCCTGACCTTATAGTTTTACACTGTTAAAACTTTATATTTATGAGACTGATAAAACGAGCTAACCACAAAATATAGTTTAGCGTGTCATTAACCCATTACACAAACTAACCTTTGTTAATGGTAGTTCTGTTAGCTTCTATATTTAGCCATCACATAATTATCATATCCTCTGATTAAGATTATGTCATAGAATATATTCCTCATGTTATATCAATTATTGTTTCTATTATTCACATATTCATAGTTGTAGCCAATAAAACATATGTCAATTTTCCAACCCATTGTCATGTCTATGTTATAAGTTGGGCTCTACTGACATATAGAATTCTAATTGAGTTTTAAACTTAATTCATTCTGAATAAAAGTGACCAAACTTCACTACACTATAGACCCAGACATTACAGCCACACAAAAAATGTGCTCACACACTTGCACGGGTTAAAAGAAACGGGAAAAAACCTCCCGGAAAAAGCCCAAAATTATAACAACACCACTAATAGGGCGAAGCTAACAGACTCAAGCTAAATAAAACAAATAGGAAAACCAAATACCGGCGTAAGCCAAAAATAATAGCGACCCGAGAAAATAGGGCGAAGCTCGCAGACTCGAGCAGAGAATGTCAGGGAAAATAATCCCAGCGTACGCCGAAATAATAACTGTTAGAACTCCCTTCACTGGTGTTGACCCAACGCAAGACTCGGAGACAGACTCAATGATAAGCTCCGTTGGAGCACGTTTATTGAACACACAAAGGGACTTTACTAGGTGAGGGTCTGGATTGGGCTATAAGGGACAGGCTGGATGCTGCGGAAATGGGAGCAGGACTGATGATGGACAACAACTGGGGGGTAGCAGCAGCAGGAGAATGCGGGCAGTGAAGCACCGTGCTTATATAGCCAGCGGGAAACTAGAAACAGGTGCGCCAGATAAGTGGCGGGAAGCGGAAAAACCCGACATGGGCGGCGGAAAAAATAGGCCAGGAGCGCCCACACGTGGCTCTGAAAGGAAACGACCATAGAGATGGAAGGAAGACAGCCAAACCATGACACAGTGCTTAACACAGTTTTAAACTTTGATTATAGGCATTAGATTACACCAGGGGTTTTCAAACTCAATCCTGGGGACACAGTACAGTACAGTATACAGTATGCTGCTTTTCTCTGACAACTGCAACCTCTGAATTGTGCTGTTAATTTTTCTTATAGACATTTACTGTCTATTGAAGGGGCATTTACCCTCTTAAGATGACATTATGTCAGAAATAGCAATACACAATATGAAAAATAAATGTTTAATATTCACCCCCAGGTGAATATTAATTGATTTAAATATAGAGTATCAGTTGAAATCAGTGTCAGTTGGTGAAAGTGTGGAAACCTGATCACTGAAACTAAACCATTTGTAAAAAATTCAGAGGTGAATGACCCAGTAAATGAGCCAAACCTGCATTGTGTGTGAAAAGGTTAATTGAGAACACATTTTCAACAACCTTAATTGATTGAGTGATTAGCTGAAACAAAAACCAATGGTTTAATAGCGGTCCCTAGAACTGAGTTTGAAAACCTCGAGATTATTACATTTCCAATGCGCTCTTATGTTCTCTCGAAACATAGCACTGCAAGATAACTCTGCCTTCTGCCTTATAATGCTAACCATAATGCTTTACTTTACTTGACCAGCTGTTCAGTGTCCATAACCTGTGTTGCTTTGTTCAGTGTTCATAACCTGTGTTGCTTTGTTCAATGTCCATAACCTGTGTTGCTTTGTTCAATGTTCATAACCTGCGTTGCTTTGTTCAATGTCCATAACCTGTGTTGCTTTGTTCAATGTCCATAACCTGTGTTGCTTTGTTCAATGTCCATAACCTGTGTTGCTTTGTTCAATGTTCATAACCTGTGTTGCTTTGTTCAATGTTCATAACTTGTGTTGCTTTGTTCAATGTCCATAACCTGTGTTGCTTTGTTCAATGTTCATAACTTGTGTTGCTTTGTTCAATGTCCATAACCTGTGTTGCTTTGTTCAATGTCCATAACCTGTGTTGCTTTGTTCAATGTCCATAACCTGTGTTGCTTGGTTCAATGTCCATAACCTGTGTTGCTTTGTTCAATGTTCATAACCTGTGTTGCTTTGTTCAATGTTTTCAGGTCATGTGCGGTTTCTTAAAGTTATTACTAGTGGTTAATGAAACCATGCTCACAAAAAACATGGTCATTTGTTCAACTAAAACAACGTAGTTTTACATTTAGAATGTAAGTCTTGAGAAGTGTCACTGCGCTCAATCAAAAAGCTAATCCAAAATATGCTGCAGGTGCACCGTGCACTGACAAGATCTAAACTGCTCACCTTGTCTTTTTGTTTTGTGCACCTGATCACTTTTTGATCTGTCACTTGGTCATCAGTATGTGAGCATAAATAAACCAATATTTGCAGGATGAAGACTGATGCTTTTGCAGTATACGGTTAGTGTTTTACATTTACTGTATATGATGCCTGCAGGCTGCATTGTGGGGAAAAATTGTTCAAGACCAAATAAACTAAAATTCTAATACCATGTATCAAACACTACTACATTAGCATAATTTAGGGGTAATAATTATGTAAACTTTATTAAAATTGTTTGAATATTCTTTATAATTTGACAAAGATTTTACCTATATATAGAAGCCAGGACAGCTTCAATGCGCCTTGGCATAGATTCTACCTCTAGTTTAGCATAGATTCTAGTCTCTGGAACTCTACTGGAGGGATTTTGATGATGGTGGTGGATAGTGCTGTCTAACACTTCGGTCTAAAATCTCCCATAGGTGTTCAATTGGGTTGAGATCTGGTGACTGCAAAGGCCATAGCATACAGTATGATTCACATCATTTCCATACTCATCAAACCTTTCAGTGACCCCTAGTGCCCTGTGGATGGGGGCATTGTCAGAAGAGGCTACTCCTATCAGGATAGAAATGTTTCATCATAGGATAAAGGTGATCACTCAGAATAACTTTGTATTGATTTGCAGTGACCCTTCCTTCTAAGGGGACAAGTGGACCCAAACCATGCCAGGAAAATGCCCCCCACAGCATAACAGAGCCAAGGACCCCCTCACTGTAGGGGTTTTTCCTTTAATTTGTCACCCGTCTGTATGCATATATAGAATTCAAAATGTATACTTTAAAAATTGGACAGTTATTAAACATTAAAACTAGTCTGACAATTAGTTTATACAGCTCTAGCCATTACCAGATAATAACAGTGAAATATGTTGGGTAGCAGTGTAGTATAATGGTTAAGGAACTGGCCTTGTAACCGAAGGGTTGCAGGTTCGATTCCCAGGTATTGAGCAAGGTACTTAACCTGAATTGCTTCAGTATATATCCTGCTGTATAAATGGATAATATGTAAAAAATTATTTTAAAAAAAAACATTGTGTAAGTCGCTCTGGATAAGAGTGTCTGCTAAATGCCTGTAATGTAAAAATATGGCTCATTAGAATGTACCTCCTTTTTATTTTACGTTGTCTTTTCAGTGGGGTATCAGGAAGGGAAGTTAATATCCCAGATGTATTGATATCTACACATGCAATGATATAATTATATCGAATAAGTGACAGTGCACAATGGCTTATTAATAATTAATATCCATAAGATTGTACCCAAATGCCATCAGTCTGCATCTGCAATGTCAAGGCATTTGATTAAGATCATGCACATGCATTTGTCTTTTAATGTAACTGCAGAATGCAATTTTGAGCATATGTGTGGCTCATACACACTTGTAATACAGCATGGATTTGTTTAGAGTGGTTGCACTGGCAAATTAGATGTGTAAACAAATCAGTCTGAACACTGCCTCTCCAATTTAACACACTTATATCAGTCTGAACACTGCCTCTCCAATTTAACACATTTATATCAGTCTGAACACTGCCTCTCCAATTTAACACATTTATATCAGTCTGAACACTGCCTCTCCAATTTAACACATTTATATCAGTCTGAACACTGCCTCTCCAATTTAACACATTTATATCAGTTTGAACACTGCCTCTCCAATTTAACACATTTATATCAGTCTGAACACTGCCTCTCCAATTTAACACATTTATATCAGTCTGAACACTGCCTCTCCAATTTAACACGTTTATATCAGTCTGAACACTGCCTCTCCAATTTAACACATTTATATCAGTCTGAACACTGCCTCTCCAATTTAACACATTTATATCAGTCTGAACACTGCCTCTCCAATGTAACACATTTATATCAGTCTGAACATTGCCTCTCCAATTTAACACATTTATATCAGTCTGAACACTGCCTCTCCAATTTAACACATTTATATCAATCTGAACACTGCCTCTCCAATTTAACACATTTATATCAGTCTGAACACTGCCTCTCCAATTTAACACATTTATATCAGTCTGAACACTGCCTCTCCAATTTAACACATTTAAATCAGTCTGAACACTGCCTCTCCAATTTAACACATTTATATCAGTCTGAACACTGCCTCTCCAATTTAACACATTTATATCAGTCTGAACACTGTCTCTCCAATTTAACACATTTATATCAGTCTGAACACTGCCTCTCCAATTTAACACATTTATATCAGTCTGAACACTGCCTCTCCAATTTAACACATTTATATCAGTCTGCACACTGCATCTCCAATGTAACACATTTATATCAGTCTGAACACTGCCTCTCCAATTTAACACATTTATATCAGTCTGAACACTGCCTCTCCAATTTAACACATTTATATCAGTCTGCACACTGCATCTCCAATGTAACACATTTATATCAGTCTGAACACTGTCTCTCCAATTTATCAATCAATCAAATTTTATAAAGCACATTAAAAACAACTCACGTTGACCTAAGTGCTATACAGACCAGAGCAGGTAGCTATAATCGCAAAAACAAGAAACACAGACATAAATAACAAGGCACACAGCTCGTAGGGACAAATAAACAACACTTGGGCATAGGCACAAGCCACATCAGGAGGATTCAAACGCTAGTGAATAAAAGTTAGTTTTGAGCCTGGACTTAAAAGGGTCGATGGAAGGGGCAGATCTGCTGTTCCACAGTCTAGGGGCTGCAACCGCAAAGGCGCGGTCACCCCTGAGCTTAAGTTTAGATCGCGGGACAGCCAGGAGCCCCAAGTCAGCCGACCTGAGGGACCTGGAGGTAGAATAAGGGGTTAGAAGGTCTGCGATATAGGAGGGGGGCACCCATTTAGGGCTTTATATACAAACAGGAGAACCTTAAAATCAATTCTGAACCGTACAGGCAGCCAGTGGAGAGTGGCCAGGATAGGGGTAATATGGTCCCTCTTCCGGGTACCTGTCAGGAGCCTGGCTGCGGCGTTCTGGACCAGTTGCAAAGCGGGACAGGGACGACAGACTAATCCCAGTATACAGGGAGTTGCAGTAGTCCAAGCGGAAGGATATAAAGGTGTGGATGACTTTCTTGAGATCTTTGAAAGAAATGGCTTGATTTTGGCAATAGTACAAAGCTGGAAAAAACTGGCTTTTGCAAAATGAGGTCATTGGGTCAGTGCTTTTCGCCATGGAAACCAAACTGATGCATCACAATAGTAAATATTGCAACTATAACTTGGTTTTGTTTGTTTGTTTACATAGTGCCTATGAGTCAATTTGAATAATTTGCTGTGCAGAACAGTTGTCTTAGGATCGAATTAGGGCTTTGTTCATCAGATGAGGTCAGTTATTGTTCATCATTGGTTTCCACTGGCTCACACAGTAGCTCTAGTAGTGTCATCCCCAGTGGATCCAGACATTTGGGTTCTCGGCCTCTTCCTTGGAGCTGTTCTTCGAGAGATGCAATCCCTGTGCACGACCCATTTGGCCTTTCAAGGAACCCACATCAAAGTCATTCTCCGTCTTTTACCGCTGGGAAAATGGCACTCACACACATGAACAGCACACTCGCACACAACCCGGGGGAGGGTTACGCAGTCAGGGTGTGCGGAGGCCAAACAGCAGTACAGCACTTTAGGGATGGCACTCTTCACAGAAACTCTATCTGGGTCAACAAGACACACCAAAGCACTTTGTAGCACTTATTTTACCTGCAATTACCCGTAATTCTTTTCTTTCTCTTTGCCTGAATAAGTAAGTAGCACTATACATTGTATTATTGAACTCTAATTCAACTAACTCCAATTCAACTCTTTGTATGATATGTCATAAAATAATAACTTTTCGGATATACTAGTGTTATATATTGTGTTAAAAATATCCAATGTGCCCTCCATTGATGTTGCAGGTAATCCTTTTTAGTGCTTTTCTCGATTGTTTCAACATCAACAGAGACGTAAGGAAACATACAGTTTGACATCTGAGTAATATTTGAAAATGGCAAGGACCAAATAATTGCAAATAATGCTTCTCAACAATGGCAAGATGCCTTGCCCTTCACTACAAACCATAATTCACCCCCTTAATGCCCTGCATGCTCTGAAAGCTGGGGCAATAAAACTGATGAAGAGCAGCTGAGATTATGTTGCCCGACCTCCCTGCAGGATGGGCACTAACCTCATTACCTGTGAGCCCAGACCTCCCTGCAGGATGGGCGCTAACCTCATTACCTGTGAGCCCAGACCTCCCTGCAGGATGGGCGCTAACCTCATTACCTGTGAGCCCAGACCTCCCTGCAGGATGGGCGCTAACCTCATTACCTGTGAGCCCAGACCTCCCTGCAGGATGGGCGCTAACCTCATTACCTGTGAGCCCAGACCTCCCTGCAGGATGGGCGCTAACCTCATTACCTGTGAGCCCAGACCTCCCTGCAGGATGGGCGCTAACCTCATTACCTGTGAGCCCAGACCTCCCTGCAGGATGGGCGCTAACCTCATTACCTGTGAGCCCAGACCTCCCTGCAGGATGGGCGCTAACCTCATTACCTGTGAGCCCAGACCTCCCTGCAGGATGGGCACTAACCTCATTACCTGTGAGCCCAGACCTCCCTGCAGGATGGGCGCTAACCTCATTACCTGTGAGCCCAGACCTCCCTGCAGGATGGGCACTAACCTCATTACCTGTGAGCCCAGACCTCCCTGCAGGATGGGTGCTAACCTCATTACCTGTGAGCCCAGAGCTCCCTGCAGGATGGGTGCTAACCTCATTACCTGTGAGCCCAGACCTCCCTGCAGGATGGGCGCAAATTCCATTACCTGTGAGCTCAGACCTCCCTGCAGGATGGGCACTAACCTCATTACCTGTGAGCCCAGAGCTCCCTGCAGGATGGGTGCTAACCTCATTACCTGTGAGCCCAGAGCTCCCTGCAGGATGGGTGCTAACCTCATTACCTGTGAGCCCAGACCTCCCTGCAGGATGGGCGCAAATTCCATTACCTGTGAGCCCAGACCTCCCTGCAGGATGGGCACTAACCTCATTACCTGTGAGCCCAGACCTCTCTGGAGGATGGGCGCTAACCTCAGGAATGCTACATGGCTATGAATTGTGAGGGACAAATTATTTGTCTTATGCTGCAATGCAAATAATAGCAAACTAAGCTAGGAGCTCAATAACTCATTTAATTTACAATATACAGTACTGTGCAAAAGTCTTAGGCACATGTAAAGAAAATCCGTAAGGCGAAAATCCTTTAAAAAATAATTAAATTAAAAGTTTCTAAATATCAAACAATTGACTATAAAGAACAGTAAACAATAAAAAAACAGAATCAAATCAATATTTGGTGTGACCACCCTTTCCCTTTAAAACAGCATCAACTCTCTTAGGTACACTGTTGTTCAGTTTTATAAGAAAATCAGCTGGTAGATTGTTCCAAGCATTTTGGAGAACTTGCCAACTTCTGCAGACTTTGGCTGTCTCGCTTGCTTTCTGTCTGTCCAGGTAATCCCAGACAGCCTCGGTGATGTTGAGAACAGGCCTCTGTGGACACCATACCATCTGTTGCAGAACTCCTTGTTCTTCTTTTCTCTGACGAAAGTTCAATTAAGTTTTTGGAAAATCAATGTTTGGAAATCTACAATTTGCCCTTTTCTACTGACACACTAATGCAAAAGACAAAAAGTAAACATCTAAGAAAAAATAAACATCTGATGCAGCGGTAAAAGCATCAACATTGACTCAATGCAGTTGCACATGGAGGGCCGGGGTTTGCGCCTGGGTCCTGCCAGATCCAAGTATGGCCGGTGCCTTGAGGCGGGCGCTCCCGGGGAGGGACTAGGCGAGGAGAATTGTCGCGCACATAGAGGCCGTGTGCAGTGCTGGAATCACAGTCAGGGGCATGCGTCACACCTTGGCGACCTCCTTCCTACCGCCGGCCGACGGGGTTGTGTAGCGGCAAATTCTCAGCAGTACACAGGGGATTTAATCATACTAGGGTACATTTGGCTACCAAATTGGGAGAAAACTGGGAAAATTTTGAGAAAAAGGGGGGGAAATCCAAGACTAAAAATATATATACATATACCGTATATGTATGATTGTGGATACATACGTACGTATATGCACATAATAAATATATATACATATATATGTAGAATTACTTATTCAAATATATTTTGTTGAGTATCTGTTGCCTTTTGATGTCCTGAATATTAAGGCCTATGAGGTACTGTTAGACTGTTACCATGGTGGGTTATGGTGAAGATTTTCAATAACACCTTAAGTGGTACAATACCAGTTGCTGTATAGATGTCTGCACTGAAGATGGTATCCAAGTAGTCGAGAATAAAACCTACGAGTAAATTTTAGAGGTTGGATAAATTGAAACAAAACCTTTCTAATTGTGACTGTTCTTTTCACTCTCAAGAGGGAAGGTTGCCAGGCACAACCCCTGGTATCCATGGCAACCACAAACTCCCCCTGAACAAAAGTCCAGAGGGAATCTGAGGGCACACTCTTCTGGGTAGGAGTCAGCTGCGTTGCACGTTAATTAAAGAGATAGGAAACTGATGGTGCTTGCTGGGGACTCTCCTGCACACCATCTTAAGGCCAAGCTGACCAGACAACTCAGAATTTGCTCTAAGATTGTAGGCCAGCCACTAGAGCTGTCTTTTCAGGCAGCTTATCTTAAGAGCATGCGAAGACTAGCAGGTGGTATCTCCTCTGACCCCTCACATGTGCTTTACGGAGAGTATGAACTTCTGCCCTCAAACAGGCGGTTCATAGTTCCGCAGTTCAAACGTAACAGACTCAGGAATTCCTTTATCCCCCAGTCAATTAGGCTACTCAATAACAATGGCAGGCTTTTCAGGCAAGTGCAACCAGGGACTGTGCAATAATAACAATGGTGGCAAGTGCAATATCAAGGACCGTGGTGGAGTGTGCAATAAATGGGTCTAGTGCAATGTGGGGGTAACCTAAGGTTGTTATGTTGATATTATAACGATGTATGTATAATTGACCGTAATTGTGTGTTAGTGTCGTCTTATGTATTGAACCTGTTATGATGTGTGTTTTTTAATGGAGCTGCTATGATGCAAACAAAAAAATATATAATTTCAGAGAAATCTGACAATAAAGCATTATCATATCATATCATATATCATATCATAAAGAGCTTAGATACTGTCTCCATTTCACCACCACGGGACTCAAAACATCAGGCACAAATGCTACCGTTTGCTCACAGTTATGAACCATCAAATGACAAAAATACAATTATATTACATTTGGCATTTAGCAGGCACGTAAAATCAGACACTTATTTAAGTACAAGCAAGACGGTTTAAGCAGTGAGGAGCTGATGCCACAGGGTCAGAACCAATAGTAGCCGTTAATAAATAATACATAACTTATTTAATATTTAATACTCTATTATACTATTATGGATGTTTTTGCTATTCAGATCAATATATATTTTTTTCCTTTTTCTTTTCAAAAGTCAACTACACCCCGTCGGCATTCTGCACATGGTTCAAATCTTATCTTTAAGAGCCAGCTTGTCAGAGGTCCAAGGGTTCAATGCACGAATGTGTCACAAAAAGCGTGTCACTTGGTGTCGTGATTTCCTTTTAAATATGCTTCTTAACAGATGCGAGGTAGAAAGAGAAACCTTCTGAACCCAACTGCTGTGAATAACGTGAGGAACGTTCTGCAGGTATGTTGACTGAAACTTAATGCTGTTGTATAGTATTTCATATGATATAGATTGTCACAAATTAGCATCTGTGTTGTTTCAATAAATGACAAACAAATATGCATTTGTGAGTGTGAGCAGGATTAGTCAGCAGCGCACGTGAGAGTGAGTACATATATACTATACAAACATACTGTATGTTACACTTGGCAGCTCTGGACATCCCCTCCATTTATGCAGTTACTTATTTGGCTCAGCTGAAAAAAGAGACAGACTCAACATGAAGTGTTGATTGCTGTGAGAACATTTATTGAGAAGCCACATAACCTATTCAATTTAATTTCACCTTCTTCAAAAGGTCTACACAAAAGGAAATTGATGAAGTCAGTTCATACATAAATCAAATGCTGTCAAATGCATAGAATATGCAAAATAGAATCAACAATTGCATTTCTGCATTTTGCCTTGAGCATCTGCACTTCAATGACAGAAAATATTTTTATATTTATTTTATGTTTTTGGGGGATACAATCTGAGAGCCGTCCAATTAATAATGGACCAGTATTTTTACAAATATAGCTTTAGAAACAGAAAGGTACTTTTTTCAGATGCACATGCACAGCAAGTAGCTCTTGCTTTCTCACAATAAGGAAATAAATACTATTTGCATTTGTACTGGAGTGCATTTGACTCTTGTATTGTATTCATATTATATTTAATGTTGCATTTTGCATTTACAAAGTACACTTGCACTGAAATGTATTTGACCCCAGGTCTATTAATAATATTGCATTATTCAAGAGTTTTTTGGAAGGACAGTGTACAAATTAAAGCCATAAGACTAGTGCACACCCATGGCTGTATAGCTTCATTTGGTAAAATAGTGAATTATTTCATAACAGTGACCACTCAGATCCCTTGCACATAGCAGTGCGCGAATCAGAATAATTATCTGACGGATTAGCTCAGGGATTAGCTCAGTGATTATCTGACGGATTAGCTCAGTGATTAGCTCAGTGATTAGCTGACGGATTAGCTCAGTGATTAGCTGACGGATTAGCTCAGTGATTAGCTGACGGATTAGCTCAGTGATTAGCTCGGTGATTAGCTGACGGATTAGCTCAGTGATTAGCTCAGTGATTAGCTGACGGATTAGCTCAGTGATTAGCTCAGTGATTAGTTGACGGATTAGCTCAGTGATTAGCTCAGTGATTAGCTGACGGATTAGCTCAGTGATTAGCTCAGTGATTAGCTGACGGATTAGCTCAGTGATTAGCTTAGTGATTAGCTGACGGATTAGCTCAGTGATTAGCTTAGTGGTTAGCTGACGGATTAGCTGACGGATTAGCTCAGTGATTAGCTGACGGATTAGCTCAGTGATTAGCTGACGGATTAGCTCAGTGATTAGCTGACGGATTAGCTCAGTGATTAGCTCAGTGATTAGCTGACGGATTAGCTCAGTGATTAGCTCAGTGGTTAGCTGACGGATTAGCTCAGTGATTATCTCAGTGATTAGCTGACGGATTAGCTCAGTGATTAGCTGACGGATTAGCTCAGTGATTAGCTCAGTGATTAGCTGACGGATTAGCTCAGTGATTAGCTCAGTGATTAGCTGACGGATTAGCTCAGTGATTAGCTGATGGATTAGCTGACGGATTAGCTCAGTGATTAGCTGATGGATTAGCTCAGTGATTAGCTCAGTGATTATCTGACGGATTAGCTCAGTGATTAGCTGACGGATTAGCTCAGTGATTAGCTCAGTGATTAGCTGACGGATTAGCTCAGTGATTAGCTGACGGATTAGCTCAGTGATTAGCTGACGGATTAGCTCAGTGATTAGCTGACGGATTAGCTCAGTGATTAGTTGACGGATTAGCTCAGTGATTAGCTCAGTGATTAGCTGACGGATTAGCTCAGTGATTATCTGACAGATTAGCTCAGGTTGCAGATTAACTGTCCTCAATTAGCTGTTCACTCATGATGCTGTCACGTGGTATATGGGGAGAGTGTGGACAAACAATGGAAATGGACCAGAGGTTCATTTATGTGGGAGTTTTTATTTCCTCCCTGCAGCATGTGTGTCCTCTGGGCCAGCTGATTGGGGCCTGAAGTACCCATTATTTCCATCACCTCTTAACATGACACACTACCCAGTGTGTCATGTTAAGAGGTGATGGAAATAATGGGTACTTCAGGCCCCAATCAGCTGGGCCCAGAGGACACACATGCAGGAAACCACTTTGGCAGGAAATATCACAAAGGTCTGATTATCGCAGCCTTTTAAACAACACGGAAAGCCTGTGATACAACAGGAGGGATCATCAGCCAAGCTAACCCTCGCTGGTGAGGCCCACAGAGCCCTGATTAAATCTGAGGCTGGGCTCAGCTCCATCTCTAATTTAATAATGAAACATCACACGGGTAGACACAATCGCGTTTAACAGACAACTCTTCTTTTAAATATGTGGTAGTAGAGGTGGTGATGCACTCATAATAGGCCGTGTTGAAACCAGAGCTGGTATAATCATTTATTCATACATACGTACATACAAACACACAGGAACACACGTGCACGCACACACACACACACACACACACACACATATACACATGCAAGCCCACACTGAAACAATGGCACAGTTTGCTACATTACACCTCACACTTAACTAGCACCAGCCCACACTGAAACAATGGCACAGTTAGTTACATTACACCTCACACTTAACCAGCCCCAGCCCACACTGAAACAATGGCATAGTTAGCTACATTACACCTCACAATTAACTAGCACCAGCACACACTGAAACAATGGCACAGTTAGTTACATTAAAACTCACACTTAACCAGCCCCAGCCCACACTGAAACAATGGCACAGTTAGCTATTACACCTCACACTTAACTAGCGCCAGCCCACACTGAAACAATGGCACAGTTAGCTACATTACACCTAACACTTAACCAGCCCCAGCCCACACTGAAACAATGGCACAGTTAATTATTACACCTCACACTTAACTAGCACCAGCCCACACTGAAACAATGGCACAGTTAGCTACATTACACCTCACACTTAACCAGACCCAGGCCACACTGAAACAGTGGCATAGTTAGCTACATTACACCTCACACTTAAATAGCACCAGCACACATTGAAACAATGGCACAGTTAGCTACATTACACCTCACACTTAACTAGCACAAGCCCACACTGAAACAATGGCACAGTTAGCTACATTACACTTCACACTTAACCAGCCCCAGCCCACACTGAAACAATGGCACAGTTAGCTACACTACACCTCACACTTAACCAGCCCCAGGCCACACTGAAACAATGGCATAGTTAGCTACATTACACCTCACACTTAACCAGCCCCAGCCCACACTGAAACAATGGTACAGTTAGCTACATTACACCTCACACTTAACCAGCCCCAGCCCACACTGAAACAATGGCACAGTTAGCTACATTACACTTCACACTTAACCAGCCCCAGCCCACACTGAAACAATGGCACAGTTAGCTACATTACACCTCACACTTAACTAGTCCCAGCCCACACTGAAACAATGGCACAGTTAGCTACATTACACCTCACACTTAACCAGCCCCAGCCCACACTGAAACAATGGCACAGTTAGCTACATTACACCTCACACTTAACTAGCGCCAGCACACACTGAAACAATGGCACAGTTAGCTACATTACACCTCACACTTAACCAGCCCCAGCCCACACTGAAACAATGGCAGTTAGCTACATTACACCTCACACTTAACCAGCCCCAGCCCACACTGAAACAATGGCAGTTAGCTACATTACACCTCACACATAACTAGCGCCAGCACACGCTGAAACAATGGCAGTTAGCTACATTACACCTCACACTTAACTAGCGCCAGCACACACTGAAACAATGGCACAGTTAGCTACATTACACCTCACACTTAACCAGCCCCAGCCCACACTGAAACAATGGCACAGTTAGCTACATTACACCTCACACTTAACTAGCGCCAGCACACACTGAAACAATGGCACAGTTAGCTACATTACACCTCACACTTAACCAGCCCCAGCGCACACTGAAACAATGGCAGTTAGCTACATTACACCTCACCCTTAACTAGCGCCAGCACACACTGAAACAATGGCACAGTTAGCTACATTACACCTCACACTTAACCAGCCCCAGCCCACACTGAAACAATGGCACAGTTAGCTACATTACACCTCACACTTCACCAGCCCCAGCCCACACTGAAACAATGGCAGTTAGCTACATTACACCTCACACTTAACTAGCGCCAGCACACACTGAAACAATGGCACAGTTAGCTACATTACACCTCACACTTAACCAGCCCCAGCCCACACTGAAACAATGGCACAGTTAGCTACATTACACCTCACACTTAACTAGCGCCAGCACACACTGAAACAATGGCACAGTTAGCTACATTACACCTCACACTTAACCAGCCCCAGCCCACACTGAAACAATGGCAGTTAGCTACATTACACCTCACCCTTAACTAGCGCCAGCACACACTGAAACAATGGCACAGTTAGCTACATTACACCTCACACTTAACCAGCCCCAGCCCACACTGAAACAATGGCACAGTTAGCTACATTACACCTCACACTTCACCAGCCCCAGCCCACACTGAAACAATGGCAGTTAGCTACATTACACCTCACACTTAACTAGCGCCAGAACACACTGAAACAATGGCAGTTAGCTAAATTACACCTCACACTTAACCAGCCCCAGCCCACACTGAAACAATGGCACAGTTAGCTACATTACACCTCACACTTAACCAGCCCCAGCCCACACTGAAAGAATGGCAGTTAGCTACATTACACCTCACACGTAACTAGCGCCAGCACACACTGAAACAATGGCACAGTTAGCAATTACACCTCACACTTAACTAGCGCCAGCACACACTGAAACAATGGCACAGTCAGCTACATTACACCTCACACTTAACTAGCCCCAGCCCACACTGAATCAATAGCACAGTTAGTTACATTATACCTCACACTTAACCAGCCCCAGCCCACAATGAAACAATGGCACAGTTAGCTACATTACACCTCACACTTAACTAGCGCCAGCACACACTGAAACAATGGCACAGTTAGCAATTACACCTCACACTTAACCAGCCCCAGCCCACAATGAAACAATTGCACAGTTAGCTACATTACACCTCACACTTAACTAGCCACAGCCCACCCTGAAACAATGGCACAGTTAGCTATTACACCTCACACTTAACCAGCCCCAGCCCACACTGAAACAATGGCACAGTTAGCTACATTACATCTCACACTTAACTAGTCCCAGCCCACACTGAAACAATGGCACAGCAAGCTACATTACACCTCACACTTAACCAGCCCCAGCCCACACTGAAACAATGGCAGTTAGCTACATTACACCTCACACGTAACTAGCGCCAGCACACACTGAAACAATGGCACAGTTAGCAATTACACCTCACACTTAACTAGCGCCAGCACACACTGAAACAATGGCACAGTCAGCTACATTACACCTCACACTTAACTAGCCCCAGCCCACACTGAATCAATAGCACAGTTAGTTACATTATACCTCACACTTAACCAGCCCCAGCCCACAATGAAACAATGGCACAGTTAGCTACATTACACCTCACACTTAACTAGCGCCAGCACACACTGAAACAATGGCACAGTTAGCAATTACACCTCACACTTAACCAGCCCCAGCCCACAATGAAACAATTGCACAGTTAGCTACATTACACCTCACACTTAACTAGCCACAGCCCACCCTGAAACAATGGCACAGTTAGCTACATTACATCTCACACTTAACTAGTCCCAGCACACACTGAAACAATGGCACAGCAAGCTACATTACACCTCACACTTAACTAGTCCCAGCCCACCCTGAAACAATGGCACAGTTAGCTACATCACACCTCACACTTAACTAGCGCCAGCACACACTGAAACAATGGCAGTTAGCTACATTACACCTCACACTTAACCAGCCCCAGCCCACACTGAAACAATGGCAGTTAGCTACATTACACCTCACACTTAACTAGCGCCAGCACACACTGAAACAATGGCAGTTAGCTACATTACACCTCACACTTAACTAGCGCCAGCACACACTGAAACAATGGCACAATTAGCTACATTACACCTCACACTTAACAAGCGCCAGCCCACACTGAAACAATGGCACAGTTAGCTACATTACATCTCACACTTAACCAGCCCCAGCCCACACTGAAACAATGGCACAATTAGCTACATTACACCTCACACTTAACCAGCCCCAGCCCACACTGAAACAATGGCACAGTTAGCTACATTACATCTCACACTTAACAAGCGCCAGCCCACACTGAAACAATGGCACAGTTAGCTACATTACATCTCACACTTAACTAGTCCCAGCCCACACTGAAACAATGGCACAGCAAGCTACATTACACCTCACACTTAACTAGTCCCAGCCCACCCTGAAACAATGGCACAGTTAGCTACATCACACCTCACACTTAACTAGCCCCAACCCACACTGAAATAATGGCACAGTTAGCTACATTACACTTCACACTTAACTAGCGCCAGCACACACTGAAACAACGGCACACTTAGCTACATTACACCTCACACTTAACCAGCCCCAGCCCACACTGAAACAATGGCATAGTTAGCTATTACACCTCACACTTAACCAGCCCCAGCCCACACTGAAACAATGGCACAATTAGCTACATTACACCTCACACTTAACCAGCCCCAGCCCACACTGAAACAATGGCACAGTCAGCTACATTACACCTCACACTTAACAAGCGCCAGCACACACTGAAACAATGGCAGTTAGCTACATTACACCTCACACTTAACTAGCGCCAGCACACACTGAAACAATGGCATAGTTAGCTATTACACCTCACACTTAACCAGCCCCAGCCCACACTGAAACAATGGCACAATTACCTACATTACACCTCACACTTAACCAGCCCCAGCCCACACTGAAACAATGGCACAGTCAGCTACATTACACCTCACACTTAACAAGCGCCAGCACACACTGAAACAATGGCACAGTTAGCTACATTACACCTCACACTTAACTAGCCCCAACCCACACTGAAACAATGGCACAGTTAGCTATTACACCTCACACTTAACCAGCCCCAGCCCACACTGAAACAATGGCACAGTTAGCTATTACACCTCACACTTAACTAGTCCCAGCCCACACTGAAACAATGGCACAGTTAGCTACATTACACCTCACACTTAACCAGCCCCAGCCCACACTGAAACAATGGCACAGTTAGCTCCATTACACCTCACACTTAACTAGCCCCAACCCACACTGAAACAATGCACAGTTAGCTATTACACCTCACACTTAACCAGCCCCAGCCCACCCTGAAACAATGGCACAGTTAGCTACATCACATCTCACATTAACTAGCACCAGCCCACATTGAAACAATGGCACAGTTAGCTACATTACATCTCACACTTAACCAGCCCCAGCCCACACTGAAACAATGGCACAGTTAGCTACATTACACCTCACACTTAACTAGCGCCAGCACACACTGAAACAATGGCACAGTTAGCTACATTACACCTCACACTTAA
The DNA here is from genome assembly GCA_029718625.1 of Synaphobranchus kaupii. NCBI lineage: Eukaryota > Metazoa > Chordata > Actinopteri > Anguilliformes > Synaphobranchidae > Synaphobranchus > Synaphobranchus kaupii. The sequence continues at coordinate 46,486,360 of CM056385.1, read as the reverse complement.
CCAGCCCCAGCCCACACTGAAACAATGGCACAGTTAGGGCTCTAATCGTCCTCCTCTTTACGTGAAGCGGGGCTCCGTGGACGATGCGCGAGAGTGCTGACCTTGATGAAGCCATCACTAGGCTGCGCTGATTACCTCAAAACAATGATCCTCGGGGCAGTCCTCATTTACAAACTGCTTTTCCCTTACTCTCTGCATTATAGGACGCGGAAGAGCCGAGCGCTCTTGCAGCAATGCAAATGTGGACTTCACTGTATCTTTTTATTCCCATGCAAATTCCAATCAAACGTAGCACTCACCCAAATTTATGAATAAAAAAATGAATCTACATGCTAATGAGGCATGTGGAATCCCACATACCTGCTCATAGTATAGCCATCACTAGCTATTTCCTGAGTCTGGTTTGCCTTTAAAACATTTTTTTTTCAAAAGCTCATTCGTTTAATTTGCCGTTTTTATAATTATTCTCTTTTTGCTTTTACGATCAATATTTTATAAAAAAAAATTTTAATCATATCTTTTCATTTGATTTTATATTTATTGTTTTTTATATATATATATATAAGATATTTACTTTATTGTTTTTTGTAAATATACGCTCATTTGAAATTTGATGCCTGAAACACGTCCCAAAAAAGTGACAGTGGCATGTTTACCACTGTGTTACGTCACCTTTCCTTTTAACAACACTCCCATTTTCCCCATTCTTGCTTGATATTTATATATAAGACTTCAGCTGCTCAACAGTCCAGGGTCTCCATTGTCGTATTTTGCGCTTCATAATGTGGCACACGTTTTCAATGGGAGACAGATCTGGACTGCAGACAGGCCAGTCTAGCACCCGCACTCTCTGACTACAAAGCCACGCTGTTGTAACGTGCAGAATGTGGCTTGGCATTGTCTTGCTGAAATAAGCAGGGACGTCCCTGAAAAAAGACGTCGCCTAGATGGCACCATATGTTGCGCCAAAATGCATATGTACCCTTCAGCGTTAATGGTGCCTTCACAGATGTGCAAGTTACCCATGCCATGGGCACTAACACCCCCATACCATGACAGACGCTGGCTTTTGAACCTTGCGTTGGTAACAATCGGGATGGTCCTTTTACTCTTTGGCCCAGAGAACACGACACCCATTATTTCCAAAAACAATTTGAAAGGTGGACTCGTCAGACCACAGCAGACATTTCCACTTTGCGTCAGTCCATCTCAGATGAGCTTGAGCCCAGAGAAGTCGGCGGTGTTTCTGGATGTTGTTGATATATGGCTTACGCTTTGCGTAGTAGAGTCTTAACTTGCATTTGTAGATGCAGCGATGAACTGTGTTTACTGACAGTGGTTTTCTGAAGTATTCCCGAGCCCATGTGGTTATATTCATTACAGAAGCATGTCGGTTTTTAATGTAGTGCCGTCTGAGGGATCGAAGGTCACGGGCATTCAATATTGGATTTCTCCAGATTCTCTGAATCTTTTAATAATATTATGGACTATAGATGGTGAAATCCCTAAATGCCTTGCAATCGTGCGTTGAGAAACGTTGTTCTTAAACTGTTGAACTATTCGCTCACAGTTTTTCGCAAAGTGGCGAACCTCGACCCATCCTTGCACATAAACGCCCGAGCCTTCGTGGATGTTCCTTTTATGACCAGTCATGACAGCATCATCTCTTACCTATTTACCTGTGGAATGTTCCAAACAGGTGTTTTTTGAACATTCCACAACCTTCCCAGTCTTATGTTGCCCCTGTCCCAACTTTTTTGGAACGTGTTGCAGGCATCAAATTCGGAATTAGTGTTTGTCCAGTATTTTTGTGCCCCTCTACAGTGGCAGCCAGGTGCATTGCCCCCCTTGCCCCCATATAGGGATGACAATGTATTCTATCGATGGGCAGCTCTGGAGATGGATTGGCAGATGTCATGATCAGCTTCCTTTCCTGAACCACTTTTCATAACACAACATGGGTCGTCACTCACATCAAATGGCCTGACTGTGAATGGGAAATTGCATGCACCATTCTCAAATGGTTACCCTAGTGATAATGGTCATTCACAGGCCTGCCTGTTCCTGAGCTTGAAAATGCAGAGCGAATGCATGTATCAGGAAGGGAATGAGTCTGTTAATGTGTGTGCCTTTGCATGATTGTTGTGTACTATGAAAAGGATAATGATTGGGTTTGATTGAATGCGTTTTTTGTATCCTAGAGGGATTACATTCTTTGAACATGGGTGTGAGAGGCATAAGAGAAGAAACAGAACGGCTAAGGGAACAACTAACAGCGTTATTCAAAGAAATCCAAGGCAGGTTCACAAAGCCGTACACAGTGTATATTTTATGTAAAATGGGCCTCATTCATGAAATGTGAGCAGAATGAATTTGTACGTAAATCAATCGTATTAGCAAATTTGGCCGTATTTTGGCATTCATCAACATTTTTGTATCTGAGATTTGTCTCTACGTACTAACAAATTTTACACCTGCTTGATACCACGTGTACCACGTTCGTTCGTAAATTCAGAATGCCACTAAATGTAGCTTCTAAGTGATAATTAGAATATGTTTAGAATTTATTTTTATTTTCTGTTAAATTCACAAGACTAAATGTAGCCTTTGAAATACACATTGCAAACATAATAAATTATGATTGTAAAAAGCAAACACTAGATTATGCATATCAATTGGCTATGAAGCTGTTTAATTAGACCCATAACGCAGGCTAATGAATGCTCCCAGTAGCCTACTATTTTTTCTAAATTGCTAAAAATTTTAATTCTACATGACCTTACATAGGCTATGCTAATTAAAACACACATTTAACCAATGAATGAAATTTGCTTTAAAGTGGCTTACATGTCTGTAGCCAGGGTTGCAATTGTGGTCAACAGCTTAATCCAGCTAATGCCAGCGTACATCCAGATCCCCTACAAGATGCAAAGCCAGGTGGAGTGGGGTTTTTATGAAATTGCCAACCTGTCTAATGTTATCTGCGCCATAGACTAGACTGCACACCCCAGTAAACGTTTTGGTCGGTGAAACGCTATCTCGCATTCGGGTGAAAAACCGGATAAACTTGATTTAAAAGTGAAAGTTTTTTAACTGGTTAGAATGTAGCCAGGCTATATCCCGGTAAAACCTGAGCTTGATTCTGGCTTTTGCTCAGTGGGACACGCGCGTCAATGTGACCGCGCCATAGAGATTCTAAAATAAGGTAGCCTATGTGATTGCCTGATTTCAAACCACAACTCACATGCACAGAACCCCAACAAAATTACTAAAATTACGTTTAATTCATTTCCAGGCTGCGATAAAGCATTTTCAGAATGTTTTTTTTTTTTTTGGTCTAGTGAATGAGTTAAATTTTTCAGGAAGCATGATTGGCCGCAGCTCTTCATTGAAGCGCTCTGACTGCGTCCGGATGAGTTGTGCAAAGGCAGTGCTCTTGACAGTGAGAACGGGTAATAAAACTGTTGGAGTCGACTTGTTTGGAGACAAAGGAAATGCACAGCATGCACCTCAGGTTATAACCCAGTAGTTACACCGGAGCCTAAGCGACAGAAATCTAATACCTTGAAAACGGCATCCTGCAAAAAAAAGTAAAAAATCTGAAAAAGTAAATAGCCAGACATGCACGGGGTGTCCCCGGTGTCCCTCACAGTGTAGCACATGCCACCCATGTGCCTTCCTTTCTCTTCCATAACCTGTTATGTAACTGCATTGTGCTCGACACAGAAACTCAAACCTTGGTGAAGGAACACAACGGCCATGTCTGAGAACGCCGGAGAGGAGAATCAAGATTGCATACATCGATAGAATACGTTTATAGGATATCGTATAACCTCAGCTGTCAACCCTCAAACCCTTAGCCTCAAAAGTTACCATTCGTCAAGACTTTTTTTGAGTCGATAGATGCGTTCACCAAATGGCTCATTACATTTCAAGATATTGTTGCTCTTGAACAAACTACAACTATACATAACAAAGCATACCCAGCCACTGTGCAGGTTTCTTACCCGAGATTGAGAAATTAATAATCACACCACAAAACTAACTACTCTATTCTACTCAATAGAAAAATGAAGAAAAAAAATGTATATACACTACTCACACAAAGTTAGGGATATTCGGCTTTCGGGTGAAATTTCAGGATGAACCTAAAATGCACTATAACCTTTACAGGTGAAATTAATTTGACCTTCTCTAAACTTTTGAATGCACATGTCCAACTATTCAATGTTTCAGTACTTTTTGCACAACTTGCTGTTCTCTAACAAGGAGCTGAACGGCAAAATTCACAACAGGTGTTTGATCCATGAATCGACCAATACATTTCCTGGTTCAATTAGAATTGGTATTTAAACAGTCCTCTTCATCATGCTGTTCACATTTTGACATCATGAGACCAAGACGACACCTAACAATTGATCAACAGTACCTCGCCATTGCGAGGCTTCAAACAGGATGTTCTCAGAGGGAAGTGGCCACTGAGCTTAGAGTGTCACAGAGTGTCATCAGCAGGTTGCAACAGAGATACAGAGAGACTGGAAGAGTCACAGAAAGGCATAGAAGTGGACATCCTTTGGCCACATCCCACACTGATGACCGCTTCATTGTGAACAGTGCCCTGCGGAACCGGATGATGAATGCCACTCAACTCCAGGCACATTTAAGGGAGGTGAGAGGTACCCAAGTGTCACGTCAGACCATTCGAAACCGTTTACATCAGCGTGGTCTGCGTGCTAGACGACCTGCAAGGGTACCTGACCACACCACCAGGCACAGGCGTCATCGTCTTGCATGGGCCAGGGAGCATTTACGCTGGACGAGGGACCAGTGGGCCTCAGTGCTGTTCTCTGATGAAAGTCGATTCACGTTGAGCAGAAATGATGGCCGCCAACGATGTTGGAGACGTCAAGGAGAGCGCTATGCATCAGCCACTGTTGTCACCAGACGACCCTTTGGTGGTGGCGGTGTTACAGTGTGGGCAGGTGTGTCTAGTCAATACAGAACTGCCCTACACTTTGTGAATGGTACAGTGACAAGCCCATACTACCTGAATAACATCATTAATCCAGTCATTGTGCCCCTGCATGAACAACACAGGCCTAATTTCATCTTCATGGACGACAATGCTCCAGCTCATCGAGGTCGCATCATTAGGGAAAGGCTGCTGGAGACTTGGGTACCTCAAATGGAGTGGCCTGCACTTTCTCCAGACCTGAATCCCATAGAAAACCTATGGGATCAGCTGACTCACCGTGTAGAGGCTCGTAACTCTGTACCCCAGAACCTCAATGACCTGAGGGCCGCCCTTCAAGAAGAGTGGGATGCCATGCCTCAGCAGACAATAAGTCGACTTGTGAACAGCATGAGACGTCGTTGTCAAGCTGTAATTGATGCTCAAGGGCACATGACAAGTTATTGAGACATTGACATTTTTGTTGTGGTATACCCACCACTGTTGTTGGCTTTTGTTTCAATAAATTGTTTGAGATGAGGAAATCACCATTGCATGCTTCTACTTAAATGCCCTACTTTCATGATACGTATAATATCACTGTAGCGTGAACTTACATTTTCCATAAATTTCACCCGAAAGCCAAATATCCCTAACTTTTTGTGAGTAGTGTATGTGTAATAAAAATAAATGGGAGGTTCAGAATCAAATATGAGGAAATCCAGAATGAAAACTCAGAAACCCATACTCCAATGAGATTTTGTGATGGTTAACATTTCATCCCAGGATAGAAATGGACGCATTGAATGATGAAAACTCACAGACATACTTACGCTTAGTTATGTTAACATGTCAACTTGACATGTTAACATAACTAAGCGTAAGTATGTCTGTGAGTTTTCATCATTCAATGCGTTATCTTGAATTTGGATTCATCGCTAAACTGAGAAGACTTTGTGAGACAATGGTTTTATAAAGAACACAATGAACTGTGGGCTATATAGACCTGACGCATAGCAAGGTCAAAGAAGCGCAATTATGAAGCGCAATATGGCAAGGAACATGGGATATAATTTTTGTTTACCTTCCAGTAGAGAGATTTTGACAATGCCCTGAGCTGATGTAAAGTTCTCATATTCCTTCACTAACTGGGACACTGCTTCAACTATATAGGGCGGCAGTGTAGTATAATGGTTAAGGAACTGGCCTTGTAACCGAAAGGTTGCAGGTTCGATTCCCAGGTAGGACACTGCCGCTGTACCCTTGAGCAAGGTACTTAACCTGAATCGCTTCAGTATATATCCAGCTGTATAAATGGATAATATATAAAAAGATATGCTAAAAAGTTGTGTAAGTCGCTCTGGATAAGAGCGTCTGCTAAATGCCTATAATGTAATGTAATGTAATAACCATATTATAGTATAAAACACTAACAACAAAACCCATTTTGTTGTTAGTGTTTTATACTATAATATGGTTATAGTTGAATGGAAAATATAACCTTTTAGGATCAAAATTCATCTTGCTAAATTGAAACTAGCTTCAAATTCCAAATGATAAACCAGTGAGGGATATTACTCAGTAGAGTTAAATGTGGTTCAAGCACCTTCACAAAAATGACTAAAAACGACCATCCATGCCAGCGCACCAGCAGTGCCATATTGTGACAAATCAATTGCTAGGTTTTAAGATCCTTCTGGACACACCAAACTATGGATATGGACCACTGACCTCTTAGGGGACGGAACAGTGCTGGCTCAGAGCAAAAACCCAGGCAAAGCCAAGGAATTTAGATTATGAACTAGACCATGTGTCCAATGATCCAAATTGAGCAAAAGAACACGCCCAAATCTGCAGATGTCATGAGTTCAGTGGCCCTTATGACATAATAAACATCATTCAATGACAGCATCCTCTTGCCTCAGTCAACACAGGCACACAGGGTGTTATTCACTCAGACTCAAAACTTGTGACCAAAGTTTAAATTCCTGCTTCATTTTGTTTTTCTCACCCATAAGCATGAAATTCATATAAATCTGCAGCATATGACCTAAGTTGCTCCACATCAGATGATAATGTGTTTCAGTTTGACAGTATTTGCAAAAAAAAAACAATAAAAACATGCACGCTTACAATCAAAGAACTACTGTATATTGTTAACATGCAGTGATGCAAACAGGAAAGCACTTCATTACAGGCATGGTGTTCCGGAGAGAACCAGTAGGCAGAGGAAAAGCAGCAGGTGATCAGGGACCAGGTGCAGGAAAGGGATATCATGCATCAGGCTGCTCAAACAACACGTTCTTTCAGAGCTTTAAAAAAAAAAAGAACAGGGATAAATTTAAACACAAGGCCTCTGTAGGACTGAACACCCTCAAAAAAAAAGGTGAACGATAAGATGTTGAATTTCAGATAGTAATAGATGTATCACATCTTTAACGTGAGCAGAAATGAAACCGAGCACAGATTGTAAATCTAAATCCAAAATAAAAGGAAACACCTTGGATTTATGAATGATGTTGGACTGAAGAAATGGTGAAACAGAACTGTTTTGTCTCTGCTTTTGCTATTTTTAAAACCCATTTCCCAGAAAGACCACCATTTTATGCCAAATGCAAAGTGTTTTTATTTAATTCTCCTTTCGCCGAAAGGCTTTTTTGAATGACAAATCAGGACTAGTACCCTCAGGTTAAAGCTTTCCATGTTGATGACCCACCAACAAATAATATTTACATTGCAAATGTACGTATGTTCCGCAATTACCTCAAATTCAAATGAAAGACAAACTGGCACAAGTGGTATTGGCGATTAGCTAGCATGTGATAGCATAGGATGAGTGAGGCCAAGCATTAATTTGGATAGGCTGAAAAGACAAACATCTAATGTAGAACTTTGCAAGAAAGGACAGAAGGTAAATCAAGCCTTCAGTCAAGGTATAAATGTGCACAAGCCTGGTTGATTGAAAATTCTCTTTAGACTGACTTATCATGCTTGATTTGATAATACACAGAACCTTGTGGCTAGCATAAATGTATTTATCTTCAACGCCACCACACAAATCTGTCATGCCCATTTGACCAATATTTTAATCACATTTAGTATAACTGCTCTGGACCATTTTCTCTTTCCTCAATGAGAAAAGGAGACGCACATCAGTAGGAGAAAGAGCATACTGTAGTTTGAAGCTGGTGGGGATAACCTCAGCAAGCCTCTAAGGCGCATTTCTGAGACATTAAAACCAGGAACAAAAGGACTGGACTTATGGGATGGAGTATTTACACTGTCTGAAAGGACCTCTAACTCAAAACAAATCCAAGTATGATTCTGCACCTTCAAACAAAACAGTTTTCCTGGGCTCATATCTAGCCTTCAAAGTGCCTTTTTTTTTTGCCCTTTTTTCTAAAACTTGCAATCAAATATCCAGCTCCACTTCAATATTTATTTTAAATAATAAATGTAAAGCTGATCCATTGCTAGGATTTTAGTAGACCAGCCATTGGTGGCATTCAGTGGAGTGCTGTAATAGGGAACTTGCTTAGGGGCAGGTTTTATAGGGTGCACTCTATGAGTGGGTCTTTGTCGATAAGGGAGGGCTTTCCTTGTCGCAGTCTGACCGTATTGTAAAGCACTTCAGTGGGCAGCCGAGGCGGCAGTGTTGGATGGGCTGCCAGCCCTCTTCTCTAACCAGGCCTGCCATGGTGCCTCCCTGCTGCGCACTCACAGCACCGAGCAAAAAGTCCTGTTCCCTCCTCTGTCAGAGCCGCCCCCCAACCGCCACACCTGTCACCTCCACTCCCCATGGCCATGCTAACCTCGCCACGTGAATTTCAGAAACACCTGTCAACTATGTCAATACCACCCGCGTTCAAAGAGATTCGCTGGCTTAATCTCGGTAAACAACCTCTCACTGGGAGAGTCAATGGGACTGTTACTTGCAAATAATGGTAAGTCACCTGGATAAAAGCAAATGTGCTTATTTAATATTCAATTTTGCAGCAACACAGCCCACAGCAATATGCACTCAAAATCAAGCACAAAGAAAGGGACGTGAAGTAGACCAGAACCCTGAGTCCATTTGGAGTGTAATGCATTTGGAGTGTAATGCAATGCATTTGGAATGTAATGCATTTGGAGTGTAAAATCTTATTCAAGTAGCTTTAGGGTCTAGATATGCCTTTTAATGCAAGAACAACCCTGACTATGCATTCATTAGATAACCACTTATGTGCTGAATGACAGTGTAACCAGTATACATATACACACATGACAGATAAAGCAGGTCCATTTTCCATATATCAGCATTGGGGAATGCCCATGAGGAAAATCAACAGTGACAGTCAGAGGAAAAGGCACACCACTTTTGGAGAAGAGCACAGCGCCAGCCAGCAGGGCAAGTGGGCAGTTCCACTAACCCAGTGTTCTAATCAGGCCAGGCACAAACCTGCCCTTCCAGTCAAGCAGCTCAAATAAAAATCCCATTTTTCCCCAAAAAAATATCAATATATATCAGGTTTGAAAATATAGCACAATTTATTTGCTTTTACATTAAAGCTGCAATCCATAATTTTTTCACGTAAAAAATGTTTCACGTTGGCATATTGGTAGAAATATCCATTGAATGTATGTGTGTACTGTAATTGCTCCTCTATATGCTATTTTCCATTGGGGCCAGAAGGTGTCACAGTTCCACCTGTGAACCACCAGAGGCCGCCAGCTCCCCGTTCTGAGTGTATCGTGTTCGCCTGTCTCGTTTGCACTTAACTGTTCAGTTGTTCATTGCACCTGCCTTGCCATGTATTTAAGCTCCCTGTTCACTGTCAGTCCTCACTTGAACTTTGTGTACTCTTTTCCAGCCCTGATTTGTACTCCAGCTCCTCAGTGTTTGCTTGTGTTATTTCCTATTTGTTATTTAGTCCTCATGTTCCTCAGTGTTTTGTCATGCTTAGTCCTGTTTGTTATTTTGTTAGCCCTATTTGCAATAAAGAAATAACTCATCTCTGCTTTACAATGCAGTCAAATGGGCATGCCATGCAAACAAGCCTTGAAATGCCTTCTAAATGTTTTCCACCAAATAAAAGCTTGATTAGTATATACAAATGTATTGTGGCTGTGAGCAATATATAACTGTGAGCAGTTATTGCTCCAAACTTTAATAAAAAAGTAAATTTTTATTGCATTATAGGCTACAGCTTGCCGCAGTGCAGCTATATTGGTATTTATTGTCATGGTTTTTGACGAGTCCTTCCCTTGCGGTCGTTTTCCTTGGTAGCCACGCGATGGGCGCTGCCCTTTTAGTGGATGTTTGCTCCGCCCCATCTTTATTACGGAGCTTCTCTCAGCATCACACCTGTGCATGGTTACCTTGGAGCTATTTAAGCCCACGTTTCCTTCGTTCTGGGCTTCTACATTATTTTGCATTATTTTGCACTGTTTGTGTTTGTGTTTTGTGTTTGATATTAGTTTTGCCTTTGTTTGCCTTAGCCGGTATGGTTAGGTCTAGGCTCTGTAGGAGACCTCTTTGCTCCAATGTGTTTTATTGGAGTAATGCGGGCTCTTTTATGTCGCCGCTTCCTGGTTTTTCCTTTTCTTTCTTTGCCTAGACCTGTTGCCTTTTCTGTCTCTCGATCCTCTCTCTGTCTGCTTTCTTCCTTGAAAGCGGGAGGAGTCTTTGTTTGTTTGTGGATATATTTATATAGTCATTTCTTACTAAGAGACAGGGCGTTTTTATCATACTGAGAGGCAGGGCTTTATCTACACTGAGAGGCAGGGCGTGTATTTTTTATTAGGCTTGCGTTAGTCATTGAGCCGGTAAATTTTCAGACAGTAGTTCTGTTCGCCTAATGGTAGGCTATGTCTCTCCTCACAGGGAGACTGGGCGATTTTGTTCAGACAGTAGTTCTGTTCGCCTAATGGTAGGCTACGTCTCTCCTTACAGGGAGACCGGGCGATTTTGGTGACATGTGTGCGTGTGACTGCAAGTCTATGAAAGTAGTGTTCGCATGTCTTGCGTTTGGCACACTGCCGGTAGGTTAGGACACAGAGACTGCTTCCCTTCAATTCCTGCAGCAAGCAGTTCGCTCCGTTTAGAGCTAGGGAGTTATTTTTCGCTTGTCGGGTTCTCCCTTTGATTGGCTCTATTTTATGTCCCTTTGTTTGTTACCTCCGAGGCAGCTCCTTGTTTCATGTTAGCATCTTGTTGTTCACTGTTTTGTATACTGTGAGTATTCAGTGTTTTTTAGCTCGTTGTGTTTTCCAAGTTCGAGATTCATTGCTCCCGTGTGACGTTTGCCCGGTTATATGGGTCGTTTTTAGTTACGCCCCTTTTTCCTAGTTCCCTTACTATTTCCCTCCAGTCGAGGTTATTTGTGTTGTTATTTGTGGGGCTAGGTTATTTGTGTTGTCCTTATATTTCCTTATATACGGGGTCTCTCCGTCTCAGTGGCTCTTAGAGCTTTTTCCGAATCCCTTCGCTGCGTGTGGTCCCTTCGAACCTCACACGTCACGCAGGGAGATATATTTCATATATTTTGTTCAATATCTTGGTATCTTTACAGTCTTCAGAAAAAATGCACACCTATTAAAACATTTGCATTTCTTGCATCTGTAGCGGGTGTAGCTCGGCTAGTTCGCTAGTAAGCACAGTGAGGTGCAGTAAAGCGAAGGCCCTGTAGCAGGTTACCGTGACAACACTCTCTGGCGTCAAAATAACGACGTTATCCTTAGCTATCGGCGATGTCGTCTTTAGCTGATTGGTAACGCGTTCGCTTACGAGTGAGAGGAGCGGGGTTCAAATCTCACCTTGGACTTCTGAGTAAAAAGTAAGCTTCTCTCTTTCTATACGGTTACACATCCACAGAGTTGAATTCATTACATTCATTACAATACATTCGTCAACTTGTTGTCATCTTGTTGGTATTCAAATCAAAATTGAAGGTTTAATATTGGAACAATTTGACAGCTTAGGGCTTGTTTTTTCCATCTAAGACATCACATTGCTTATTTATTTATTTCACTGTCCATTTCATTGCTTATTTATTTATTTATTTATTTAATTCTCAATTGATTATTACTGGGGGTTATTTATAGTTTGTCACATTTGGTCTTCCATACTTTTCAAATGGACCTCTGGGATTTGGAGTATGAAAACAAACTGTTGTGACCACCAATCACCACAGATGTCACCAAATCGATCAAAACTGAAAAATTACAGATTACATATCCAATTTACAGTTGATGCTGCATTTTTGTCTTAATGCAGACACAAAAGAAAAAAACAGTTTTTGAAATTCAAGTAAAATTCTGTTTTCCAGAAAGAGGTTTTACAGTGAGCACCATAATTCATTGGACAGTGACACGTTTTTTGTTATTTTGGTTCTGTACTCTAGCACTTTGAGTTTGAAAAGATACAATGACAATGAGGTTGAAGTGCAGACTCTTAATTTGAGGGTATCGTCATCCATATCGGATGAACCATTTAGAAATTATAAAACCTTTTGTAGATAGTCCCCCCCCCCTCCCATTTTCAGGCATCAAAAAACATTGGACAGTTTAACATAATGTAGAATAAAGTAATCACTTTTAATATTTGGTTGCATATCCTTTGCATGCCATGACTTCCTGATGTCTGTGACCCAACAAAATCAAAAGACTCTTATTTTCTAGTACTCGAACAAGCAATACTATATTTACACAAGGTGGGACTATATTTAGCTGTAAATTATGCTGGGACAGTATGGAATACCAGGTTGGCGAAATGGCTGTAAGTCATGAAGGGTCTGAGGTATCAAACAAGCCTCAAACCATCACTCTGCTGCCAGATATGCATTAGATACAGTATGGTTGGATCACTTCAAGGGTTGTTTCTCCTGACACATTTTCGTATTGAACTGTATGTATTACGGTAAAACTTACGTGCAAAGATTCCTTCTCTCCTATAAACACACATCTCATGGCTACTTCCTTTATACACACACACACACACAAACACATCTCATGGCTACATCCTTTATACACACACACACACACACACACACATTTCATGGCTACTTCCTTTATACACACACACACACACACACACACACACACACACACACACACACATCTCATGGCTACTTCATTTATCTTCAGTGTTTTCAAAGAGGAGACAGAATCTTGTCCCTGAACTGTGTTTCTGTGAGCACTGCAATTATGCCCCCCCTAATGAGCCATCTGTGTCTGCCTGAATTTTTTTTTTTTCTGAGGGAGACAGGGGCTGTCACATCCTTCATCTTAATTTATTCTTCAAATCCTCTTGTTCCCTTTCATTTTTTGACTCAGCACATCATAATTGTATATCAATTACCTTCTATGTATTACAATGTGTTGCATTGATGATTCCCAATGCAACACAGCTCTTTCCAACAAAATGCATATTACAGAAAACAAAGGCCGTTAAAGAGAAAAATCCAAGCAACTGAAATGTACAATGGACCCAAGAGCCCAAAGGATATCCGTCAATGCTAGTGAATGATAACAGATGATATGCGACCACTTAAACTTGGCAGGGAGTAATTATTAGGCTCATTTGATGATAATATTTTTCTATAAGCTTAAAACAGACAGAAAAATGCCAAGGTCCTGCGGTTTAATTCGCCGGCTGCAGTGTCTGCTAGGAAGTGGAACTGTGACAGCTGTGGCGTCATGCGATGAAGGACAAAGTGGCGCCCCAAAGAGCCAGTGCCGTGGGTTGAGTCAGATTAAAGCTGGCGGCGGGGGGTGACAGCCGTTATTTGTAGCCAGCTAGAGGGAGACTCTAATGTATTGTAGGAAAAACAATGGTGGGTGTTCCCTGTGTCCTACCAGAATGTTGGAAGCTGTCCTGCCTCAACCTTTTACTCCAGGTGGCAGTGAAGAGAAGATCCAGCTATGAGAGGGTGACTCTGATGTATCCTCACTATCTTTTTCCCATGAGCCAGACTTCTCATTGGATGTGAGAGTGAGAGAGAGAGAGCCTGACTAATAAGAGTGGTTTATAAATTTGTCAGCAATGAGGTTTGCCAGTGAGAAACATCTCTTGGCCAAATTAACTGATAGTTTTGGGGCCAGCAACAAACCCTCTATTTGATTTTATCCATGTAAACCTGACACCACCATAATAAGTCTATTAATAATCCTGAAGTACAGGGATACAGCATTTAGAGGTGAAGCAACTAATATCCAACTTTTTGGTATTGTTTCAGTATGCCTAACCAGTCAGTGCCTGGGATGTACAACAGCACATCTTGGAAGCTTTGAGCAAAGGACTGGACTTAAACAGTCAGAAAACAGCTTTGCAGTGATATTTGCACCAATTTCAGCTAGATGGGCTGACCAGGAGGAGAAATGGTATAGCCTCTCTCACAAACCCAAAAGGGGGCATATCTTATCTACGTATATGTACGGTCTTCATAACTCCCTAAAGAGGAAGTGAACCGGTCTAGTGGAACTAGATGCTTTCATCTGTACTATAAATATACTTCAGCAATGAAACGCATGTCAAAAAAAATAAAAATAAATTATTTGGCCACATAATATAAAACAGGCCACAGGAACTGCAAAAGAAATCTACCCACTGAGCTACACAGTCATCTGGTGTGGTGATATAGACAGCCCTATGCAGTGTGACTGTCAGCAGATTCTCTAAGCATGCAGAATTTGGAAAATGTTGCATAAAGACACAGTGAATGGTAGTCCAGAAATGGCCATAAAAACCCATCATTTGGTGATGGGGGGGGGGGGGGGGGGGGGGGGGGGGGGTCTGAAAAACTCATCTCCACTTTCTGAGCCTTACAGCCCAAGCATTACTTGAGACTGTCATTAGAGGAATATGTAATATTTAATACAACTGACTTTATTCCACTGCCACTGCCACTGCAGTGTGATGGCTCAAGTCAACTAGGATTACTGCATTAGTACCTTCTAGCAACTCACTAGGCACCCAATGGTGATCAGTTATCTTGAGCAAGTCTGTCCTCCAATAGATACGAGCTCTCTTGGAGTGCACTGGTGGGGAATAGCCACAAAAAAAGTTACAATCATACCAAACCATGACAAAAACGGTCAAATATAAATCAAATAGAAAATACACTATTTGATATACTGGAGGGCGTCCAATCGCGAAAGAGTTATTGAATAGTAATTTAAAAACAAAAAAAAGTTTGATGTATAGAGTAGCTTCACAGAAATCCAACAGTCCAAACCGCATGTTAACCCATTCACACAGATGGCAAATTTGGTCAATTTATTTAGGGGGTGCTCTGTTTAAGGCTTTATAACTCCAGGTGTGGCCATAACACAAAGTTTGGATTAAATTAAACACGACAATTGTACCATTTACAATACAAACTTTGTATTTGTTTATTTTCATAATTTAAGTCAAAATAAAGTGCCAAAAATGCAAAGAAGCTTTGGAAAAATGAAAAAAAAAATAATGAAATATGAAATATGAAAAGTTTGCAATGAAATACTGAGCTACATATGTGAAACAGGTAAATCTATACATTTCCTGGACCATAAAGTGTGCAAAATCTGAGGATGATATGCAACTACTAAAGATCTATGATGCAAAATAGAGGCAGTGTACCCTGTTGTCCGTTATTGTCTTCAAATCTATCCAAATGGCTAAATTGTGCACTGCTCTAAAATAACAGAATAATTATATATTTAACTACAAATCACTGTTTTGGATCATAAAACTCACTTTTGCATCATTTTCAAGTGGGAATTACTATCTTTTCATCAGTATAGTGGGGTAGATATCTATGGGTCCAAAACTCTATCCAATACATAAAATTAGTTTTGTCCATTATAAAACAGATGCATTTGCCCCTTCTGATGGATTAAGATGAAAACATTGATATCACACTCTTACGCACACCTACATATGTAGCCTAATCATTCACTCTTGTACCTCACTATAACATCACTTTTTCCTGTACTCAAAAGTATGTAAACTTTTGCCCCGGGATCGCATTTTTTTGTATTTAAAAAAAAAAAAAAATGTTCCCATTCATAATGACTCAAAGGAAGATTTTACATTCAACTAGAGTAGCACACAGTAAATTTGAATGAGTATTTTCCATGCGTCAAGTGACAAGTATAGCCCAGGAAGCCTATATTATGGCTACAGCCTATATTATGTACGATAACATTACAATAAAATAATATTCCACCAACAGGAAAATGCTGCCAAATGTTCTAGCTTCAATGAAAGTCAGTACATCAAACATGACTGAGCAATTAATGTTTACACTACAGTGTGTGAAATGCACTGAAAATGCGAAAATAACAACACACTACTCGACAAGACAGTGATCGAGTGGAAAAAATAATGTACATATTTAGCCAGCGAGAAGAACCGCATATTACAAACAGTACTTTTTACATATCGAGGATGAAAAACTCCCATTAGCAAATGCGTTTTCTGTAGCTGTTTGCGTCATAGTACATTGACAATTCTGTTACGCTGGACTGTAATTTATTGTTCAAAGCATCCCAGAGAAAATAGCAAACAGTTGAAAAGGATATATGGTCCTCTATCGGATAAAACAGTTGTGAATAAAACCGGAATAACGTGAAATACTTAAGAGCAGAAGGTAGGGCATATGGGGTTCTGCACGTAGACATTCCACATAGTGTTATAGCGTGCTAAACTGGTATTTCTCAAACAGATTGTCCAAGACAATAAATGACCACTGAATTTTGAAAGAAACATCTCTATGTGTAAGAATTATGGTAGGATTGTATATTTATTTCATATTTAGTAGCAGATATTGATAGTAGAATGACGTGGTAGAATGACACAATAATTTCCCGTTTATTTTGCATTTGAGTGAGCAGGGTTTTTTTTTTTGCATATGATTTGGGTTTATCTTGTTGCTATGATGGAAATTTTATATGATGAATAAATATATTTATGAACTCACACATAGACGCTATTCTCCACTATGTCACGCATGGGTAGGTATAGTTGCAGGCGAGACTTAAATTTCTTAAAGATGTTTTTTAGGCAGGGTACATCTGTATTCGAGGTATAGGTCTGCCTCCTGACTCAAACCTGACGGGGCCCGAAGGTATGCTGTGATTTTCTAAAGTATCAAGCCTATTTTTAGCGATGTGACATCGGGTCAGATCAGGCACAGGCTGCTGCCAATCTGGAAGTTTATAAAAAGCATCATAGCAACATTTCCGCTATATATCGGGTGGGGTAATGGTCATGCTTAGTTGGTAACAATCATAGAAAGAACTGTTGTGAGAGAAATCCAGCACCATATACTGTATTTATACCCTCAAATTCTACATTCTGAAATCAGCGATTCGACCCAAATTTTTGTTTTCAAAACAAAGTGACTCATTGACCTTGCACATTCACCAGCTAAAAATTTCACCAACAATGACCTGTTACACCGGCCCTATTTCACACAAAGAAAAAGAAAAGAGAATTGGATAAAGCTCACTCGAAGTAAACATAGGTCCCAGTAAACAATTTGCTTTGGCCCAACGTTGGCAAACTGTTGTTTTGGAATGTTGGCCAACGGTAGTTTTTGCTCATCGGCGTTACGTTGTGCCAACCACGATGGCCCGACGTCTGACTGCATTGCTAGTTACAACGGTGGCCCAACCATTTATCTGCACAGCTGTTCCAACGTTGCTACCCAACCAATAAACGTAATACTTTACATTGATGAAGTCTATTTGTTTTCTCCACTATAAATAAGACTGCCTATTGTTATTTATTAATTGGATAAAATAGCTCGGCTAGCCTACTGCTAATTAATCAAACATTTATGCTCGTAGCCTAACTCCCTGACGTTAAACTATCTAGCTAGGTCTAGACTAGTTGCCTACCTATAGAGAACTGCAGATCGTGCGTGTATGCTATTTATAAGTAGCCTACGATTAACAAATATTTTGAAGCAGACTAGTTCGCTGACTGGTATTAATATGTCCAGGGATAGACGTAAAAATTGCACTGATCACCTGGACCACCAAGCAAATGAAACTGGTGTCCAAAATATGTTCTTGGTGGCCAAAATTCTGTATATTCATTGTTTGTGGAATTGTGAAAGGCATGCTTTACTGGAAAAAAAACAGGCTGCAAAGATCCTAGATAACGCAATTTTAAAAATATATATATGGTAAGAATAAAGACGCTTCATTTCAGTCCACCATAAACGTGTTTGGTAGCCTACTGCTTAGCTACTCACCTAAAACACTGAAACCGTTTCAACATGTTCAAGTGTTCAAATAATTTGTATAGGCTACATTTTCATTTGTAAGATGTTATACGTTGTGAACTCGACTATCGACTGTCTCGAAATACTTTTATTACTTTATCTTTCTCAGTTTCTCTTGCCAAGTAACAGCCCCCCAGCGATAAAAAAATATCTAACAGGAATGTAGAATACAATTTGTCAGTGACCAATTTTTACGTTGTTTGGAGCCTACACTGTTAAACATTTTCCTGTAAAAAAAAACAAAGAGCTGGCAGCAGGGTTGCCAGCCAGTTACTGTAAAATATACAGTTTGATATAATTTTTCATGAAATATAGCATATAAATTATTACTTTTACTGTATAATACTGATAACTGATTTTGTTTTTATTGCTCTGTTCTGTATTTTATTATTATTATTATTATTTTATTTTTTTTGTGAAGCACTTTGAGCTGCATTCTATGTATGAAAGGTGCTATACAAATAAACATTATTATTATTATTATTATAACAGAGTTAGTAGTTCATTGCCGTTTTGCACTACCTCCACTGGTAGGCAAGGCTACATTTTACACTATTTTACAATTATTATCTATTAGAATAGTGGCAATTCGGAATACAACCAATTAAGAGAATTAATGTTTCATGTTAACAGTGTTGGAAACCTTGTGGCATGCATGATAAACTAATGGTTGTCAATCTTGCCAAAATAACCCAGCGTCCTACCTCCGTGAATAAACAAAACATGGCCTTTTCAATTTTGTGACTTAAACATTTGAGACAAACACAGCTTCTAAGTGCATGTTACAACATTTCTTACTTTATTTATTGTAAAGAAAGACTTGATTGCACTTACAAAACATTTGCATGTACATGGAAAATAAATACAGACAAAGCAGCCCATTTAGGCAGAATAACTTAAAATGAACTTAGTCATTACCGAAAAAAAATGTAGTTGATATTTCAAGTTAACACCTGTTAGTTTTAGTGCTGAAAATGTTAAGTAGTGCAATACAACCACAAGAAACACTGATGATCAATGACATATCAGCATAAACAAATTAACAGAAATTTATGTGTTCTAATATGAGGCTGTGTCTGTCCAAAACCACCCAAGTTCATAAAGGGGCAGTTCACCCAAAAATTAAATTTTGATGTTTCGACATACCCGGATTGCTATCTATCCATCCAGGTAGTTTCACTGAGAACTGTTTTGTAGATATCTGCTGCAACTCACCTTGAAATAACCCTGATATAACGGACCTCAACAAGTCCAAAGTTTGTGGCAGTCAAAGCGCCAAAAACTACTTTCTACCGAAGAATGCCTATTGTATACGCAAAGTCTTAACCAAAGCACACCAGTATTCTATTTAGACATTTCCATTTTCTTTCATTGTGTTTTTACTGTGCTGTATGTATTTTCTTTTTTACTTATTTTATTTTTTACATCGGTTTTTTATGTTTTTTTCTGGCATTTAACACCCTGCCCAGGGACTACAGTTGTAAAATAGCCAGCTGGCTAAAACTGGCGCATTTACAGTAATGTTCATTAATGTGCGTTTGTCCGTTTCAACTAAACTAATAAACTAAATTTAATGTTCTAGAGCTTGTTACTATTAGCTCAGATACAAAAATCTTGTTGGATTGTTCTTTACACTTTTTTAATTTAGAGTGGGTTTCTCAATAAATCATTATAATCCTTAAATCTTCTCCTTGCATTTTATGAATAATAATAATAATAATAATAATACTAATAATAGAAATCGGTATCGGCTGATCTTTAAAAAAAAGACTGATGATCGGTATCGGCCCCCAAAAATCCTGATCGGAGCATCCCTACAGCAGATATCTACAAAATGAGTGAATTCTAAGCGAAACTACCTGGAATGGATAGGTAGCACTCCGGGCATACCAAATGTAATTTTTTGGTGATCTGCCCTTTTAACACAAACAGATATTGAACACCAACAGACATGGCACATTATCAAAATAAAATAATGTTTTTCAAATACAGACAGTGGGGTGGGGTACAGGTGAATGAGTGAGTGATTGAGAGAGTGATTGACTGACTGACTGTGGGAGAGTAACGGAGTGAGCCCAGCTCACTGCCTTATATGAAGTCCCACTCAGTTCTGAAGTCCATCAGTTTCTTCAGTGGAGTGGAGACATGATGATTGACCTTTGTTGTCTTCTTATGGGTGACTTTAGCAGTTCTCTTGGACAGCACTTTGCCCCCGTCCAGCCTCGGTGCCCCTCTCTTTATTCCTACGAAGCGCCTGAAAAACCATAGTGTATGTTTACAGGTGGTGTGGAAAAACGTTTTGACCAACTCATTCAGATGTCATGGTCTTAATGGTTGTTAAACTGGGTTGTGCTCAATATGCAATACCTTCAATTCAATGTGCAGTATAGAACTGTACAATTACAATACATTATAATTTTCTTTATTGCAGATTGCAGACTTGCTAAAAGTATCTCTTCTGACCCCTTGCATGTTCTAAATGGAGAATACCAACTGCTGCCTAACAGGAGGTGTTTTAGTGTCCCTAAATTTAAGCGTAACAGACTGAAGAATTATTTTGTACATCAGTCTATCCTGCTGCTAAATCAAAATGTGTAAATCAGTGTGCTGCCAACTTGTATCCATAGGATATGTTTTTATTGTCATTTGTGTCATGTTTCAGCCTGTATCGTCTTATGTAATTATATGTTCTGTGTATATCTTGAACGGAGATGCCATGGATGCAAAACAAATTTCAGCACCAGCTGACCAATAACGTTGTATCGTATCGTATCGTAGATTGGATCTAACCATCTTTAAATGACTAAAGCCCTCTAACATTGAAATTTTGAAGGAAATCCACTTCCTCAATTAGTTGAAAGTCAACTGAACTCAACCCTGTTATTTAAATTAGCTATTTAATGTCTATTTAAATTAGCATGGGTCACCCTTTATCCAATCTTGGAACCCATCGGCTAAATATAGCCTCTGGGAGTGTGGAGTGAATCTCAGGGCTAGGAAGTACCAGCTACCATATCCGCAGGAAGAGCCTTTCCTTCCAGAAGTTCTGTTGTGTTTCTAGTCTGATAGGCAACTCTTCGAACGAGAATGCAATGGAGATTACAGACGAACTTTTGAACAGGATTATTTCACAAATTAGTAGGATACATTCTATTCAAAGTTTCAAACCACTGTAACGCCTTTGTTTGAAATATTTACTGGACAAGCGAGACATATTTTGTCTGCCGACATGTTATGGCAAAAGTTTAATCTTTCAAACATGGCCGCAGCTTATTTGCTTCTGGCTAATAACTACACAACCTATGGATGGGAAACTTCTATAGCGATTTTATATGTTTAATGTGAGTCTTGAAGCTTACCACACTACAACTGCGCCTGCCGGTTCCCTTTTTCCAGAAAGTTTTTTTTTCTTCCATAATTCCATTCAAAAAGTGAAACTTTCATAGATTATAGATTCATTACACAAAGTGAAATATTTCTAGCCTTTATTTGTTTAATTTTTCATAATTTTGGCTTACAGCTCCAGAAAACCCCCAAAACAGTATTTCAAGAAATTAGAATAGTGTGTCGAAAATCAGCATTTACTTCAGTTATTTCAGAGAATGAATGTTTTAGACTGAGTGTCACACTCTGTACGTGGTGGTTTTTGAAGCACTGACTCCAGCCTCAGTCCACTCCCTCTGCATCTCCGCCAAATTTTTGAATTGTCTTTGCTTGACAATCCGCTGAAGCCTACGGTCATCTCTTTTGCTTGTGCACCTTCTCCTGCCACATTTTTCCCTTCCACTAAACTTTCTATTGATATGCTTGGACACTGCACTCTGTGAACAGCCAGCCTCCTTAGCGATGACCTTTTGTGGCTTACCCATCTTCTGGAGGGTGTCAATGATGGTCTTCTGGCCAATTGTCAAGTCTGCAGTCTTCCCCATACTGAACCAAACTGAGATACCTGTCCAATTTAACGACACACCTGTAGAAAAACTTTGTAGGTGTTTTGAGTAAATTAGATGATTTGAGTGTGACACTCAGTCTAAAACATTCATTCTCTGAAATAACTGAAGTAAATGCTGATTTTCGACACACTATTCTTATTTCTTGAAATACTGTTTTGGGGGTTTTCTGGAGCTGTAAGCCAAAATTATGAAAAATGAAACAAAGAAAGGCTAGAAATATTTCACTTTGTGTGTAATGAATCTATAATCTATGAAAGTTTCACTTTTTGAATGGAATTATGGAAAAAAAACAACTTTTCCATGATATTCTAATTTTTTGGAAAGGATCTGTATATACATATACAGTGAGCACCATAATTCATTGGACAGTGACACGTTTTGTTATTTTGGTTCTGTACTCTAGCACTTTGAGTTTGAAGGGATACAATGACAATGAGGTTGGTCAGCTTTAATTTGAGGGTATTTTCATCCATAACCACCACACATGGTTTTGTTAAAAATTATTATTTCTTTCTTATTTTTTTTCTCATAATAAATTTACTTCAATTAAAGGTTGGATTTTTCTCATTTTTTCAGTGTGACATTAAGCTAATTCACCAAACGGTGAATTCTTTATAACTCATCTTTACCAGGGGTGTCAATAATAGTGGAGGGCACTGTATATCATGTCCTCTTTTATGTATGTCTGCCCATTAATGACATAACCGGTCCTAGTCTATTTATGTGGGTGTGGTACACTAATCTCGAGTTTGACCTCACTTCTTTCTTTCTTGCCAGCACTATAATTTAAAAAGACACTCATTACAGTGTAATAATTGATCAATCACTCATGATTTTAAGGGGCTTCACAAATGCATGGTAACCATGTAAACATGCCTCGCAACCCCACAATGTGACATCATAAAAAAAGAAATGCAAATGCAACTATTCTTGCTGAATCTTTACTGAATCACTTTCACAATTGACGTAATTTGTGAATAACACCCATTATTTCTGGACAAGACGTAGGCTGCCTCAAAATTATGCATGGTGATTTTTTTTCCTGAGCATAACTTATTGAAAGATGGACAGATTGAAAGATTGAAGACATTTTTAGGTGAATAAAAAAGCAACATGCATACTGACTAAACCCTGTACTGTGCACAACCCCCATGGGTAGGGGTTGACAAGGATGTCTCTAGGCTATCTGTTTCCGGATTTCATACTTTTTACTTACTTTAATTAAAAGTGCTTTATTCATTTTATGACAGGTTTTGGATAGGTTTTTGGACCCATAGATATCCCCAGATAGCATGCTGATATCGGGCCACTAGTCAATTAAAGTCGGACTACATGGTCGTTTTTCGTCCAGCGATGCGCCAGCGGGGCAGTGTTAGTAAATAAGCTGGAGGATTGCATCTGGTGAGTTGCCAGCGGTCTGCGAGCGGAGTGAAGCTGGCACCCAGCACATTAATGGGTCTTGCAGCTGGTCATTTTGATGCCTGCAGAGCTGTATCGGGGGCATCCGCTTCCGGGGGCATGTGATGTATCGACCCCTTATTGAATACAATGCTACCGCGTGCATACGGATATGCTTATTCACATACAGCTATGTTACCATGCCTTTCTAGTTACCTTGCTTTAACTAACGTTAATTACTTAGCAGCAACCTAATAACGGGCAAGAATGGCATAGGCCTACGTGAATAGCCTAAGTGTAGCCAGCTTAAAGACAAAGCTGGCAATGTAGCTAATATTTATAACTTAGGCTATAATGTGAACAAACTAACATCAACTCACATCGGAACCGCAAATACTGTGACAAATTGACGTTATCACATCCTAAATATGTTGCCGAAATGGCAACTTAGGCACTGTAAGTTAGCTAGATAGCGTTAGCAAGCTAACTCGCCTTCTAGCTTGCTATTGTGAGTTAAGCAGGCTATCAGTTGCTACTATTTCGGTTTTCATGTAGCGCCTATAATGTGTTAATGCATAACATTAGAATAGCTGTGCAGCTACTCACCCAGCTATCAAGCTTTTGAGGAAGGAAAATGCATTTAGCTAAGCTACAGCTAAGTGCGAATAACTACATAACCGGTCCTAGTCTATTTATGTGGGTGGGTTCCTATCAACACTGGAAGTAAGTTATAGCTAGCTAGATAGATAGCATTTAGCTACCTTTATAGCCAACAGGCTACTAAGTTAAATAACGTAAACAGTAACTACACATACACAAGCGCGAAACGGTCTCAAAGTGCACAATCACGTGGTAGCATTGTATCCAATAAGGGGTTGATCCATAACATGCCCCCGGAAGCGGAAACGGCGAGATGCCGTTCGTGCAGAGGATACAGCTCATGCAGTTACACCGGCGTACTAACGCTCGTGATCCAGTCTTTTTGATGCCAGCGGAGCTCAATCGGGGCACCAGTATACCAACGCTAGCACCGTGCTCATCCAACAACATTTTGTCCCTGCAGCCAGTCCGTGTTAGCAACCCCATGGTAAGTAACGTTACCTAACATTATTTTCAGTTTCATCTGTAATTATGTAATTATAGGCCCTATGTTCCAAGTGTATATTTGAAGTGACATGTCTGTCAGTTCACAGCCAAAGGCTCTGATCCATACTATAAGTTAGGCTTTAACATTATAAAAGCGAGCTAGCGTTAGCTATCATTGTTTCCCTCTCTCAACCTCCTCTAATGCTACCTGCTGACAAACTTAACTGGTGTATCTGTAACTAATGGTCTGGGGTGCTCTCTTTCGATCTAGCTGAATAGATTATGACCTTGTTTGAAATACGATATTGAGTAAAATATAGTTAAATTAATTATCATGTCGCCAAACCACCGAACTATATAGAAAATAGTTTGGTGGGCCAAATGCATTTAATCAACCCCACTATCCGATCAGTATTGCTTCACCCCTTCCACTCTGGAAGCATATCCGCGCCAAAATTCTAATGAAAATGCAAATCGCGATTGCATTTCGTTTTCATTCCATGTGTGCAAAAACCTGACATAATTCAAATTAAAATGCAAAATGCAAAACGCCCTCTACAACACAATCTGCCGTGTCTTTCGTGAACGATTTAAATCCGTTGGGTGAACGAAAGGAACTGTATGGATTTCAGTGTTGCAGATGCTTGAATTACCCCCCAAAAATATTCTGAAAATCCCCCATCTTCAATTGATTCCCATCAGTGTAGGAATAAAAAAACAATTAAGGGGGCATTTTTTTCCCTCACTGACAGGCATTTTATAATTAATTTATAACTTAATGGGGCAGTTTTTAAAATAACGAAATAACACTACTTTATTAGTTAACCTTACTGTATTAGTAAGTATCAAGTTATTGCCAATCTTATTTTATAGCTGATAAGTCATATCAAAGTGTACATGTGTATGAGGGGGCTTGCAGCAGAAACTACTCTAAAAACTACATTTCAACCAACCATCTAGCTACATCTACAAAAGGAGGATTGGCTGTAGTTGGCAAAATACACCACAAGATGGCAGTGTGACCAAGGATGAAAAAAATTGCTGCGTTAATGCTGGGACAACATTCAGCCATGTTTACGTGAGCTTAGGCTACTGCAGCTAGCCAACATGTTAGGCATGCGATTTTGGAATGAGTTATAGGCCTAGCTATAGGTTCTTTTAAAAAAATTGCACAACGAAAAGATGGAGTCAACACGACTTAACGATGACCTGGTCCTGCTTTTGCTCAGTAAAAACCTGCCTGTTAAAATACGCTTTTAGAAAGGTCAATCTTACGTTTATGTTCAGTGACGCATTACTAGTGTAGTCCTAGGCTATTTAAGCAATAAGGTACGAGACACAGTACTATATCGTCAATGTAGTCACAGTTAAAGGGTGTTGTTAGGCCCGATACGAAGCGGAGAACAGGTGTTCTGTCGATTTGTCCTACCTTGTCAAAATATCCTACCGGTAGCGTCATGCAGTTATCTATTGATCTTTGCTATCAGAAGATACTACCACAAGTAAATTGTGATTCTTTAGTTAAGGAAAAGTTAAATTAACATCACAAATGGTATAAAAGTTTGATTAAAACACCGTAAGTATGGAAAACATGCAATACGAAACTTAGGTCAAAAAATCGAGGCGGAAGTAGCATTAATTTATGGGTGTGCCGTTAAACACGAGAAATTATGCAATTGTGATGTGCACATGTTTTTGTGTAGGACAACTCGATGGGTAGGATGAATCGACAGAACAGCCCAGCTAAATTCCTACTAAAGTCGTATTTCCAAACTGAATAAATACTGCACCTCTAACCACAAAAATGGTTTGCTAGATTAAAGTTGCTGTAACTAAGATATGTACCGAATACAAACTTTTTATATGCAGATTTAATGTTTTAACCGGTTTTATGAATCAGGTGTAAGCCTAAACTGTTGCTATCGTTACTAGCATAAAGCAAATCTAGGCTCTCCAGCGAGAATGTCACTCCACCGTTAATTTCAATTTTATGTCCACTCACGGACATGATTTTTTTTTTTTTTTTTGGATGAATAACTTGAAGGGTTTCTTCTCCTGACTTATTTTTCCATAGAGTTCAATAGGAAAATTTGTCAGGAGAAACAACCCTTCCATATCTACTGCATATCTGGCAGCAGAGTGATGATTTAAGGTTTGTTTGAAACATCAGACCCTTGATGAGTTAGAGCCATTTAGCCAACCATGTGTTTCCATACTGTTCAAGTGTAATTTACAGCTAAATCTAGTCCCAACCCCCAATTCCCATAGAGATCCATTCAAATGCAGAGACGTTATAGTATCTTGAGTACCAGAAAATAAGATATCAAGAGTCTTTTGATGTTGTTGGGTCACAGACATCAGGAAGTCATGGCATGCAAAGTATATGCGACCAAATATTAAAAATGTAAAGGCACAGTCAACTTAGTGTATGTAAACTTCTGACCCACTGGAATTGTGATATAGCAAATTAAAAGTGAAATAATCTGTCTGCAAACAATTATTGGAAAAATTACAAAGTAGATGTCCTAACTAGGGTTGCCAACCGTCCCTTGAAATAAGGGACGATCCCTTATCAGTTCAATAAGGCTTATTGAACAGATAAGGGATCGTCCCTTATTTCAAGGGACGGTTGGCAACCCTAGTCCTAACTGACTTGCCAACACTATAGTTTGCTAACATGAAATCTGTGGAGTGGTTAAAAATGAGTTTTAATTACTTCAACCTAAGTGTATGTAAACATCCGACTTCAACTGTATATTTACAGTGGTGCACACTTTGGCCATTTTGGATAGATTTGGAAGACACTAATGGACAACAGGGTAGGCTACACTGCTTATATTTTGCATCATAAATCTCTAGTAGTTCTGGATATCACCCTTGATTTTGCACACTTGTGGACAAGGAGTGTATGATAGGGCTGCACAATGTATCGTTTTCTTTTTTTATCTTCATCACGATATGAATGGAGTGCCCAACAACCACCTGCATTATTTATTTTTTATAGCAGCAGCAGCAGGTGGCAAACGTTAGCAACGCACACAAGCATGTTTAGATGCTCATCATCTTTTGAACTTGATTGATGTCCTTGGTATTGAGCCTAGTGTAGGCTAGTGTTCAAAAGCAGCAGATGACCACCGCGCATGACTTTGAGTGTGCCCTTGGAACTTTAGGAGCTGCCATGGTGGCTGTACCAATTCTGAAGGAGTATGCAATGTAGCTGATATTTGCACATAACCAGGGGATGGACATGATGTTGCCAGCAGCGATCAGGAACAGGTGCTTTCAGCTCTAGCTGCAGAGAGCCACACTAATGCTAATTAGCAACACAAAAGACAGGTAGCTGGCCCAATCACAGCGAGTGAGCTACGGACTAACTGCAAACAATTCAAAATAAGCTAAGCTACCGAGTGACTCCAATCTGTTCAACTAACTAACAACAGCTGAAAGCAATGAAAAAAGATACGCTTATCTGAATCCCAGCGTAGTCTAGACGATCCTCGATGCAACAAGATGCACTCTGAGGTGATCAGCTGCAAACACGCTTAATATACACACAGGTGAAACAGGTTCCAACTCCTAATTAGCAACACAAAAGACAGGTAGCTGGCCCAATCACAGCGAGTGAGCTACGGACTAACTGCAAACAATTCAAAATAAGCTAAGCTACCGAGTGACTCCAATCTGTTCAACTAACTAACAACAGCTGAAAGCAATGAAAAAAGATACGCTTATCTGAATCCCAGCGTAGTCTAGACGATCCTCGACGCAACAAGATGCATGGTAATGAGACATAAATAAGACAGAAGTGGTAATAAACAGTATATTACTACAGCTTTCACTTTATTTTCAGCCATCTTTATTTTGAGGTTGGGGTTGGTGAAGTTACCCTAACTTTCTGAACTCGGAAATTCCGACTTCCCAGGTCAAATGGAATGCAGCATTACCATAGACTGTATAAAAATAGAGCATAACGCTGCTTTTAGCTTTAGCTGCAGATAGCACACACTAGCGCTGCTTTTAGCGTTAGCTGCAGAGAGGACACACACAAATGCTGCTTTTGGCTTTAGCTGCAGATAACATACACATCAATGCTACTTTTAACTTTAGCTGTAGAGAGCACACAAACATTGTTTTTTGCTTTAGCTGTAAGAGGGAGGCGAATGGTTCGGAGGTCCAAATGCAACTAAAGGGATTTTTTAAGTGTCCAATTAAGTACACCAATGAGGCGGACAGAATCCGCAAATCAGGGAGAAAAAAACAGAGAAAGAAAAAACAGCTCCTGCTCTCAAAGCTGGAGAGCAATACAAAGGAGACTGAAAAAGGGAGAAATAATAGCGACCCGAAAATAATCTGGCGAGCGAGACTCGTAGGCTCGAGAAAATGAAAATTAAGAAAAATGCCTCTCACTCTCGATATAGAGAAAACAAGGAAATAAAGAGAGGTACAGAGCAAACAGAAAGGAAAGCTGTCTCAGAGAGACCAGAGCGGTAGCAGGAGTGAGGGACAGAAAATGCAAAGGAAATGTGTATCCTATGTGTGTCTAATGTACAAAAAGGCCAGTCCCTCGTAACTCCAAAGCAGGGCAATGAAGGAAAGAGGTCTCCTTAGAGTGCCTACCTATACCTTACCGGCTTAAAGTCAAAATGAGCAAATGACAACCAAGCACCGGAAGAAGGAAATCCTAGGCTTAAATAGAAGCTGGAAATCCGCAACACGTGCACTCACTAAGTGCCAGAAAGAATGGAAACCCCGGCGTGGAACACCGAAAAATCCGATAGATTGCCCCGTCGAACAGAAAAGAACAAACGACCGTAGAATAAAGGAAAGACAGGCGCAAACCATGACAGGACCCCCCCCTTTAAGGGACGACACCAGACGATCCCTCAGGACCCTCACGGCGGAACGCGCTAATCAAGTCAGGGTCCAAAATATTCCTAGCAGGAACCCAACAGCGTTCCTCCGGGCCATAGCCTTCCCAATCAACCAAAAACTGGAACCCTCTGGAACCCTATACACCGAGCCTCCCTCCACGAGCCAGGGAGTTTGTCCGCTGGAGCAAGAGCGCTGATGAGCACCGGTTTTAGTGGGAAACGTGAAACGTCAGGTGTATGTGCATGGAACGCGGTAACTGCAGATGCACCGTAACCGGGTTAATTTTCTGCACGATCTTAATAGGACCGACGTAGCGCGGGGCGAGTTTAACAGTTTAACATTCTTAGACCCGGGGCGATATGTCAAGAGGAAATTAAAACGCGTGAAAAACAGCGCCCAATGAGCCTGCCACGAATTACGTCTCTTAGCTTGTTGGGCGTACTCCAAATTTTTGTGGTAGGTCCACACCGTAAAAGGATGCTCGGCACCCTCCAACCAATGACGCCACTCTTCAAGAGCCAGCTTAACAGCCAACAGCTCCCGATCCCCTACGTCATAATTTCTCTCGGCAGGTGTCAAAACACGAGAGAAATAAGCGCGCGGATGCATTTTCCGGTCTAGGGGTGAATGTTGGGATAACCTACCCCTAACTCCAAGGCATCCACTTCTACCACAAACGGGAGGGAAGGATTGGGAGTAATTAAAATGGGTTCAGAGCTAAACCTCCTCTTAAGTTCATTAAAGGAAGCTTCGGCTTTAGGGTTCCACTGAAAACGTGAAACAGGCGTTTTCTTGGTTAGGGCGGTGATAGGTGCAGCTACTGCACTAAAATTGCGGATAAATCGACGATAAAAATTTGCAAAGCCCAGAAAATGTTGCACCTGTTTTACCGATGACGGAGTGGGCCAGTTTAATATTGCCAAAACCTTTTCAGGATCCATACAGACCTTTCCTTCTGAAATAATGAACCCAAGAAAGGAAACAGTTAGCATGAAATTAACACTTCTCCGCCTTAACGAATAACCATGCCTTTAAATGTTTTGTCAAAACCTGCCTGACATGGGAAATGAGTCGACAGGTTAGAAGTGAAAATTAAAATGTCGTCCAGATAAACAAATCTCTCCAGCATCTCTCGAAGCACGTCGTTCACCAACGCCTGGAAGACAGAGGGGCCACTAATGAGCCCGAACAGCATCACCTAATACTCATAGTGGCCGCTGTGAGTATTAAAAGCGATCTTCCATTCATCGCCCACACGCACCACGTTATAAGCGTTGCAGAGGTCGAGTTTGGTAAAAATAGTTGCCCCTTGAAGGCGCTCAAATGCGGAATTCTTAAGGGGCAGTGGGTACCGGTTCTTGATGGTAATCTCATTAAGGCCACGATAGTCTATGCACGGCCTCAACCCTCCATCTTTTTTTTTAACAAAAAAAAAACCAGCGCCAGCCAGTGAAGTGGAGGGTCTAAAATCATTAGCTAAGGCTTCCTTAATATACTCCTTCATGGCAGAGCTCTCAGGAGCCGAAAAGGAGTATAGGTGCCCTCTAGGAGGAACAGTGCCCGGGTACAGATCTATAACACAATCATAAGATCGGTGCGGAGGTAAGGTAGTGGCTCGTTGCTTGCTGAATACTTCAGCCAGGGTGGTGTATTCCAAAGGCACATTAGCTGGCAAAGGAAAATCAAGCATCCCTGCCACTTCAATACTTTCTACCTCAGCAGGCGAATCAGGAATGGGAGACCACATAATCTCTGAGTCAGAGAGCTCCTCAAGAGATACCTCCTCCCAGGGAGAGTACCCGTTGGCCAGGGAATCCCAAGCCAAACTCGTAACCACGCCCCCTCGACACGAGAGGCGCAGTTAGCAGATAGCACACACTAACGCTACTTTTAGCTTTAGCTGCAGATAGCACACACTAACACTTCTTTTAGCTTTAGCTGCAGATAGCACACACTAACACTGATTTTAGCGTTAGCTGCAGATAGCATACACTAACACTGCTTTTAGCTTAGCTGCAGATAGCACACACTAACACTGCTTTCAGCTTTAGCTGCAGATAGCACACACTAACACTGCTTTTAGCTTTAGCTGTAGAGAGCACACACACAAACAGTGCTCTCTGCAGTGCCCACACAAATGCTGCTTTTAGCTTTAGCACACTGTCAGAATACAAAATGTGCAAACATGCAATAGCCTAAAGTGTAACTCTGCTAGCCATAGTAATATCAAATGGGCAAAGAGTGAACTGCAAACAGCGGCCAGCACCTACTTTTCTGAGCTCTTTTGGTATTGCGGTGGCGACTTGAAATATATGCTAAGAACGGCAATCCAAACAGTGCAGTTCACAATATGTAGCAAAGCACGTTTCCGAGTTTCCACCGAGTGTTTCATTAACACAACAACACAGCATTCATTTTTCATTTAAGAAACACAGCGCCAAGTTGCATTAAATAATTTAGGAAAGTTGGGATAGCATTGCTTTGGAATAGAGCTAGTTTATTTAGTGTGAGCTACGATAGGCAATATTGTTAGTTGTAACTTGGCCACATTTTGATATCAATACTTTTGAAGGCAGGCCTAGTTTTTGCAAGTTGCAATTAAGGACTTATAGACAGTGCTCTGTAGGCTATGCGTGAGGCTTTTTTTTTTTTTTTTTACATCGGCGACATTTTTGATCAGATATCACTTATTTTTGATAGCTAACTAATGATGAATAATGCATGAAGATAATGACATCAAGAGAGACATGCATACAGAATACATGCATTCAAAATAAATGCATGCAGACATTCGCGTAAGCATAACGCCCTGTACTGACGAGAATGAGAACATTTCTCCTATTACTGATAGCCCACAATTACATTAAAAGAGTTTGTAGATTAGCTGTATTTAATGTCTAATGAAATACAATGAATAGTTTAGTTTTCTGTACTGCAATGGATGTATAAGGCATGTTGATTCGCTTCGTAGTAGCCTAGCTTGTACCTGCTTCCTGCTTTCTGCCAAATGACTAAAAATGTAAATGTAAATGTAAAACTAATGTTGGCTAACAAGCTTAATTGGACAATGCTTATTTCCCAGGAATCTTAGCCAGAAAGAAAACAATAGATACTACTAAGAAAGTAACCTACCAGAGATTATTATTCTTATTCTTATTATAATTAAAAGTGTTTTCAGTAAACTACATTGTCTGCAGAGTAGCGTAGACTAGAGCAATGTTCGGAGGCTATTCTAATGTGACTAACCATGAAGCAGATATGTTAGGGTAATTGGAGGTTTATTAATCCGATTAATCTCTTAAGGGATTGCAGTTTATAGTAGGCTATCATCAATTCTTAATGTATTATCGTAAATTCTTAATTTTCCTAGTAGTTAATTTTATGGTGACGTTGTTTTATGTGTGAAAAGGATAAACTGCACAGAGCTGAAGTGAAGAAATGAACAAAGACATAATAAAGAAATGTTGGCCGAGGTGAGCGTTGAAGGTTCGGTTTCCACAGTGAGTCTAGATATGACCGCAGCACAAGAGCACAGCAGGCTCCACACAGACAAGTTTTGTTGTCGCCATTTGTGTGAGATTAAAATATGTAGCCAATGGCACCGTTATTTATAGGATTTTTGTTTTACATTAGTGCAAGAACGCGATGTTAACCAGATGATATTCTGCGTTTAAACTTTTTTCTTTGCTTGACAAATGGCCATGGGATACCTGTTCCCATAACGTTAGCTAGCCAATTACATTACTGCCGTGTCCAGTGACTGAATTGTTTAACTAATAGGCTACAAGTGAACAGTTAATATTGTAAATGTGTCTTTGCAATAAAAAACATTCTTGTATGAGAAAACCAGAACATGTGCACACTCGTTTGAGTCCAAAATTAAATTACACTTTGGTATCAACCAGGCGGGGTACGAACCCACCTCTATCGCACCTCTGACGCTAACCAGAAGACCGAAGGGATACAGTCACGTGATATAGGCTATAGGCCATTTGTCAGTGTCCGTCTGACTTTCACCATTTCGCTATAGTACAAGTGAAATACAATGAAACATTGAAAAGTTAATATTGGAAACGTCTTTTGCCTTTGCAATAAAAATACGTTTGTTAATGTGAAAACAATAACAGTAAGTAATAAATGAAAAGTATTTAACAGTTGCACATTGTTTTTGTCAAAAATAAATTTGTGTCCTGTTGGGCTCAATCCCCCAATCCTCTGTGTGAGAGGCAGCAACTGTAACCAGTAGGCCACAGTAGCTTCATGAAATACACAAAGCCATATAGCGGTCTTGTCTGTGATTCTGTGATGTGTGCAGATTAGTTTGAAGCGTTTTTATTGGGCGATAAGCTTTGGAGAGGTATGCGATGTTATCCAATGGAGAGAATTATTCTTTGAAGGTACGGAGGCAGGCAGGTAGTGAGGGTCTCTGGGTAGGCAGCAAAAATGGGAAGAAGAAGAAGAAGAAGCAGGAGGAGAAAAAGTTTGGGGCTTTATTGTGTGGATGTGTGAAGTTCTTTATGAATGCTGTGTGGTTACATGAGGTCAGAACATACAGAAGTTCATGTTTTTAAGGGCTGAGAGTCTATGGTCATTGTGGTTACTTCTGTACGAAACCCTGAAAAGTGCCAAACTCTCGGTGCTGTATAGGTATGGGGCATGCCCCGCCAAGCCGTAACTTGGCGGATGGCATATCTGCCATCCCAATGACATACAGTACCAGTCAAAAGTTTGGACACACCTACTCATAGAAGGTCTTTTTCCCATTATTCTTACTGTTTTCCACATTTGGGAATAGTAAAGACATCAAAACTATGAGAACACAAATTAAATTATGCAAAAACCAAAAAAGGGTTAAACAAATTTAAAAAAGTGTTATATTTTAGATTCTTCAAAGTAGCCACCCTTTGCCTTGATAACGGCTTTGTACATTCTTGCCATTCTCTCAAACAACTTCTGTGGTAAACAGGTATTCCACAGGTAAAAAGGTGATGCCATCATGACTGTATAAAAGGCTATCAAAAGACTCCTGATATCTTATTTCCAGGTACTCTTAGAAGCGATACTATAACCTCTGCATTTGAATGGATCTCTATGGGAATTGGGGGGTGGGACTAGATTTAGCTTTAAATTACACTGGAACAGTGTGGAACACTGTCATCAAGTCATCAAGGGTCTGACGTATCAAACAAGCCTTAAACCATCACTCTGCTGCCAGAAATACAGTAGATATGGATGGATAACTTGAAGGGTTTCTTCTCCTGACTTATTTTTCCATAGAGTTCAATAGGAAAATTTGTCAGGAGAAACAACCCTTCAAGTGACCCATCCATATCTACTGCATATCTGTCAGCAGAGTGATGGTTTAAGGCTTGTTTGATACGTCAGACCCTTGATGACTTAGAGCCATTTAGCTACCCATGTGTTCCACACTGTTCCAGTGTAATTTAAAGCTAAATCTAGTCCCACCCCCCAATTCCCATAGAGATCCATTCAAATGCAGAGGTTATAGTATCGCTTCTAAGAGTACCTGGAAATAAGATATCAGGAGTCTTTTGATATCCTTTTATAGTCATGATGGCATCACCTTTTTACCTGTGGAATACCTGTTTACCACAGAAGTTGTTTGAGAGAATGGCATTTGTTTAACCCTTTTTTGTTTTTTGCATAATTTAATTTGTGTTATCTCATAGTTTTGATGTCTTTACTATTCCAAAATGTGGAAAACAGTAAAAATAATGGAAAAAAACCTTCTAAGAGTAGGTGTGTCCAAACATTTGTCTGGTACTGTAGGTGTAAGGGGGGTTGGGACGGAGGACCAGATGCGACTGAACGGGATTCAGAAAGTTATCCACGAACGGTGGACAACCAATAGAGGGAAGGAGAAAGAAAAAAAGACGGGAAAGAAACTCCCGTCTAAAACCCAAAAGAAATAAAAACGACCAGAATAAAATTAGGCGAGACTCGCAGACCAGAGTCGAGAAATTAAACAGAGAGGGACGTAGTCCCGCGGCGTAAGCCAAAAATAATAACAACCCAAATTATTTGGGCGAAGCTCACAGGTTCGAGCAGAGAAAAGAAACAGAACAGAATAGCCTCTAGCTCAGAAACTATCAGAGCTAAAATAAAAGCAAACGGAAACGAGGCGAAGCTGATATTACTGTCTAGTAGCAAGACAGAGAAACAAAAACCAAGGCAGGAAAATAAAGAGTAAGGAGAACAAAACCCTAAGAACTAAATACTATAAATTGTACAGGCAAGTCCCGCGTGTTTTTTTTGAAGCTCAAAAGTACAAGTGGTCGCCTGAAATTCCTATACCGCGTTACCTGGCTAGAGTGGCAAGAATGACACACAAGCACCGGAAGAAGGAAGCAGCACGCTTATAAAGCCAACAGGAAACTCGGAACAGGTGCGCCAGGTAATTATCTGGCAGCGGAAAAACACAGCGCGGCCGGCGGAAAAGTAAACCCGGAGAGCCCTCTCGCGGCCCAGAGGAGCCACGTCCACAGAGATGAAAGGAAGGCTGCCAAACCGCGACAATAGGTAACGTTTCCCGTGGATGTCACTCACTGATGATGGTTTCAGCATGGTCCATCTCTCCTCCAGAATGCGCCCAAACACACTAAATGCCCTCTCCGAAGGCGCATTGTAAAACGAAATAGAATTGAATAGAATAGAATAGAATAGCTTTTATTTTCCTGTTAGGGAACTTCAGTTGTCGATGCAGCAGTAAAAAAGACAGACAGTGGGGCAGACCCACAAACACAAACAAACATGTTAAATAAAGACATTCAGTTGAATCAGATGTTATCATAAGGCTAATAAATGTTGTAAATAATACAGCCTTTATTCTACTGTCCCTAATTTTATAGATGATTTTTGTTTGTGACAGTTTTATTGTGCAGCCTAGATGCAAATGATTGTTTTAGTTAACTTATCCTAACGCCAGTCTGTTGTTGTCTTTAGGGCAACTGTAAACGCAACTGAAACTGGTTATCATACCCGCAGCATTCTAAACGTGACCGCCCGCAGCTAGTAAAGAACGACCGCACTGCTAAGAACTGTGTCGGGACGCGCGGGAGTCCCGCAGTTATGCAGACCTCTACCAAAAAGTGTAAAGGAACTCTAGTAGTCTCTGCCGCTACTTCGAAACGAACGATAACGTTACAACATCTGTGGTAGGCTAGTGAATGGGTGCTAGGTAGGTAACCGTAGCTAATGACGGACCAGGTCAGCGATTCATTTATTGATATACACGTAAGTTAGGCTAACGTTACAGCATACAGGCTAAAAACAACCTTGATAAAATTAACATCATTTAAGTACCGTGATAGCCAATCAGTAGTTTCTCTAGGTAACATTATAACCTTTTTAAACAGAACAGCTAAATTTTTAATGTCTCCCATTGTTCTCACATTCGTTTAGAACTTCAGAACGATGGAATTATTCTGCCGTTGAGAAGCTATCCAGATTTGTCGGTTAGCATTTTGTTTCACCAAGTCTATGGGCAATTCATCGTCAAAATTTTGAATTTTGAGGTCTCATTCAAAAATAATTAAGTCTACAGCCGTGAAAGTATAAAAAGCACACAGCTCTTATGTTGACCGACAGAATGAGGGGTCTTGTGTCGGGATCCGTTGGATTTAAATGTAGCCTAGTTATGTTCTTGTTTGCGCAAAAAAGTCTTAATTTCTTATGCTAATTTTAAGGGGGTATCCGTAACTTTGTAATGGCTTAACATATCTATACCAAAAACAGTATTTGCCGAGCCCATAGCGATAGTTCTAGTCCATCTGTGAAATGGCATTGAGATTGGTTATGAAACGGCGGAGATATCAAGGTTCAAAAATCGCTGTTTTAGCCTACATTGGGTACGTTTACATGCACACTAATACGCCGATCTGAACCCGGTTGTGGCAATACTCTGGTTACTGAAATGGTCATGTAAACACCTTTATCCAATAATGTAAGGTCATAATCTGTGTTTTCGAAACCCGATTAACACCCCTGGTTTTTTGGCCAAACTTTCATCACATTTCTTATGTCCATGTGAACGCAATAAGTTAAATAATGGCGTAAGCTGATCGTTTCCAGTAATCGGATATTGCTGTGCATGTAAACGTACCCAATTGAAGCAACCTTGCTCAGTGTAATAGTGTAATAGCTCAGTGTAATATTTCAACTAATGTTTCAGCCTTATAGAATTAAATTTTTAGAAAGCAATGTGCCAAGGTAGACAGCAGTGGTGCCATGGAGGGCCGAGTGTATGCAGGTTTTCATTCCAACCAATCACTACACACGTTCTGGTCAAAACGTTTTCATTATGATTTTTTTATTCTGACATCTTGACTCTGCATCAAATTACACCAATAACATTTTGGAGTATGTTTAATACCTTATGGCTGGATCCTTTCTGCCTTCCCATGAAAGCAAAGCACCGATTACGCTAGTAGGCAGAGCTGACACACCAGAAAATCCAATACTATCCTGGAAATCGACCCAGAACATGGCCTAAGCAAGCTAAACTGAAGCAAACTCAAGTCAAAGGGAAATTGGTGATTATAGCCTTTGACTTTATCCATGCATCTTCAAAACATATTCTACTGACATAATGCAATATAGACTGCAATAAACCCACTAAAGAGAGTTAGACAGACCTGTTCTGTCTCAATAGTTAAACAAAATTATATCAATTGACATGTTTTAAAACCATGATTTATTTACTTTTTGCTGCAGCACCTCTAGGAGGCTGCAAACATTTAAAAACTTTATGCAAACTAATTACTAAAACTGGTTCATGGCAAAACTTTGCTTCTGAAAATAAAACCGATTGCCCTAATTATTCTATTTTTAAAAAGAAAACTGTATTTTCAGAAAGAAGCAGAATTTCATATTTAAGTGTTGTAAATTGTGTTAAGACAATGACACTTTATCACTGTAATTATCAAACTATGAATACAAATGTACAAGCTTTATTTTTGTTTGCAGATTAAAACCACACAATGTAACGTTCTATAAAAGTATTTAAAGAACAGTTGCTGGAACAATTAACCCCTTCCTCCATTCAATATACAACAGTGTTGTAACTACATTCCAGAGTATTAAATCCAAGTACACATCACTGCCATGGACTCAGGCCAATAAAACCTTAATTTGGGTGGATGAAGAAGCCACAGGCAAAAAAAGTAAAATAGATCAAAATAAAATATTGGACAGAGACAGAGAGCGGGACGTTATTGTTCCCAGTGCTGCTGCTTCCATCCCTAAATGCAAGAATAAGGGGTCCACATTACACAGATGATTGGACCTTTTCAAGCAGGTGATAAGCAGATGCCATGGACCTGCACCCAGGCAAGGCCAAAACCATTCATCAGGGTCAGGTTCTCCAAGGCTGCAAGAATCACTGCAATGTTACAGAGCTCAGAAACAACCTCCTATACTAAGCCATCACTGTGTTACTTAAAGGTATAGTATATGTAGTTTCATTGTAAACAACTCATTCTTTGTTTACATTCAAATTTTCTCCCCAAAACACATTATATGTGTCCTTGTGGTCTAATAAACATGTTGAATGTATTTCCTGCCTCATAAGTCGTTTGCAAAGTGTTTTTGTTGTTGATGTTTTGAATGTTACACTGTTGACATCCCGCCACCATTTTTAAAGCCAGAAACAGCTAAAATGGTGTAAACGTCATGAATGGGTGGTTCCTGCTCATTTGATTGACATGGCCAGGCCATGTGGGCAGGCTTCCAGCTAAACTCTTATTTTAGCTTAGGACCGAAACATGCCTCACGCAAATACGCAAACGTGGACGGAATATGCGAACAGTTTTTTTTTGCCATGACATTTGTGAAAGACAAGCCAGAGTGTTGCAGCAAGGGACGCTATAGCAGCAACAACAGTAAACAATTTTCTTGTTCGATCTGTGATTTTCCTCTGGTTTGTCTTTCACAAATGTCATGGCAAAAGAAAAACTGTTCACGTAGCTCGAAGCATCCACGTTCGCGTAGCTATTTGCGTGAGGTATGTTTCTGCCCTTACTCATTAGCAAGATGTTTTCAGCCGAGGAGGTAACAATATCATTATAAAAATAGCACCCATTACATTACATTATAGTCATTTAGCAGACGCTTTTATCCAAAGCGACATACAGTAAGTGCATACAGAAACGTCATCGAAGTAACTACAGAACAGATAATCCTTCCCCTAACGTAGCAGCTATCGATAGCTAAGGCTATCTATTGTCGTGATGTTTGTTTATGGTTGACAATGACATAATGTCTATTTATCTCCATTTATCATGTTTGACCAAACCTTGATCATGTAAATGGAGACTGCGTTACATGCTCAAAGCATATAAGTTAGTAATCTTAACTATTGCTCTGTAAATTTTATCCACTGTTCATTTTCATAAAATAATTCAAAATCATAATTTTGTAATTCTGCTCGGTTCATTCTGTAGCCATCAACATCCAGTGGTCACAGCCCCAGAGTAAGGGTGAGGGGCAGTCATTACATAAACATTACATTACAGTCATTTAGCAGACGCTTTTATCCAAAGCGACAATCGTGTTTGTGGTGGGCGAGGCAGGGCCAGGGGAATAGGACAGCTTGATCAGAGTGACCGTGATAGAGTCAACAGACTCCGGGAGGAGAAACATTGCCATCTCAACGAAGTTGAGACGGAGCGGCACTTTATCACAAAATGCGAAAAATACAATCAAATCAGAAATAAATATTTTCACAAAATAAATCAGAGATACCCTCAATTAAAAAATTTAACAGACATCTAAAAACTCCCCATCCTCTTAGGAGAGGAGAGGACGTGCTGTGACCTGGCAGCACAATATATAGCTGCCTGCCATCGTCTTAGGGACAGTGAGTGACAGAGATCATTATAAACCAATTAAAATTTTTTATATTTATTATATTCACTTCATAAGATCATATGTGTCGTTCTCATCATCATTATTATCATTTCTATTGATAATTATTATTTTTAATTGTACTTTATTATTTTACATTATTGTTATTTCTAAATCTATAATCAAAGAAATGTTCTTGTTTTCATGTATGGTTACTGTTCATTCGTTTCTAGTCTTTGCTGTTTTGTATTGTTCAGAGTTAGATGTATACAGATTCAATGTCTTGTCATGCCAATAAAGCGAATTGATTGAGTCCACGGTCAGAGAAAATATGTGTGAAACGTCACCACAATGCTCCTGCGTCGTCGTGCGCGTCTGAGAAGAACACGTGATAAGCAATTTTCGGGGAGCCCTTTTCTCCTACGTGCTCAATATCGCCATCTAGTGTTCTGAAACTACATAGTATACCTTTAAATAAACTTACTTACTGCTGTGGCTGCTAATGCTACTATTTAGTACGTAAGGAAGTACACTTTATTTATAAAGCACATTTAAAAACAACTGTTGACCAGTGCTTGAACAAAAACATACAAAAAAATATACATATACAGTGCCCTCCACTATTATTAGCACCCCTGGTAAAGATGAGTAAATAGGGTTATAAAAAATTCACCGTTTGGTGAATTAGCTCAATGTCACACTGAAAAAATTAGAAAAATCAAACCTTTTATTGAAGTAAATTTATCATGAGAAAAAAAATCCCTCATCAAGAAATAATTATTTTTAACAAAACTAAATGTGCCACAATTATTGCCAGATCTATTTTCAAATCTGCATGAAGGGGTTAAAAAAAAAAACTTATGATAGCGCTTATGATTGCACATTTATTCTATTAGTTAAATTGATGGGGCTCTGGGGACACTGGCTGTTATGAGCAGGAATTAATGAATAATCAATATGAATGTGTTTAGGACAGGTTCAAATCTGAAACCAGGTACAAGAAAGTAGCTTTAGGGAGAGACTGAGGGACAGAGAAAGGGACATTATGGCTGTGTGCAATCTGAGTGGGTTGAGCAAATTCTAGCCAGTTTTGCCTTACAGGCCATTAGTTGCCATGCTTTTCAATCTCCAACAAGTATTTGTCAGAAGTAGATTGTGATGCTCTCGCTCCCGTCCTTTAGTGTCCCGTGTTTTACCTGCTTCGTCTCATATCGTGTCTGTTTGTATTCCTGATTGTTTCCCCCGTGCTGCAGTCTGGGCGTGGTTTTCCCTTTTGTATCACTCTGCTCCACTGCTCTGCCTCCGCCTATCCCTTCCCTTCTCTCCATGTGCATTCTGCACACTCTCTGCTCCGTTAATCACTCACGCATACATTCACACGCTGCACTTAATTGATGCCTATTATCTCTCGTATTTAGTCACCCGGTTTTCTTTGTCCTGTGCCAGTTGGTTAAGTCTCTTTTTAGCAATACCCTGGTCTTGTCTCGTCGGATACTCGGTATCTAGTCCTGTCTTGCCTGCTAGAAACTCTAGTTTGAATCGGCCTTAACTCGCTATTTTCCAGTCTTGTCCAGCTTTCATTAGCTCTCGCCAGGAACAGGGTTTGAACAGCGTGTTTCAACATGCTGTTCATTCTGTCCTGCCTCGCTGTTACTAACTCTGTTCTCCTTCCAAGTCTACCAGCCTGCAGCTGTTTGTGCAATCAGCCTGTGCTCCAGTTCTGCCCACCTACAGCTGTGTGTGCATCCTGCCTGTGCTCCAGTCCTGCAAGCCTGCTGCTGTGCGTGCATCCTGCCTGTGCTCCAGTTCTACAAGCCTGCTGCTGTGTGTGCATCCAGCCGGTGCTCCCGCTCTGCTATGCTGCAGCTGTTCGTGCCCACTCCACTCTGCTTGTCTCCCGCTCCCCGCTCCTCCTCTGCTCAACCTGCCCGGATTCCTGCCACTGTCCAGTCCCTGGCCTCTCCCGCTCCCGTTGATCCCCTGCTAATCCATACCTGGTTTTGTCTTGTCTGTCTCTCTCCCTATGCTTCAGGAGGTTTTGTCGAAGCAATAAATTATTGGAACTATTAGAAATTCCTTGTGTGTGTAGTGTTGTACATTTGGGTCCAGTCCCTGCTCGGAACCGTAACATAGCTATTGGTTTAGTAGCAAAGCACATGCACATGCACATCCCTGGACATTGGACATTCACATAGAGTACTCAAGTGAGTACGTCAGTCGTGGGTGGAGTCTGGTTTCGGAAGTAAATTCCCTATGGAAGAATAGAATGGGCTTCGGAGACTACCAACTATTTCTTGAAATCTGACTTATAGAATGAGCCGAAACGTTCCTGGATTAGCCTGTGTGGAACAAGGATATAGACCATATATCGCATGTTCCAATTTTTTTTTTTAAAGTAATGCATTAATCACTGTAGTTCGACTTGTAGTCCACTTTACCGGACTGAATATCCAGTACCGCTGGGTGGTTCTTGAGCAATAAGATATCATCATCTCGTCTGTCTGGACATTCTTGGGCAGATGGGAGTACTGCAGCAGAAGATGAGCTAACGTTAGCTTGCTAAGTAGAGAAGCCCGCCCGACAAGGTCAGAAACTGCGCTACGGTTAACCACATAAAGCAATTCTAGCTTTTAGTCCTTCAAGCTAGCTAGCTAACGTTAGAAAAAAAGTGTTTAAAAACGGAGCTGTGTGCTACTGCTGGCTAACGTTATATGACAACGTCTGGAGACAAGGCTGCACGTTCGTTGGGAATTATGGGACATCGTGTTTTTAAACAGTTCCAGCGCTGATATAATCACAAGAAAATACTGAAAAGTAAAATATACTTGAAGCTGGTCCAGAAAAACGACATAGTTTGCGAACGGGCATTATATTGAACAATCCGGGAAATTGACGGTAAGATATAATCAGTAGAAATGGTTTAAAAGTAAGCTTGAGTTAAAGTCTATGCTCTAAATGAATGGGGAATTTACTTCCGAAACCAGCTTGACGTAGTCACTTGAGTACTCTGTTGTCCAATCTCTTCTCAGACTGTCAACCTTGCCAGGCTCATAGTACAATAAAGTTGTATTCATTAGCTTGCCCACTCACTGGTGACTCTTGTATGACATACTGTAGCATGGGGAGTAAGTAAGTGTGAGGGCGGTGGGTGCGGAGGACCAAACGCGTCCGTGAGAGGATTATAAAAGTTCTCCACCGAAGTGAACTACAGAACTTCCCAGCGAATATGTGCCAAACAAAAAGCGACCCAGGAAAAGCGGGCGAAAAGCTCGCAGGCTGGAGCCACAGACAGAATAAACCCCAAGCTCAATAAACGAGCTAGAATAAGGGGCAGACAGAAACGAAGATAAAAGAGAATAACCTCAGGCACGTTAGACTATAAACGGCCAAAATAAGGAGGTGAGGAAAAGAAAGAATGCCTCTGGCTCAACAGAGAAATGAAATGAGCAAGAAGGAAAAATGGAAATGGTAAACAGAGATAGGAAACGGAAACCAAGGAGAAGACTGGCAGTGAAAGGAAAATAAAACTCTAACTAAAGAGAAATCTAACACTCAAGTCCCGCATGTCGGTTTAGCAATATAGTCAAATGGACAAGCGTTCGCCTTGGTTGGTTCCTATTCCTATACCTGTGTTACCTGGCTAGCGTGGCAAAACTGACACAAAAGCAAAGAACCCGGAAATCACTGTGCTTAAATAACCAGCTGACGCCGGGACAGGTGGAACGAATGAGTGCAGGTAA
Source organism: Synaphobranchus kaupii (assembly GCA_029718625.1). NCBI lineage: Eukaryota > Metazoa > Chordata > Actinopteri > Anguilliformes > Synaphobranchidae > Synaphobranchus > Synaphobranchus kaupii. The sequence goes on along the minus strand of CM056385.1, from coordinate 46,442,244 downwards.
GAGGAAAAACACGACAAGGGCGCCGTCAAACGGAAACGTCCGCAGAGCAGGACCGGCGAGCTGCAAAACCATGACAGGACCCCCCCCCACTAAGGATCGGCCCCAGACGGTCCCTCAGAACCCCGCCTACAAAATTCCTCTATAAGTCCCGGATCCAGAATGTGCCTGGACGGGACCCAGCAGTGTTCTTCAGGGCCATAGCCCTCCCAATCCACGAGGTACTGCCTCCCTCTTCCCACACGTCTCTCGGCCAGGATACTCCGTACCATATAAGCTGGGCCCCCCTCAATAAGCCGAGGAGGAGGCAGCGGCTTTTTGGTAGGAGCTAATGCGCTAACAATCACTGGCTTAAGCTGGGAGACGTGGAAAATAGGGTGAATCCTCATGGACAGAGGAAGCTGAAGGCGCACACAATAGGTTGCCCCACACAATAAAACGGAGCAGAGCAGTGGCGCCTATCGGCCAGTTCCTTCTGCCTAGCCGATGACTGCAGGAGAGACGCGCAAACTCTTTTCCATACGGCCTGACACCTGATGTATTCCCTTATGGCGGCACTTTCCAGCCCCATGGTCTCATTAATCTTCCCACTGCCCAGCGGGCACCTGTCGAGAGCTGTAACGATGCGGGGTTGTTTGAGGCGGAAGACAGGCATTCTTTGCTTCCTAGCCCATTTGGCATCAACAAAAGCATTCCACTGCTCCAGAATAAATAAAGGCGTCGACCCCGACCGAACGCCGATTCCAGCGCAGTTTAACAGGACAAAGGAACAGTACCTCAACTTAGGCAGAGCAATAAATTGCGCAGCCTTGGAAAATCTGTCAACGACCACAAGAATCACAGTATTACCATCAGAAGCAGGCAAACCCGTGACGAAATCCATGGGCGGTTAGGGATGGGTAATGGGCGCAGAAGCCCCAAGGGTGGGAGTCGAGAACCTTTATTGCAGGCGCAGACCGTACACGCAGAAATGAACCCCCGAACATCCCTCTCCATGCCCGGCCACCAGAACCGCCTAGACAGAAAATCCACCGTCCGATGTACACCCGGATGACCCAAAATGTGGGATGAATGTCCCCACTGCAGTACCTGACTCCGTATCCTGGAGACAGGCACTCAGGGAGTTCCCCATACGGATCCGGGTCCCGAAGCTGGGCTTCTAGCACCAGGGCTTCAATGTCCCACGTGACCGGGGCTAGAATCCGAGCAGTGGGAACAATGCGCTCTGGCGGGCGGTCAAAAATCAGAGAGAGGGCGTCCGGTTTAACAATCTTGGAACCGGGACGATAGGTTAACAGGAAATTACACCGGGCGAAGAACAAGGACCAGCGGGCCTGCCGCGAATTAAGTCGCTTGGCGCCCTGGATGTACTCAAGATTCTTGTGGTCTGTCCACACAGTGAAAGGATGCTCGGCACCCTCAAGCCAGTGGCGCCACTTCTCCAGTGCCAGTTTAACCACCAGAAGCTCCCGGTCCCCCACATCGTAATTCCTCTCGGCCGGTGTCAGGCCCCGAGAGAAGTAGGTGCATGGGTGAACCTTCGATCCAGGGGAGAACGCTGGGACAAAATAGCCCCTACCCCCAACTCAGATGCATCCACCTCAACCACAAAGGGGAGGGAGGGGTTGGGAGTAATAAGGATAGGCTCAGAGCAGAATCTCCTCTTTAACTCTGTAAATGCAGCCTCAACCTTAGAGTTCCATAAGAAACGTGTGGGCGTTGTTTTCCTTGTGAGTGCTGTGATAGGTGCTACTGTGCTAAACTACTGGGTGGGCCAGTTCCTGACTGCTGAGACCTTCTCGGGGTCCATAAGGAGTTTTCTTTCAGAAATGATAAACCCCAGGAAGGACACGGTGTCAGAGTGGAAGACTCGTCCCCCTAATGCATGCACACCAAATTGTAAGCATTATGAAGGTCCAGTTTGGTAAAAACTGACGCCCCCTGGAGGCGTTCGAAAGTGTAATTCAGAGGCAGCGGGTAGCGGTTCTTGACTGTGATGTCATTGAGAGCTCTATAATCAATGCAGGGCCTTAAACTACCATCTTTTTCCCCCTCAAAAAAGAAGCCCGCACCAGCCGGTGAGGTAGAGGGTCTGATGAAGCCATTGGACAGAGCTTCCCTGATGTATTCCCTTATGGCGGCACTTTCCAGCCCCATGGTCTCATTAATCTTCCCACTGCCCAGCGGGCACCTTTCGAGAGCTGTAACGATGCGGGGTTGTTTGAGGCGGAAGACAGGCATTCTTTGCTTCCTAGTCCATTTGGCATCAACAAAAGCATTCCACTGCTCCAGAATCAATAAAGGCGTCGACCCCGACCGAACGCCGATTCCAGCGTAGTTTAACAGGCAGAAAGGTACGGAGGGCGATGCTGACATGTCCCGTTAAGGTCCCCTGTTCACCTAGTGACTGCGCTTAAATAACCAGCTGACGCCGGGACAGGTGAAACGAATGAGTGCGGGTAAGAGGAAAAACACGGCAAGGGCGCCGTCTCGCGGACCCGAATGGAAACGTCCACAGAACAGGACTGGCGAGCTGCAAAACCATGACAGTAAGCCTTGCTAAGCATTCTCAAATTTCAAAAAATTAAGTAATCAGAAAAGTGTGAACTGACTGGATTGTTCACATGCACGCAAGCATGCACACACACACACACACACACACACATACAGTGTATACATAGAGCCATTAGTTGTACAATAAATATTATTCTGAAATAATATATAATAATCTGTTTCCAGGGGGAAAAACATGTGTGATTAATGTGTGTGTGTGTGTGTGTGTGTGCACGTGTGTGAGCGTGTGCGTGGTGTGTGTGTGCGTGCGTGTGTGTGTGCACGTGTGCGTGTGTGTGTGTGCGCGTGTGTGTGATCACACAGGTCTGCAAATATAAAAATGCTACATATGCCAATTAATTTGTTGCATGCAAGCAGATTTTTTTTCAGTATGAAGCTCTGATGAGTTCTCCATGATCACCCTTTGAAGATTGGTTTCTTTTTTTTTTTTTTTACCTCATTTTGCTGGTTGGGGGCTATGGCCTGGTTTTTTGCTCAATTTTCCTTCTGTTTCCCTGTGCAGCGTCTTTGTGACAGTTCTCTGTAAAAAGCGCTATACAAATAAAAATTGAATTGAATTGAATTGAATTGAATTGAATTGAATTGAATTTTCACATTTCAAATGCTTGTGGCCCACAAGTCAAAGGCCCACAGCCATGACTATTTTCTATCTCTATCTCTAGATCTCTATCCTATGCATAGTGAGAATCATATTGCCTTCACTAAGGTAGAACTGAGGATCAGGACAAAGAAACAGTCGGTCAAAAAAAAAAGCCAGGAGCATGAGCTGATCTCTTGCTTTCAATATCATCTGGTCAATACAATCTTTGATCTGGCTGCACATATCTAACAAGCATCAGTAACCACCTGCCCCGCCCCAGCCTCCTTTGAAATCACACGACTCCCTGTGGCGTGCTGTTACTTACACGTCCCATGTGTTGAGAAACACTACGCAATTCTTGGATCAGTTGTAATTATTTATGGGTTCACTGCCCGATCTCAATAACAATAGCAATTCCAATGTAAACCTGCTCATTGTGGAATTGTGTGCATGAAGCTACAGCTATCAGGGGGCCTTTTTTCTTTAGAGTAAAGCTGTTATAATTATGGATTCCTTTAAGGTTGTTGACTGAAAGCCATCTCCTACTGCTAAAGAATGGCTTGAGTCATGCAGTGCCTCTGCAAGAGAATTAAATCATTGCAGTCCTTAAACATAACAAGACATTCACTTGCATTAAGCACTGCAGAATTTCTGGCTAAACACACTGTAAGGCAGCAGCATTTTTACATACGTATACTTCATAAAGTTAGTTTTTTTCCCCCTTAGTCACTGTCCTTCAGTTGACAGCTGAGGTATCCACCTACCTCCAAACATGTATAGCATCCTAATGCCTACTGAATGACAGCATACTCTACAAAGAGTGGCAGGGCAAAGCTTCACTCGTATCCATTGGCCAGGTGACGCAAGCCCCCAGCCAATGGTCAGCGCTGGGAGGCAGAGCAATGTTCCAGTTCCTGTAGTGGATGTTACAGGAATGCTAAGCAGAGCCACATTGGTATTCTAGCACACAGCGAGCCAGCTGAGCTATACCTTCGATTGACACTCAGTGCTGGTGTCCTCGCCTCTCACATTGTTCCCCAAAGGCTCTCTCCCTCTGAAAAAAGGGAAGAAAGCACTACATGTCACATCCATTCACTTGTTCCCCTCGGCAACAACAATTGTATTTTGTGTTCCATTTATTTTGAGGTTTTTTCCCCCAACACCCGACCTTCAAATGACATCTGGATGCCCCAACTAGATGCCAGTCATGTGACTGTTTTCATTCAGCTTTACAATCTATTGGTTTAACATGTCTGAATACTCAGAGAAACAATGATTCATTTCATCATCTATTTAACAATGATACAGAAGTTGAAAAACAGTGATTACTGTAATGCCATGGTTTAAAACTGATCACAAAAATGTTTTTCACACAAAGGTGCTGTCGCTGGTGATACTGTAAAAGTTTTAATATTCACTGTCATCTCAAAGAAATTTGTGCAAATTCCTGTAGGGAAAATACATTTCCTGCTTCAATGTTCTTGGATGGTCACCTAACACAATCAGCCTTACTCAATGATCAAGGGGGGTTAGAAACAAAGCCTGGTGACGATGGCACCGCCAAGGTGTGAGACGGGAGTTAGCCAGCTTACCTAGGTGACAATAACCATTTGGTTCCCTCCCACACCACATACAATGTCCATTTGTTTGCCTGTCACCCAATCAGGGACAGGAACCTGCATTCTATGTCAGCATTTTATTTCAGGTTTGGGGTATAAAGCTTGTACCACACACAACACTATTTTGTGATTGAACTGCCTTACGATTACCCAGTATCTTGTATACTGTAATGAAGACTATTTTGCATTGTAATTAAATTGCTATTGACCTAAACTTTGGAACTCCGAGTTTTACTTTACAAAGGACAGAATTCCTACATTCCTATAAACCACAAGCACATGAATGACAGATACAGTCTTTTTTCCAGACTAATCACAGTGTTGGGAAATACATTTAGTCACATGTTATTTATTTTAAAATTGCATATTTTGTTTTGGTTTTCTTTTACACACGAGTGTTAATACTTAATTAAAATTTCTAAATAAAGACAAATACGTATTGGGGTTAGGCTGAATATGATGTTCAGTTGTGGAGTTCAAGAGGAAAAGATTATATGAATTGGCAGAGAAGGAAAACACTTCCCGTGATTTATTTCTGTACAAAAAAACTACGTAAAATACGTACATATATAAAAAGATGTCTTGCTGATGCATGTTCCCCACATTCAGATAGCGCTGGGCAAAAAAGCCTTTATAATACTCAGTCCCCTCTGCATGGAACACACTAGAGTGATTTGAGATTGACTGATAAGATTTATTTTGGTAAAGTCCCATCATTTTTAAAGAATTTAGAATATAACTATTGCTAAATGTTCATGCACTGCTCATTTTTAATATTATATATTTTATTTGATTGATATTATAGTTTTAGATTCTTTTTCAGTTTTAGTTTTTATGTTATTTTATCAAAGCGTCTGATTTTTTGTGTTGCGTTTGTAAGCAACTTTGTTGTATGACTTTTATGCTGCCCTCTTGGCCAGTCTCTCTTGTAAAAGAGATTTTAATCTCAATGAGACTTCACCTTGTTAAATAAAGGTTTATTTTAAAAAAAAATTTAAACTTCTTTAAAACTTCAAGAGATGCTATAAAATAAACTTTTTAATCTTTCCATAAAAACAAAGTGCAACATTTATGTTTTCAGAGAGACTAGCATATTAGTGAGTGATGCAGAAGTACATGTAACAACATTTGTATTGAAATAAAGAAATACTCCACACTCATGGCAAACCACAAGCTATGAGATAATGTACAAACCTCCCCAATTACCCGGCATGAAGCAGAATATCATAGAAAAATACCTGTTACTTGAAAGTCGGAAGTTTACATACACTTAGGTTGAAATCATTAAAACTAATTTTTAACCACTCCACAGATTTCATGTTAGCAAACTATAGAGTTGGCAAGTCAGTTAGGACATCTACTGACACAAGTAATTTTTCCAACAATTGTTTACAGACAGATTATTTCACTTTTAATTCACTATATCACAATTCCAGTGCGTCACAAGTTTACATACACTAAGTTGACTGTGCCTTTAAATTTTTCATATTTGGTCGCATATTCTTTACAAGTCATGACTTACAGTCATTACAGCTTTGATGACTTACAGCCATTTTACCAATCATGTATTCAATTCTTTTCCAGCATAGTTTACAGCTAAATCTAGTCCCACTCCCCAATTCCCATAGAGATCCATTCAAATGCAGAGACGTAGTATCGCTTGTAAGAGTACCAGAAAATAAGATATCAGGGGCCCTATCTTGGCGATCTTGGCGTTTGGTCTAAGCGCATGGCGCTAAGTCCATTTAGGGCGTGTCCAAGTCCACTTTTGCTATTTTAACGGCGTGTTTTTTGGGCGCTAAGCACAGCGCAAGGTGCAACTGGGCTGAACCTAGTCTCTTCATTAATTATAGGTGTGTCTTGGGCGTGACATGCAATAAACCAATCAAAAAGAACTGGTAACTTGGCTAGCTAGCTAGCCAGTTATCTTAGCTATCATTTATGAATAATGTTAGCTAATAAATTATAACAATTCTCTCCGGACCAAGTGGAGCTATATCAGGGCGCTACAACCAGCCATGTTCAATATACTAATGTTACTGTGTGACTGGGGTTTGCCGTGTATTTTAATGTATTCAATAGTAATGTTACTTTAGGCAGACAAACAAGCTAACTTAGCTAGGTAATGATAGCTCTACCATTCGGTTACATCCCCGATCCTCTCCTCGCAAAGATGTTGCTCAACCAATACAGCCGGGGCGGCGGCTGCTGCTGCCAGTGGCTCGAATGAATACGGCTGTATTGCCCGAGCAACATCTTCGCAAGGAGAGTCTTCCACCACGAAGGAATCCTCTTCCTCCACTTCAAACTCCTCCACCTCAAAACTCCCTGCAGTACAGCTGTTGTTTGTTTAGTAGTGAGGACTGGAGAGAGCAGGAAGGGGGCTGAGCATAGAGTGTATTGAGTTCAGTGGGGCTGAGTCAGAGACCAAGTTCAGTCAGAGTCAGTTCACCAAGACACACCCTTTCACTCCTTGTCCGTATGAATATTCATAATATGACTACGTGGCATCAACGTCATATGACCACACCTACTCACGAGTTCCAGTTCAAATTGAAGCGGTAAAAAAGGCCTTAGAAAAGGCTCTGCAGTATCTCTTTAATGATTATAAAGTACACTGTTTCCCCGGAACGAGAGTTTCTGACCTTGCACATTTAGTCCCGACAGTAAACACAGACCACTCTGCTACTCTTATTATTCACGCTGGCACAAACAACATCAGGCTACATCAGGAGATCAGAAATCCTTAAGAAAGACTTTATTTCACTGCACAGCAAGATAAAATCTGATACGTCTGTTTTCGCTAAAAGGCTGTGCCCGAATGAACGCCGTTCTAGAGCCTTCTATTGAGTATGCTAGCTAATGCTCGACTAACAGACAGATAAGTTAGGCTAACATAAAGATAGATAGATGGCAAAAACTAAAACTTACCCGATTACAAAACAGAAGATTTCACGGCAAACGACAGTACTATCGTGTAGCCTATGTTATCAGTTGGTGTTTTTGTTTGCTCTGAATCTTCTTTAAAGAGGTAATAAACACAATCAAATAGTTTGAGTTATAAAACCTAGTATCTTGCCTCCATTTCATAAATCACATATATCCTATTGCTTAAAAAAACGAAAATGCAATTAAGCCGTGCCACCGCATTTTGTGTCAAAAAAGAGGCATTTGCTGAAATCCAAACTGAAACGTTTTGTTTGAGCCACGTCCCATTCGTGACAATAAAAAAGGTAAAAAACCTTTTTCTACGCAAGCAAGTCAACTTCTTGATTGATGGGTATTCAAACTACCCAAATGAACGTTCGCCCTTTAATGGGTTTCCGTTTGAACAGTTTTCATGACGTGTTACCGAATGGATCTATCGCTCCTCCCCCCTCCCGTCTGTGTTCTCTCACTCGAGCCCAATGCGCCTCTTTTGAAATTGCGAAGTGGGCGGAGACAGAACAAAAGCCGGTATTTATTACCCCTTTAACGGTCGAGTCATTTCGGAACCATTAGACTAATACATGTCAATAGCCTATGTCTCCATTATCTGCTGATAGCCTAAGGCCGCGATCACACCGGACGCGCTTTGTAGGCTTGAAAACGCGAGGAGCACTACCTGTCTTGATTTTACGAAAGCCTACTCTGAAAAAGCAGTTGGAGGCGTCTTTTTTGCTGTTGCTAGGCAACCGAACTCCGTTCCTGTCAATCACTTAGCTGACGTTGTTAACGGTGTTAGCAAACTAAATTTACCCGAAAGTTTGCTTCGTTATTTGTCTTTAAAAAGCCGCGAATAAGCGGAGTGCCTTGGATCGCTTATTTTTATCATGGTATTCACGATTATTGAAATCATATAACTCCTGGTAGGCTGAAATGGCAACTAACGTTACCATTTTTTTCCTCAATCGTCTTCGTTTACACGGAACCGACAGGGAGAATCAAGGTCCGCCTCTACTTTCGTGCGATTGGACAGGAGAAAAGAATGACAGTGACGTGGAGCGCATTTTTCCTCAGAGCGCTTCAAGTTGAGATATTTTCAACCCTGTGCGCACCGAGCATTTTTCGAAAAACAGCGAGGCGCCTGGAGCGGATAAACGCGAGGCGCCCGGGGCGCAAAAGCAGCGTGGAAAACGCTTCAAACTAATTGAAAACAATTCGAAAAAGGCGCCCCCAGCTGTTAAAGCGGATCCGGTGTGATCGCGGCCTAATGATGCCGTGTTTGTTCTCGCCTTAAATAATTTTTTTTTAGTTTTTGACTAGGCTAATCATGTTTTTCTTTTTAAAATAAGTGGGTGCTTTGTGACTTTACGAAGGAACGGTGTTGCGCAAAACTCGCCATTGATTTCAATGGAGAGATATTTTGCGCTGCCCACAGTTGCTGCGCTCTCATAAGCGGTGCACAGCTCAGGACACTTCAGGTGCGCTGCGCTGAAAGTTCAAACAAACTTTGACCCCCTCATTCGCTGACCTTTCAACGCGCAGCCAATAGTTGTGGGTGGTGCTACCAATGAGTGTAAAGAGAGAAGAGGGTGAGCTTCTGCAAAAGTGAAGGAGGCGATGTCATCAGAGACGCTCTGTGATGATGTCATCGAAAACGAAAAATATCAGGTCCTCGCTGATTCAGGCATAGAGCTCCGTAGTCCCGCCCACTTTGGTGATGAACTTCTGGTGCCACTTTTCGGAAAAAATATAATGGGAGTCAATGGACTGAAAAAGTGTTTTTTTCTATATTCAGGCAGCTAGACGTTCAAAACACCCAAGAGGGGGATTGTCATATTTTTAAATAATTTATAAAATTGGTAATTTGAAATTATGTCCAACAAATAAACAACAAGAGCATTTTCAAAAAAACAACCAAAACGACTACAACATCCGGTCTACTCACTTGCTCACACTGCTGAAGTGAAAGCCATAAAGCTGACACTTTCGACATGGCCATACTGATAGTGATTCTCGCCCTTGGCGATACTGTTAATTTCACTCCCATAATAAGACAAAGTGATAGCCATTTTCGCTAGCAGAGCGACCGGTAGCTACTTCTTTGCCCGGTAGCTTCCAAATAAGTTACAAGAGCAGACTGAGTGTTAGCCATTTTCGCAAGCAGAGGGGCCGCCCGGTAGCGACTTCGTTAGCTAGCAAGAGCGAGAGCCAGCTATGTACGGGTATTCTGTCAGTTTAATCATTTAGTAGTGTAGTTATGTTTCTCAAATTCCGTTAATTATACAATTAAAATTTGATTTAAATGCAGTGATGAGTATGTAATGGACTATGTATCACATATATGTAAAACTTTTGGTCCATACAATGCCATATATCATCATAAGGTTGAGGGGTTGTTCCCGAAATGGGAAAAATGAATGGCTTCCGGCAGTCTTCCGGGACATTACATCATTACATTACATTATAGGCATTTAGCAGACGCTCTTATCCAGAGCGACTTACACAACTTTTTTTTTACCATGTTTTACATATTATCCATTTATACAGCTGGATATATACTGAAGCAATTCAGGTTAAGTACCTTGCTCAAGGGTACAACGGCAGTGTCCTACCTGGGAATCGAACCTGCAACCTTTCGGGACCAGCCAGGGATAGGAGGGGGGCGGGACTACGGAGCTCTATTAAGGACACAGTTGTAGACAACGGACGTCGTCACGGTCTCTTGTTCTAATGCCACTGGCACTTCATAGAAGCATAGACTCGTAAATGAACGCCTCTGATTAAAAAACCTTGCTACCTAGGTAGCAGGTATAATGCCACTAGCCAGTAGCCACCCCACTCGCAGTTCCTTGCTAGCGTTTTAGTCTTCATGGCTGTCTCCTGAAACACTGACAAGCTGGAAAGCTAGTTTAGTGAATAGCAATTGAAATTGTGATTACTATGCTGTAGGCAATTTCATACATAGGCTACTTTGTGCATTGTTAATTGGAAACGCAAACACAGAAAGGTTTGCTGTCGGTTACTGCATCCAAATGCAGCACAACTTCGTTTTCCAACCTTGTTCACTGCAATCTTTGCTTTCAAACATTCAAACCATACATTCAAAGTCATATGGACAACACAGTTTTGCGCTAAAAGTTTATTAACGTTAACACACACAGCAGAATACACAAGTGTTTGCTAAGCTGCTAAATTAGCTGATAGCAACATTAGCTAGACCTGATACAACAAGTATGAATTCAGAACATCCGATTCACCTACGATCGTCTGTAGAATAGGAATCAACTGCTTAAATATCAGGAATATTAACTGACATTGCAGAAATCATTTTGATGTATAAACTATAAATAGCCTTGTGTTCGTAGCGAAAACGGAACCCCTTCAAATCACAAAAACGTCATCAATGCGCACCCAGATGTTGTTAAAAATCGCTTTTTAAAAAGATTAGCAGAATAACATTGAGTTAAATACTTAAAAACGTTGCTTAGCCCAAATCCATTCCAAATATGTTACTCAATCAAATAAGCCTCTTGTACATTTACTCGTAAAGGCAACTTGAAGCTCCATTCCCATTCATTTCTGAGGTCTGCATATTTTTCCAGAATTGATGACGGAAGTACCCCCTGAGCTTGCCGTCTCGCTCTTTTGGTCTCTGAGGTGCTACCTCACCTCACACGACCCGATCAAAATGGAGGAGAAAATCATAGTGATGGCGAAATGAGGCTCCCTGAAGCACTGAGGCTTTGCAGCCAATTGTATCGCAAATAGATTCATTACTCGAAGCCTCATTCAACACAGTGTACACTAGTGACACCTGCTGGTAAAAGTAATTTAGAGCAACGAAATCATTACAAATTCCACCCCAGGTTCAAAATAACGAAGTTGCCGCGAGCTAACAGCAAGCGACCCTTTAGCTCACTGGTAACGCGTCGGACTTCAGAGCCATTTCTGTAGGCTACCAGTTCAAAACCCCGCTCAGGCGATACACATACTAACATACTCATAATTTATATTTGTAACTGTCATTAGGCTAGATTTGTTTTATACTAAGATATATTACCTATAAAATAATATATGTAATAATATTATATTAACTTTCAAAATGAAAAAAACAGGAAGATTGATATAAAGGGGGACAACATTTGTGTGGGGTTCTATTGAGCAGTAAAAGTGTTTCTGGTCTGGGACTGGGAGTGCTTCTGTAACCAGGCAGTGAAAGTGAATGTGCTTCAGTATGGGCAGTGAAAGGGAAGGTGCTTTTGTGACTGAAAAGGGGGGGTTTTATAGATTTTTATTAACGGCCTCATCAAGTTCTTGCTTTCTGGAACCTATGGCAAAATAACAATATGCAAATGTATTTTTATCAACATGTCAGTATGATTATGATAAAGCAACCATAACTGCTATTAAAAAGTAAAATAAATAAATAAATAAATAACCTCCGCTGGTTTCTTGCTCATTGGCAGGTGCATTTTCATGCATTGCCCGATAATGCCTGGACGAGGTATAATTGCTGTAAGCCAGCTCCTTTAGGCACAGCAAGCACTTTACCTTCAAAATTAAATAATATGCCATTTGAGAAGGAATGCAGATGATAATGATAATGAGAAAGAATAAGAAATAACAATCAAATCATAATATTAAACAAATCGTAATAATCTGCTGTAGTTACGTTAAAATAACAACCAACGAACTACATGCACAGTCGATTGCTAGCCCAGTGTTCGAATAGCGTTTCAGTGTGTTTTTATATCTACGCCACTTAGGCCTGCCTTATTTGGAGATATCGGGTCAAAATATTCCCAAGCAGGAGAAGATTTTCGCTTCCATGCAGGTTGCATTAGCCTATTTTTGTACAAAAACGACAAAACTGTACAAAAGTTGTACAAAAAAATAAATAAAAATACTCCAAAGATTCCTCAAAAAAATACTCCAAAAACTTTCAATAGCAATAATACCAATAATAATAAACTCTCCGCAACAACCCTCGAAATAAGGGGAGTATCGCTCCTTTATATCTACAATTCAAAACCCCTAATTCCGCCCAAAACGCAAAACAAAGTGATCACGTGGTTCTACAGCACCCGAGGCCTCGTTTGTCATCGATCACGTGCTTCTCTGAAAGTGATACAAGCTTCGGTGCGAGGCTTCTGTAGAAACTGCCCTACGTACTCGACACACAGCTCGGAGCTTCGGTATCATCCGTAACATCACTAGAAAATCATAATATGTGTTTCCGAGTTCCGAGAGCTATAGGCTATGACACCAATCTGCAAGCATATAGAGACATCGGGGAAAACAATTATGCATAGTGTAACGTGAGCCATCAAATGGAGCTACCAGGTTTGTAGCTATTAATAGTCATGCAGTGAATTATGGCAATATGTAACATTACTAGCATGGTTAGCTAACGTTAGCTAGGCTAGCTAGCGCACGTTAGCTAGGCTAGCTAACGTTATCAACTTAGTCAATGTCAGCAATGTCAATATCAATGTAAATGATTAATAGTGCCACGTTATTGCAGCTATCGTTAAATATTGCCTTTAATAAATAAAATCTAGGAATGATGTAATGTTCCTAGATTTTCAAACCTGTGAAACAATTGTAATTTGAATGTTTATTTGTGTGATGCCATTCAAGAACAAATCTGCAAAGATCCTCTCTCTCTCTCTCAAGTGATCTCCCGCACTAATTTCAAATATTGTTGGTGCATACATGACGTTATTGCGCAGGTATTGATGCAAGTTTGAATGCGCTTATGCACTTCCCATTATTTGAACAACAGAAAACTTGCGCTGCACTTATAGGGCTCTATTTTCAAACCGGCGCAAGGGGACGGTATAGTCAAACGCAAGCTTGTTGACAGCATCAACGTCTTAAAACTGGCGCTATGGCGTTTCTCAGCAATACCGCTAGGATCAACAAATTCTCAACATAACATCCTTTCGCTTGCGCTGCAGTGGGATGGGTGGCGCTGTCTGGGGCGTGTTCTAAAATACTTTTGGCGCAGTGACAATTTTAACCAACGAAAACCCATTGCGTTATGATCAGCTGGAACCACCTCTTAGCGGCAACGCAATAGACTCTGGCAATTTGGCAACTTATTAGTCATGTAGTTCTATGTAGTGTCTATAGGTGATGCCAACATTACACTTCCATTTAATGAACAAATAGCCTATTATTATTATTATTATTATTATTATTATTATTATTAATTAATTTTAATTTAAACTACTAGAATAAAACAAGACAGCTTACAAGAAACTTGCGATCATGTAGGCCAATAGCCTATAATATATAAATTACACATTGGCACAGTTGAATCATAAGCCTACCACTACACAATACACAGAAAGGATATACTTTCAGCGGGTGTCCTTCCTCAACTATACGGACAATGAATGCAGTAAAAAGTCAAAACTCACATTTTTTCTCAAGTGTGGGTTCCCCGGGGTGCTTGGTGCTATCGACTGCACGCACATAGAAATCCGTGCACTACCCGAGCATGCAATAGTTTTCGTCAATCGCAAAGGAACACATTCCATCAATGTCCAGGCGACATGCGACAAAATTAGCTTGCCCCACCTGCACCAGTGGTCGCGGTCCCCATCACAGCCAGAGCAAAGAGAAATCAACTGGCTGAGCGGTTTAATAGGGCTAGATAAATGGTAAGTATCGGATCAGCTTTTAAAATGAACATTTCAATGCATGTTCCCACGTAGAATCATACACACATCCAAGTTGACGGTCCAGTGCGTTTGGGTTGCTCATTATGAAATTGCATGGAGCGATTGTGTTCCAACTGGCTTTTTTTTAAAGCATGAGAACAACAATTTGATTGGCTACCATAGAGACACACCTTGGACATTTAAGCCCAGCCTTTTAGCAATACCGCCATCAGATGCGCCAAGATTGCCGTCATGAAATTACCAAATTTCTCGCCGACACGCCCTCAGAGCGATACCGCCAAGCGCTTACTCTTGTGTTCACCATTGCGTTTGGTTTATTAAAATAGAGTCCATAGTGTGAATGCGGCTTTACGACACTTCCACAGTGCGGTTGGAAAATAGTATGGCGGATATTTTTCGCGGACTGCTAAACAGTGCACATTAAATAGCACACTTCTGCCAGTGCACTGTACGCAGGAGACAGGGCGCAGTAGATAGGGCTCTGATTCGGACACATCCCATGTCTCCATTGTCTGCTGATAGCCTAATGACGCCGTTTGTTCTCGTTTTATATAATTTTTTTTTGTTTTTGACTACTTTGTTTTTGTTGTGAATTCTCCTTTCAACTCTGATGGAATCTGTAGTCAATTTTAATCTTTTTCTTGGTCGTCGTCCACTGACACCAAATCAATTAATCTTTTCCAAATCAATTAACCTTTTCAACGTCCATAGGCCTCAGAAGTCTGACGCAGAAGTAACGCAAAATGCAAAAACCTTTGCCCAAATATGGATTTCCAGATCAAAGCAATTTTCTCTATGGAGAAAATGAATGGGAGTTTCACGTAATCGCCCCTGTCACAGTCAGTGATTTAAGCTACCGTTTAAACCTTGGACTTTTTATCCAGACACACTTCTCTCTTAAATGGCGCTGGATCCACTGAATTTTAATGCCGCTTTCTAGCCGAATTAATTATTTAGCTAGCACACGCTAACACTGCTGCCCATGGGGGGGGGGGGGGGAACACTGCTGCGCATGTTATATGCGTCACAGCTAGCGGTTCCATATAACGTTATAGCATTTAACAGAAACGGATACATATTAAAGCGATATGGCGAACCTGTGGTAAGTATATATCGTGAATATTGGCAAGGCTATGGGATGTTTGGCAGGATGTGAGGTGAGGTGCTAGCAAGCCCAATAATAGCCGTCTCAATATTCATGATACCACAGGTTAGAGTTCCATATTGCTTTTATTAAACGGTGTGGCCCTATATCTTACACTAATTTGCCAAAGAAAGAAAACAACTTTAAAATTAATGTTTTAATAGATGCGCGGCCTTTTGCTGAATTAATTAGGTTACTAAGCAACGAAAATAACATGGAAATCCGTGCGTAGCCTAAAGCCGCCTTTCCACTGAATACGACATACGTATAAGAACGTACCGGAAGTCATTAATTTTCTATGGCCAGTCATGTATCGGATGCGAGGAGCTCCGGTGGACTGCGCTCCGGGGATTTTCTGTCCGACCGAGGCTACGGATACGTTGAAAATTTTAAACTTTTCCGACAGAATTCACTCCGACACCAGACAGGAAATGACAAAACGATGCTAGCTATAATGGATGTCAATGGTGTATGTAGCCTATTTACAATGAAATAAACCAGTAAGCAAAATAAGCACGATAATTATTGATTGATTGATGGTTTTTGATGAGCATTTGGGTTAATAAATAAGGATATTGTAGTCGATTTTCCGTGTATGTGTTATTTTAAATGAAAACTTGAGCTGTTATAATCACCGAACGTTATAAGTAGCCTAGCTATCAGACTGGCGCTTGCTAGCTACAGTGAATCAATACAGTAGCTACAGACAATGCATATGCTATCCTGTTTGCTGTTTGCTGCCACTGAACATTTCTTTGCATTGTATAGTATAACGTTAGTGTACTTGAGCCAACGTTAAATGGAACTAAGGTGAGTAAGCTAGGCTATGTGTCTAACTCATAGACTGTATAAAAATATGGACAAAGCCACTGTGACGTCACCCATTGCCTTTCCACGGCCTCGTAAAAACTGAATTGAAGCTCGGAAGTCTTTTTCGCCGCCCGTTTGTACAAACTGCGCCTGCTCCGTGGAGCCGAAGAGGACTCAACCTGTCCCTCTGATTGGTCCTGGCAGTGAGAGCCATATAGAACCTATCTATGCCAGTGATCCCAGGACTCAACCTGTCCCTCTGATTGGTCCTGAACAAATGACACAATATTTTAAAAAATCAGCACATGCACAGGCATTAGATGAAGGAAAGGCACCTATTGCAATAAAAAAATTTTGTGTAAATTTTTTTGAGTATTTTGACCACATTGCTGCCATTGACTTACATAGGGAAAGACCTATACTGGAGCCAACTGCAGTGGCGCTAGTGAGCAACAGCACCAGGAAGTGAGCTTCAGAACGAAAGCCCAGTCTTGGCCCCTTGGTCTAACTCTGTTGTTTTTGTAGCCTAAAAGTTTTTATGTTGACATGTTCCCTCCTGCGGTCATTTGCCCATAAACATTTGGTTTATG
Source organism: Synaphobranchus kaupii (assembly GCA_029718625.1). Taxonomy (NCBI): domain Eukaryota; kingdom Metazoa; phylum Chordata; class Actinopteri; order Anguilliformes; family Synaphobranchidae; genus Synaphobranchus; species Synaphobranchus kaupii. The sequence goes on along the minus strand of CM056385.1, from coordinate 46,425,316 downwards.
TCCCTGTACCCCTCCAGGGCAACGATATTTAGTACCGGGTGCTCTCTCACATTGAGACAGAATGACTGACTCAGTACAACCTATTCAATAGTGTGGAACGACTGACAGTGGGGGGCGCAATCCGACTGTCTGCTTGCGTAGTCGTATTCAGTGGAAAGGCGGCTTAAGGATTAGGGGTGGGAATCGTTAGATTTTATTGATACCGATGCCATTATCGATTCTGTTTATCGATCCGATTCTGTATCGATTCCTTAAATATTATTTGCTCCCAGGCTATTAAAAGACCAACTATTACTATTGGGTGGTCATCTAAAATGTATTCAATGACACAATATTTATAATGTATAAAGCATTCGTTTTTCATTCACATTTCTTAGTCATATCATGGAAAATATTTATCTGCTATATTTATGTCTGCACAAGTGGCAGAGCATCCAATAAAAGTCTGAATTGTATAATTCTATAAATTTAAATGGCATTATAAATGTAATTTGGCTTGATCAATACGAGTGCTTAAAAATATCAGACATCAAAGAAAATAAGAGACACCGGAAAATAATGAAAAAGGACGCGAGAAGAGAGGATAAATTGTCAGTTTAACTGATAAAAAAGATGGCTAAAATATTGTTGTTTAACCGCTGCTCTGTGATTGGGATATTTAGCGTAGCTGCGCCTAATCTCGCCACTTTTTCACGACTCCTGCCTTTAAAAACACATTTTTAAAGAAAGCAAAGGCACAGGTAGAGTCACCGTGTGCCCCGTTTTCAAATGTCACTTACTGACCATCAAACGCGATTACTATATTTATGCTAGTTTGTTGTTTGTATTTTAAAATGGACTCGATAGACCGTCTGTGCCGCTTCCTTATTGATTACGCCTGTGGTCCCAATCTCGCCATTCCATGAGCCCAAACTCGCCACGTAATTAATTCAACGAAAATACGCCGTTTTACACCACAGAAAAAAAAAATTACGAAAGAACTAGACTAAATATATTTCGTTTGAACTATTACTTGTTCAAAATGTCCAGTTTTATAATTATATTCCAATATGTTTATGTGGAACTATTATGATTGGGGTAGGGGGGTAGACCTACTTGGAAGGAGGTACCTGTCATCTTTTGATTACCACCACCAGCGTGATTGTTACCATCTAGCAATCAGGACCACTATAATTTAGATGCAACACTAAATACGAATATATTAAATGTTGAACCTATAACTGTATAATAATGGGCAACGTCGTCTTCATTATACAGCAATGCTACATGGGCCAAGTAAGAATGTAAATTCATGAAGTGATGGCAAAAGAGATACAGAAGGCATGTGTCAATCCATGAGCACAAGCTAATATTTATTTAATTGAGCTAAAAGGAGGTCATCCTGAAACTAATTTGAGTTTAACTCAAATTAGTTTCAGGATAAAGTATAAATATTGTTAAATATGGTTAAGCTTAAAACAGTGGTCCTCAACCTCGGTCCTGGGTGCGCCTTGTGTTTCCTGGTTTTCTTTGCAATCCCAGAATTAACAAGCTGTGAATTGTTATTGACTAGGTGCATTTAATGTTTAGAGGGATTATTTACCCTCTTAAGCAACATTATGTTCGCAATAGCTATACATGCCATGAAGAAAAAGTCTAATATTCACATTGTGCTATATTACAAACATCTACAAAAAGAGGTAAAAAAAAAGTTTAACTGAACAAATTAAATACTGAGGTGAATCAATAGGCTCTTAATTTGTGAAATTGTGAACATCTAAAACTAACCATGTGGTAATGAAGAATTCAAAGACAATGCAAATGATAACAAGCCAAACCTTCATTTTGTTAATAAGTTTACGGAAAAAATTATGAAGGCATCTAAACACATGTTCAACTACCTAATTAGGAGCCTATTGATTCACCTCAGTCTTTAATTTCATGGCATGCATAGTTATTTCTGACCATGTGGCTAAAATCAAACAATGACGGTAAATAATCCCTCTAAACATGAAATGCACCTAATTAAGAAAAAATTGTTAAAATTCTGGGATTACAATTGTGCTTGGAACTAAAACCATCATACACAGAGGGCCAGGGTGTGAAATTAACACCAGCCACCAGTCAAATGCTGGTAAAACTTTGATTGTGGCTGGTAAGATTTTTACTCAAGCAGCCACTTTGGCTGGTAATGAATCAGGTTGTGTTATATTGTAAAAGGTAATGTGGCTGGTAAAATGTTCAAAATGGCTGGTGATTTTTATACTCCACAAGCCACTCTGTCCAGGCCAGTGGGTGAAAAAGTTAATTTCATACCCTGCTGGGGGCCCCCTGAACCGAGGTTGAGAACCACTGGGTTAAAATATGAGAATGAGAGAAAGATAAGATGGTAGTCTACTGATAAACCTTTTACAGTAATTTCTGATTGATTGGTTATGCCTACTCCCATGCAGTTGGGGGAGATTTGCGGTACTTTTCCTCATTAATGGAGGTATGTCACAGGCCGACAACACGGCTTCCTACAACACCTTTACTGTTGTAACCGAGAAACGGTACCGGAAATGCCACAGTAGCGTGGTGCATACAACCCCACTATCTTAACAGTTCGGGCATGAGCCCGAGTTACATGAACTGTGAGGTTATGTTTAGGGGTTGTGGGTGGGGTACGGGAATCACAAACTCACAAAAATCAGGGGGTCTTTGAATTCGACATATATTTTGGTTATGACTTTGTAGTACATTCCGGTTTGTGTGCTCCCTTCAAACCACGCCTTTACCCAGAGGTGTGAGCATGGACGCCTGGCCAATCCTAGCGCTTGGATGCTACGCAGGGTGTGTCTTGCCAAGAAAAGCAGTGGGACGCGTGACGTCATATCCTACTACCCTCACACGTGATGTTTTTGGCCTATCACAGCCCTAGCTTATGCATACTAATGAGATACCATTCTGCTGTTGTAACCGAGAAACAGGGTACCAGACATAGCTCCATTAATGACAACAATTGATGAGGAAATGGAACACCCTGCCAATCTTGTGATTTCTCTCCCCCTTTCAGGTATGATATAATCTGTAATACTATTAAATTAATAATAATGAATAATTAATGCAGTCAAAACGGAATGGTACACCTTTTGTGAATGTTATTACGTTAACCAAGTAGATGTAAAATATTCTTGTGAAGTTAGCTTTCTGTCCAAGAGACTCACTGGTTCCCCTCTTCTTTGCCACAGCCAAGGCAAAAAACAAGTGGCCTTGGTGTGTGTAAACCCCTGTCCTGCACTGTAAATTGCATGACCAACACCTTCTCATCTGCCTCTGATAATTTTTTAGGACGGCCCTGTTGACGGCCCATGGTGAATGTGGCCTTGGCTTTACCCTGTCATCAAGGGTCTTCCATGGGACATTAAACTTGCCTCGCAGCTGCCACCACCTTCATCGCTCCCTGACATGTTGCCATAGCTCCTACCTACCATATCCTCATCCCTCTACTTCCTTGCCTGACGGTGGCTGACTGACATAGCTGGCATGACTAATCTATATCGAGAAAGAATACATGTTTTGCTTAACCTTTTTCATATTCCTAATCCTTACCCTCCCTCCAGTCTTCATGTATTTTCATGCTTTTAATGCACAGGAGTTTGGTAATGGACTGACATTGTACTAAATGTTTAATTTTAATTGTTTGAGAGGAATTGTAGGGTGAACTCAGCAAAAGTGGGACATTTTTAGTAGACTGTCTAGAACACCACCTAAATACTGTTTACAAACTAGTGGTGTTTTAATGAATTGTTTTGGGTCCATAATATGTCTCATGAAATTGTGCCAAAGTATATATTTTTTAGGAATCCAGCCTCCAATCCGAACATTGAAACATTTATTTAAACGGCACATGAACCAGCTGGACAGAAACTTTTACTTTTACAAACATTTTTATTTATTATTTAGTGCTGTATTCAAACCTTAGGCTATGTTTTTGTGTTTAACCCTCATGTTGCCCTCGGTTCAAAAATGACCCTTCTCTTTGTTTAACTCAAAACTAAAAAAATAAAATAAAATAAAAAAATTACCTGCCATTAGAAAAAGTTAAACATTGGCATTTTCTTTGTGTTTTTAAAGAAGCGATACACCATCCAGGTACAACATTGTTTTAAGTCCTTTTAACCCTGCAGTTATATGACATCAGAAGTCATAATCAAAATTAAGCGCCGACCACACATCTATTACAGCAAAAAAGAAAAAATCAATTATGTCTGTTTTTTTTGTTGTAAAAATGAGTGGTGTAGACTGAAGAAATACAGTCTGTCCAGACTATGAAGTAGGGAATCACAATTATTCACTGATTTATTTATGAATGATAGGTTGTTTCTACATGAAAAATAGTTTTAGGGTTTAAAATTCAATGAAGAAGCTGTATCACAAGGGTGGGTCATTTCTCACCCTGTGGACACGGGGTGCATACATAATATGAATACAACACGGGTTAAACTTTATGTCCTTATCATTTATATTTATGTCTTAAGTCCCTCCAGTTTGGGTTTTTAATTTGCTGTGAAGCACTTTGTAATTGTTTTTATAAGTTCTATGTAAATACATTTTATTATTATTTTACTTGAAGGTTGTATCAGCGATTTTGGGTGACGTAACTTCTGAAGCGAAATCCCAAACAAACAGAGCCAGCTCCAGCTCAGAGCCAATTATGTTATGTTTTAAAAAATAGTGTTCAAGCATCCAGAATTATAACCACGTTCATAATGTTTGTAAGAAACCAAACCGTTTGTAAATCCGTCAAGATTTCAGCGAGATAAGAGTATTAGCGTATTAGTATCACCCACCCCTTGTCGGTGACTGGTTGGAATACTGTTTATTTTGGTTTTGAGTGGTTGGTAGTACCATTTGTTTTTGTGTACGATCTTGGAGCATAGGCTGCCTACAGAGACGCGGTTTTTTGACGGCCTGCTTATGGGGCGGGCAGCTAGCGGATCGTGAGGAAAAATCAGATGAATGTGATCATTTATGTTTCGACCCAAAATCGCTGATACAACCTTTAATGTACTTTTTTTTTCTACCAAGCTCATCTTCTCCAGTTAACTTCTCAAATCATAGATGATTGTTGTGGAGAGATTCTGAGAGCTACTTTTTCCCTATTTAAAGATGATCATATTCCCCATATTTATTGTATTAAATAATGGCTTAATTCAATACCAAGTTCGTGAACACTAGTAGATAAATTTCACATTGCATTCATTAATCCTTGTTTTACAACAAACATTTTTTAAAGTAAATATCTTTCACATTTGATTACAAAGAACCTATTTTTTTTTCCAAAATGCATTTTTCATATGAATTAAATTGTAATAGTGTTATAGGTTGTTAATAAATCTTTTAGTAGTTTAGTACCCTTATTATTTTCAAGTGACAGATCTTGTCAGAGCCAGGGCATCTCTTGTGTATATTCAAATGAGCCTGCGCTGAAGGTTTAACCCTGCCCATTACCAAGTACCCCTGTCGCAATAGCTAAAAGCCAGATTAAGTCATTGACTGTTTATATTTAATTATATTCCCATTTTAACTGATGTCACACTTTTTCTGACTTCACCCTATAAGTTTATGGAGAGTATTTATTTCTTGAATTGTAACAAAATATTCTTGACATCGGAATCATGCAGAATTGATTAATTAACCAAATAACCAATACATAATATGTGATTTTAATCAATCACTTAATAAATTATTATTGTATTCCATTTATTAGTTTGTGATTTGCTCATAAAAATGTCATGGCAACAACATAAACAAATTCATCATGACCCAACAATATAGCACTATGATGAGACAGAAGCGATTCTAACGAGATTCGACAAGGAGACATTTCCAAAACGCGAAAATGTAGCCTACTTGCCCAATGAACTAAAACCAATAGGTTCAACATGTTGGTTTAGTTTAGTCTATTTCAGCTTCCTTAGTCGCTCAGTGTTTTTTTGACAGCCTCGGTAATGAACACAGACGTTTGTTTTCTGAGGAGACAGGAAAACCGCGAACATCGTTTGTGTCGCCTCATATTAAATTTCTATCGCCAATGGAATTCTAATGATTAACATTAAGATCAACATTAAGATCTATAGATTTACATATCTCTAATAACATCAAAAGTAAGTCAATCATCATGAAATCCACAGATCTTACAGTTAAATGTTTCAGCTTCAGAAAGACCTTACGTTTTTGAATGGTGTTCAGTGTGTAACGCCATGATGGATACGGAAATAGCGCCTCTAGCGGAGTGGCGAGTTTGGGATCAGGTGGCGAGATTAGGCAACAGGGGATTCCTGCAGAACTGCAGAAGGGGTTTACAGCTTGCTGGGCGGGGCTTGAGGGGCTTACAGCTTGCTGGGCGGGGCTTGAGGGGCTTACAGCTTGCTGGGCGGGGCTTGAGGGGCTTACAGCTTGCTGGGCGGGGCTAAGCACTAGTGCGCATGCGGATGGACCGAATTTGGGTTTCCAGATTCTTTATTTAGTTTATTTAGTATTAACATCGCATTAATAGATATTCTATGTCCTTCTGTATGTATTAGTTTGCATATATACATGTATTCATCAACTAACATTCAAAGATATACATTCAGAAATTATTAATACATAAATTTTTATTTTTTATTTAACATTTATTTATCCAGGGGTAACAAATGTCACAAGCAGCAATGATACAGAAGGTATACACAACTATACACAAGGTAGCCTACACAAGGTACACAGTACTGAAATATAAATACTAAAATGCAAGAGTAAACATAGCAACAGTCATACATATATGGTGCAAATATACAAGATACACATAACATATTCACATAATATGGTGCAAATACACAAGATACACAGGACATAGTGGTGTACTAAAATACTAAGGATACTAAATACAGGAGAAAACATAGCAGCAATCAGGGAAAGGGATACGAACCCAGGTTAGGGTAAGGGATGACAAGAGAAAACATAGCAGCAATCAGGGAAGAAAAGCAATATTGGAACAATGAGTTTTGAGTGTTGATTTGAAAATGTTTGCTGAGGTTGCATCCCTGATGAAAGCTGGCTGTGCATTCCACAATTTGGGTGCACAAAATGAGAATGCAGTCTCCCCAAATCTTTTCTTGTGAACGTGTAGTATACAGAGAAGGCCAGCATCAGAAGACCTGATGCTGGTCTATGCTGGGAAGTGATGTTCACTAAGCTGGTAATGTGATGGTCTTGCTGGGAGACCAGCTTGGGTATACTGGTAGTGTGATGTAGTAGGAAGGGTCCCCATGCACCCCATGGGTATATTTTTTCTAACTTATTTTTTTGTAAAGTAGGCCTACCTGACACAAACTTTGGTTACAATTTTCATTTTAATCATTTTCTGGAGGTTTAAATTGCTGGGGTCAAATTGACCTCAAGGAAACCAAATGTAATGTAAATTTGAGGATAGCAGGAGGTTAAAAGCACACAAGATTACTTTAGCCTTTCCTGAGCTAGACATTATCAAACAGATCTATAAGCAGATTTATGGATGTCTGGCATCTTTATGTCATGACAGCTAAAGCTCCTTTTGGTTTAGTGTCTGTGGCTGTGCAGGGATTTACCAGATAAAAAACTATGTTGGGAGAGGTATATGTGCTTCTTTGATTTCTGTCATCTTTTATAATATCCTCTTAATGGTTTATTCTGTATATATGGTTGATCAGTAAACACAATGGGTTTGATAAGCGTTTATTTTGGGTTTCTTATTGTTTTGATAAGGAACTCATGGAGATGCAAAGATTCGATTCGAATCCAAGGCCCACCAAACGGGCAGTGATAGCTGCTGCAACAGGATGTGCACTTCACTAGTGGTGGAAGTGAACGGCCTCTCTGTATTGTTATGTGGTCCTGGAAAAAAAGAAGATAATTACTTTCAAAATGTCAAGGTCAGGTGTCCCAACATTCAAATAAGCATATCTTCTTCCACTATATTCAGATTTCAATGCATGACACATCATTTTAAAAATTAAAAATTATATATTTATATCTGTACATAGTAGTTAAATGTTTATGTTTACCTTTGTTCAGCTTTGTTGTCCTTGTTTTTAGCTGTATGTCTATTCTGTGTATGTACATTGAGAGCAACGGAAAAACCGGAGTCAAATTCCTTGTATGTGTTCACATACTTGGCCAATAAAGCTGATTCTGATTCTGATTCTGATTCTGATTTTAAAGCTTAGGATCTGCATTTCCATAATCTGTAAAACAACTGAAAAATGACCTATTGATTTAAGGACCAAAACACCAGCTGCGGTCACAAATGTAACAATAAGCGGCCTCTAACTGATTCTGCTGGTTTCACTATGCTATATGAGCATCAAGTCATGTTTCTCATTTTGGACTAAAATAGAGGAATGTTGCTCAAGCTTATAAAACGCAGTTGTGTGCACTATGCACCGGGATTCATTTTAGCATTACACATATTTTCAAGGTGGCTTTGATGATTGAATAAGCAAAAAATTCCAACGTATGTGTTTTTTACAACGACGTTGACAATGTGTATTGCGGTGGACATTATAGAGAATGTGTAGTTGACCACCTTGTGAAAATGGTTGGTGTTTAACATAGCTTTAACATTAGTTCAACATTAATAAGTAGTCTTCCTCAAAACTTGGCGGCCAAAATGATGGCAACTTCACATTCACATAGTTGAGGTGGGGTGGGTTGGGTGTTTACAGGGAATATTAGCTAACGTGCGTTAGCTAGCTAGTGCACATGCTAACAAGCTAGCTAAAGTTAGCTAACGTTAGCTCAACACTGAAGCAAATGACAGACCGAAAATAGGCCCAAATGTCCAAAATAGCGAAGGTGCCCCTTAAGGTACTTACTTTTTCACTGGAAGCCATATTTGGTTCTTCTTCAACAGAATGAAAGTTTAAACCAGAGCTAGAGAGACTCTCTCATACAAACTAGTGTCTGCTTAAGTTCTGGCAACACAAATTCGGTCCATCCGCATGCGCACTAGTGCTTAGCCCCGCCCAGCAAGCTGTAAGCCCCTCAAGCCCCGCCCAGCAAGCTGTAAGCCCCTTCTGCAGTTCTGCAGATACACCCTACTCAGATTAGGCGCAACTACGCTAGTAGTTTCATTCTCTAACGAAGATCGCAAACTTTACTTATGAGTTAGTTACGGTCCTAGACGTGTTTCATAAAGCTGCACCGTAACATTTGCGTTGGTTTCTGTATTATTAGAACAGTTTCAACTGTCACCATTCTCCCCTATCTCATTAACGTTACCTGAGGTAAGCTGGCTTCTCTTATTAGCTGAAGATGACGAAGATTGAAGATTATCATTTCGCTAATTTAGGTTAGTTATTCGCTTTCCAAATCTAGGCTACTCATCTGTGCGTCGCCAAGCCGGCAATCGTTGTCAGATTAGTCTACCGCCAATCAAAACACTGTAGTTTTACACTGTAGTTGGTTATAGACTCCCAAGGGAAGTCCACACACTCCACAAATCTGTTATAGTTCTGAATAGTTGATCATTTCCAAGGACGGATCACAAAATGGATCACGCGAACACGTTTTCTATTGATTTTTAAATGATAGTAGCAGTAGTATTAGTTTTAAAAAAATTACGTTTACATTTTATATTTTTAGACGGGGCGCCAAACTCTGCCTGCCATCATGCGCTGACTGAATGAAAAACGACGGCGCACATGACGCAACGTTGTTTTGCTATGCGTAGCATAGCTGGAATCGATAAGATAAGGAATACATGCTGGAATCGATAACCACGAAGGCGTACGATTCCCAGGAATCGGACAACTTGGAACCGGTTCCTAACGGGAACCAGTTCTCGATTCCCACCCCTATTAAGGATAGCAAAACTGAGAGTAACGTTAACCTACGGCACATTGAGATTTTTTTCTCGACCTAACGTTAAGTCATGAATAAAATGATTGAACTGGCCTAATCGCATTATCATCATTCAAAGTAACGTTAGGCTATAAAAGCAACTAGGCCACAGGTGAGCATGATAAAACTACACATCATGTGATGTGAACCACCTTGAAAATTAATAATGTATATTGGCTAGTTGTCTCCGTAGGTTACGTGATTGAACATGAACATACATAATTTGTTTCCCTTAGGCCTCATGCAGAAGCATTTGAATTTTAAATTTTAGGCATTTGGCTGACTGGAATCCTTCATGTTTCAGTCTCGCTCTTGCTATGTGCAGGATTGCTAACTGACTGTTACTAGCTAGCTTAGACAGACAAATGATCTGTTAAACTAGCTGCTCTTAGGACCTAGCTAGTTGTAGCAGCTGGCTAGTAACATTAGCTAGGCAATCAACTAACTTATGGCCAGCTAGCTAGGACATTGGACAGCTAGGACTTTAATGAAGTCGAATAACTGGTAAATTAAAACTGCTTGCCATAAGCTATTGTTAGCTTGCTAGCTAAATGTTAAAACAGCTTGCTGTAAGCTATCGTTAGCTTGCTAACTAGCTAACCCAGCATTGCTAAGCAATGGTAATGACATGGCAGGGGAGTAGGACGATTTTGGACGGGAGGGGGTGGAATAGCTAAATTAATATCTAAATTGATAAGCTAGCTAATGTCTTTCAACAATAGTAGTGCCCAGATTTTTTTTAAAACAAGCCCAAAAACGGTACACTTTCAGAAATAAAGGTACAGTGGAGGTACATTCTTCGTCTAAGCTAAGGTACACATTTCCCAAATGTACCCTGAAAGTACAATAATGTTCTATTTGGGTACTAGCTATAAGTACCTTTTCGAGCAAAAAAGGTACAAATTAGTTAGGTATTGCTGCCAAGGGGTACGATTTTATGTAGCCTACCTATACCGCCCCAGTGAGCGTTTGTACCTTTTAGGTACTTTCGTACCTTTATTTCTGAGAGTGTAGACATTACAACTGCTAGTCTAAGTTAGTTAACTAAAAGAAGATGACACCACCGGTAACGTTAAACCTGTTTACAGACTGCTTTTTATAATGTAGCCTACATTTTCTAAGTTAGCTAACGTATAGCAGAACATCGGGCTACTGTTGGGTGTTGAGTGTTTACGTTAGCCGGAGTGGTTAACGTTAGGTTTACTGCGCAAATTGAATTGGTTTTTTATAATTTTTGCTCATTTAGGATGACAGTGGGCCTAACGTACTTATCAGTTTAATCCATCTTTATATACGAAGTAGAAAAATGTATAATTAATTACACTGGTCACAGCAAACGAGTAGCTTGAAATGCTTATACAGCCCTGTGTGCGATGTTGAAATTGTGCGACGTACGGGTCAGGGGTCATTACGAGTGTGCTAACCACTTAGCTGCTAGCAATTTGCTTTTTAAAATTACACCAAATTTTTTTAGATTATAAAAAATGGCTGAACTTTTTTTTTTCATATACAAACAAACGTCCAAATGTCATATATTATTTTGAAGGAATTAGGGAAACCCCATTCATTTCTCCCATAGGCCATCTATTTTTTGATCCGGAAGTCTCGAAAATGCTAACAAATCTGGAGGAAATGATGACTTCTGAGGCCTATTGCCATTACAGTTCATAGCAGTAGCAGCATTTTCAACGTCTCCATTTTTTAAAAGTGAGTAAGTACACAGAGGCCATGTGAGTGTATGTGCGAGGCATCGCCTACAAAACTCAGAGCCAATGGAAACTAGGAAGGTGGTAATGGACAGCTGATAGTCTGCACCCTCAAACTCAAAGCCCGCCCCCAGCAAACATGATTTTAACAAGCATATTTGTGTTACTTATTACAGGTATGTAGAGATCCGAAATACGTTGTATATTATATTAAGTGACTTCTTAGACACTTTCAAAATGCCCATCCTGTTAATGCATTCTAGAAAGGCCCCTGCTTGGTAGTCAGATGAGTCTCTGGTTAGCCGGATTGAAATGCGATTGCCATTTTGCGGATAAAATGCAAAACCCTGACAAACCACTTGTTTTGTTCTGCCTCTCGGAGAGAAAATATGGTAGCCACTTCCAAAATAGCAAGTTTGTATGACATTTTTTAGGTTCTTAAAGTGAAGATATATATTCGACAGACAATGTACAACAGAAGGTGGCTGTGGCGAGAGACAGGTCGCAAGTGCTTTGGGTTATTAATAGCACCCTCTTATTTTATTGCACTGCAGTGTAACTGGAGAAGCTGAGGTTTTTGCAAGCAGCTACCCTTTTAAACAATACTGCATCAAAATTTACAGGGTTTTCTTAAAGCTGTAGTTTATAATTTCAGACAAACATGAATACTGTAATTGAGACGGATACGTCTCAACCGCTAGGGGTAAAGTTTATAGAGTTGTTGGTCAGGTTTCCTTTGGTTACCATTATACTAGTTCCCACTAACAATGTACTAGGTGTGCCCACCGATAATGCACTAGGGTACCACCTATAGACAGTGAGAGATGTACTTCAACTGGTGAGGTAGTTCCAATCTGCGGCCTTTGCTACGTTTCATTTGTTTCAACAGAAACAGGCCTCCCAATTGAAACTCGCCTTGATCATAAATGTGTTTTCTATAAAAATCTCCACAGTGAATAAAAGAACCGCCTACCCAGTAGTTTCCCCAATGAGCCACTCAAGGAGCTGTTCCTAATTTAAGCTATTTCAGTGATGACACTATTTTTCTTGAACTACTCCTTGATCTGATCTCATCTGACCCACATCAACACTTACTGCTAGCCTCACTTCAATGCTGTGACAATGCAAACTACAGCAATGAAACGCATCCATCCTACTGGCTCTGAGAAGAGAAACATTGCAAAAGAAAAAAGAAGCATCTAGTCAGTCTTACTATAGTACACTTTCTTTGGTGCAGAAAGTACGTCTACAAAAACGAATTTGACTAGCAATGAGCTTGCAGTATTGTCGCTTATAGAAATTCCTGCTAGCCAAACTGCGGGTGGGTGAAGTACTGAATTGGAATAGAGGGTCAGTGGGCCTCCAATTGGTTTTTGATGGCAAAGGCTGCCTATGTCTTCTGTAGTAATGTACAGTCTGAAGCGTGTAAGTCACTGGTTTGCAATCAAGTGCATCAGAGCAACCTACCCTGTATAAATAAAGGTAAATAAATAATAATAAATAAATAAAGAGCAGTCCAGCTCCAGTGCTCCTGCAATACAAGTGAGTTGTTGGAAAACAAATCAAGTTCTTGCTGTACGTTTAAATCTGCATTTCGGTAAATAAATATATTAATGTTAGGGAATTGCATAGAGCTAGCTGCATTGATATACGTACAACATTAAACAACAACTTGCGTCTCTAGCTTTGTCTTCTGCCTGCACACCAACGAAATAGATAATTCAGCCCCTTAATATCAATCAATATATCAAATCAATATATATTTATATAGCGCATTTCACTAGTTGTCACAATACGCTTCACAGAAAAACCCACCCTAATGCATCTTGTTGATTAAGAGGTCCTTGGCCTTGCAGAATGACTAAAATAATAATGTCACCGATATAATTTTCTTGAATAGCTTTATTTTTTTCACTTTTTTCCTCACAAACAATCAAAATGTGCATTCCTGCTTTTTGTCACAGGACAAAACTGGACCTGCATCATGGAAGAAAGGTGGCGTCATTTTATTACTATGGGACTGATTACCGGTCAGTTGAGCTGTGCATTCGCATTACCTATCAGAGCCATTCCAAGCCAGATGATAAACAAATAGCATGAAGGACGTGGACAACAATTATGGACAGCATATTCCTTTTCTCTCTTAGGACGTTAGTGCATTTTCTCCTTTATTTAGTCTTCACTTCCTATTTTGCCCATCTTGGCTGATCAGAAGTGAGTGGAATAGTAATAATTTTGCAGGAGGAAAAGCAGAATGCTCCTTTTTTTAAAATCTTGATCTGTTGTGAATGTTGATACTGCATATATCCCTGCTCTTTTCATGATTACTTCAGGTGAAACCCATGCACACAAGACAATAATTTATTGCCCCAAACATCAGTATGTGAACAATAAACTCCTATGATAGATTCCTGATATTGATGAAGACAATTGGAGAGGCAGCTGTTGCAATGTCTGCTCTAAAAGCATGTCTTTTGTCTCTCTTTTGCCCTTTCACTGGGCTCCAGGATTTTAGTCAGACATTTACTTCTCCATTCCTTCAAGTAGAAGGAACATCTTTTCACAATCAATTGACCTCTCACTCAAGTGTTTCCCTTTCCTTCTTGTTCTTTGCAAAAGAAAACATATTTCTCTTTTGACTTATTAAACAGTAGCTGCTCTTCAACAGTAGGGTCATTTCATTCGCTGGTCACATAGTTCTGTCTTGGCTGGATATCCTCTACAGCTAATAGAGGATTTGACTTCTTTGTTCGACCTCAACTCCCTATTTCTATGTTGCCCCCCTGGTTAGAATTCCCCTAATGTACTTTTGCTTATCACTGTGACTTTCCCCCCCTTCCTCTTCTCTAGCTACACAATGGTTGAACAAACCATACGGGCTGCTTCTGAATTTGTGAAAAGGTTTCCTAATTCTCTCATTTTCCCTCATTCTTCTGAATGTCGCAAGAAAAAAATGAAAGGGTAATAGAGGAGAGAGTTCATAAGAATTTGGACATCCCCTTATGGAAAAAGAATATACTGCAGTATATTGTAAATGCATCAAAATTATCTTTACAATATATTTAACATATACTGCAGTATATTACATTTCCATAAGGGTCCTTGTCCAGCGCTGCCGGGTGAAATTCCCAGGCTCAGGACAATAATATTTACCACATGTTTACAGACTGCATTTAAGCTGCATTGCCGAGCACTTGTTGCTGTGTTCTCAAGTCCAAGCTTTTGAACAAGAAAGGATTCTTTACAGTGCATTACTAACACCTAATAAGAAATTTATTTGAAGAAATATTCTGTGGTATACCCTTGTAACACTCAGAGAAATTAATGTTTTGTTTAAATGAATGTTTCAGCCAATTGATTATTTAAGGAATAACCGTAACTTTAGTATAACTACTTAACAATAGAGACATTAAATTAGCTTGTTATGGGTTATCACCTTTCAATTCCCATCTTGTATGTATCACTGACGACCAGCTAGCTGGCAAACATTACTTTGCTACCTTAAGTAAACTAATGTTAGTTAGCTAGTTTGGGAGATTAGCTTGTTTAATGTTAAACAGGCTAATACCATAGGGATAGGTAAGGAGAGAATTACCCCCAAAATAACATTATTTTGAGTTTTGGAGCCGCATTTCATTTCTATTTCATGCACTATGCGGTTTAATCTAAACCAAGTGGGATAAATAAAGTTCTATTGAATTTAATTGAATTATTAAAACATAAAGACAAAGATGTTGAATCAATGTCCAACTTGTATTCATTCAGAACTTTGACAACTGATATGAGTTGGCTAGTCAGGAATTACAAGTACTATATCAAATAAAATTGAGTTTAATAATTGATTGGATTAATATCATTAGGTCTTATTTCCTATACCCTCATTATAAGCAATTTATTTATGTTATCATATATTTATGTACAGTATGGCTCTGTGATCTACAGTGGCTCTGAAGTGCAAAACACAAAAACAAAACGATAAACGCAAAAACAAATACTTTCGGCCCTGAAGTGCAGATAAAGCCGCTGAAGTGCAAAACTCAAAAACAAGAAGAAAACACAAACAAAAACTTGCAGCTCTGAAGTGCAACATGCAAACATACAAAAAGAAAAAACGCAAAAATAAAAACTTGCAGCTTTGAAGTACAAATCAGTGAAATCACAAGCATGAGTAAACGCGAGTGCCTCTGAAGTGCAAGACCATATAGACTGTTAAAAAACAGACACATAGGCTGTGACCGAATATGATCCCTTCATATATTTGATTCAACCATAGGGATGCAACTTCGTCCAAAAGCTTTTGAGTGGGCGACTTTTTCTCATAAATAAACAAGTAAAACCTACAAGTTGTAGTAGCCTACAAGAGCAGGACATATTACAAACTACTCTTTATTTTTGTTAATTCCATCTTCATAATCTACAGTTTGTAACCATTGTTACGTCCCAAAGTTCGCCGGAGTTATAATAACCCGGTGAACACACTAATAATAACACATAAAAGACACTAACCAGAAAGAGCAAACGTCAAATTACAATACCAAAAAATAGTTTATTACACAGAAGTTATAAGACAAGATGGTAATAGGGGCGTGACGTGTGAGATGGGAGGAGCCAAACGCAGCAAGGGGATTCATTAAGCCCTAAGGCCACTAAGGCGGGAAACCCCGCAGTTAAGGAAGGGAGACAAAACAACGAACAAGCCTACCGACGCTATTAACCGGCTCACTGTCACACGCCAATAAGTAGAAGCGCAAGGCCAGAAATAATACGCGCCCTGTCTCGGTCACGAGACGCAGAAGAACGGGCGAGTAGCGTGATGGCAAAAAATAAAACAGTCAACAAACACTGCAAAATAATCCGATAGAATATGAGGAGGCGAAAAGAACAGATCCAACGTTCCAAGGCTACTCTCAGACTCGCAGTCACACACAAATATGTCCACAACATCGCCCAATCTTCCCTATAGGAAGACATGTACGTCGCTCTGGATAAGAGCGTCTGCCAAATGACTATAATGAATGTAACGAGGCGAACAGGAACAGAGATTTAACATTCCAAGGCTACTTTCAGAGACTTGTAGTCAAACACAAACATGTCAACAAAAACGCCCAAGCTCCATATGAGGAGAGACACACCCGGAGAACGAACAGAACAACAGTTCCGAAACAAAATCGTCCCGCAGGTAAAAAGGACGAACAGGACAGCTGTACCAAGAGACCAACGCAAACTTAATAGAAAATACCAGGCACTGCCTCTCAATATAATAAAGAAAACCCTGACTCACAACAAAGGGGAACGTAGTCCACGAGAAGGAGACAAAACAGGGAACAAACGTACCGAAGCTACTAACCGGCTCACTGTAACACGGAAATGAGTAGAAGCTCAAACGCCTGGTTTCTCAGTAACAAAACCAAATAAAGGCAAATGGAACAAACTGCAACCCTATACTTCTACGAGCTAAGTAACTAAGTAGAAGCGTGAATGCCCAATCTCCCAGGAGAGAGAAACATTTTACAGGCGAAATAGAGCAGAGATCTGCAGTCCCATACTTCTACGAGATAAGTAACCAAAGAGCCAGCAAGAACAAAGCCCTGTCTCAGCAATAAGGCGTTAGAATAGGCGAGTAGCATAACTGGTACAAATAACGCCCTGACTCACCGTATGGATAAAGCCCTACATCTCAGTAAGAGGAAAGGTAACGAGAAAAAGGAAAGACAAGGAAGCGGCGACTGAAACGAGCATGAAAAAAAAGGAATTTAACCTTAATGCTCAACGCACATAGGCACGTCCCGCAAAACTCCAATCAAACAAAAGAGAGCAAAAATGGTCTCCTAAAATACCATACTGGCTAAGTGATAAAAGGGCAAAAAATAATACCACACACTAAACAGTACAAATAATACCAGACCATACAAAACAAACAAACAATGAATATCGAAGCCCAGAACGAAGGGAACATGGGCTTAAATAGCTCACCGGCAAAACACGCACACCTGTGAGCGCTGACGAGATTTCTCTGCGAAAAGACGAAACGGAGCCAAAACTCCACCAATGGAGCAGCGCCCACATGTGGCGACCGAGGAACACGACCGCAAGGGAAAAGGGGTCATAAACCATGACAAAGACAAAACGCACAATACATTACCACACTTACAGGATGGACAGAACAGTAGGCAGTCTAGAGCTAAGGTAGTGTAGGACAATTATCATTCTGTTTGTCTCTCCCCAGTTCCCTTCCTGAGTAGGGAACTCTTTGTATATACAGAAAACCCTAAAAATGCCTCTGTGTCTGTGTAACCTTCCAATGCTATCTTCCACTTCCCTTCTGGAGCTCCAGGCCCCGGGGATCAAAGCATTAGGTAACAATAGGAAGGGGGTTAACCCCCACCCGGCATAAGCCCAGACGATTGCGCATCGCAGATCACGGGCGAGGTGTGAACCCCGCTATCAATGTAGCCTCTGATCGCGCCAGCACGGCGCCTAAAGAATCAATCACTGCCCTTATATTTTGCGCAGGACACTACTGACGCCTAGCGAGCGTTCCCAGTATCTCTAGGAGAATCCATTCATGCTCACGAATGGAGAAAAATAGCCTCTCAGTAAATTTAATAAAAATTGCAGTTTCTGACGCCTAACGGAGCCAAATAAATAAATAAAGCCATGTCCGAGTCCTTACCGTATAGCACCGCGTCTCCGAGGTTGCCAGCCCACGCCGCTAACGAATTATCAACCATCTCCCCCTAAACGAAGCCGGAAGTAATCGTGTTTGGTATGGTTAGCTGCATAAATTTATGACAAAAATCAAGAGACCAACTATATCCGTGTATTTCGGTAGAGTTGAGAGTTATCTAACTTAATCACATTCCTGTACTAATTTCTTAAAATTAGTGTGACCCGCCCGAGACGGGCACTGTGACAAGGATGTGAAGGCGGGTACTCCCAACAACCAATAGCAGCGTGGACCCTCCCCTAGCCAGTCAGGTATTTCAGGGGGGCGACCTCAGGGACCCGCTCTTTTTTTTTTTTTTCCATCTACGATTTCACCTGGACTCCTGCGTCTTTTTGGTTAATTCCCGCGACCCACGCCTCCAACAGGAAGACTGAGCATCCGAGTTTTCCGTTTGGTTCAGAAACTGCATTATCCCGCGTTGGGCATCCACTGGGCCTGGGAGATCCTTCTTTTCCTCTTTATCTTTTCCTGGTTCGCGCTCGACTAGTAAGTAACCCCACCTTCCTCTCAATTACTCGCTACTAGTCGAGTCGTAGGCTACCACTGCCTTTCCTAATATACCGTTACTACATTGTGTGTACCGCATCCCTTTGTTTAGTGTATGTGTTGTTTTAACGGCGATATACTGTAAAATCAATATCGCTATATTCCCGTGTCTGTATTTTGTATATTGTGTTGAATGCTAGTAGTGTAACCCTGTTAGAGTCCCGGCGGATTCCCGCATTCCCGTATTAAAATTCATTAATTAAATTAAATGTTTGGACCTGTTTCCTCTTTCACGCTGACGGAGTGATCCACTAACAAAGTCACATCGAGACATTTGAATGTATTAAGTGCCAGGGGCAAATTCCCTCACGGCATATCACGTGCTTAAGGTTGATAAAGGGTGACCTACAGTGACTTGGGTTCAGTATTCAGAGTGCTGAGCTGTTAACAGGGCAACTGAAGGGATCCCTGAACAATAGTCCATAACTATTGTGTGGTAATTTAGAATAAAGTAGTTAATTAAATTAATTATAATTTAAGGAATAAACTCACTCTGAATTACCTACCATCAATCTGACAGTAGCCTAACCTAAAACAATGCTACTTAGGCTACTCTCGACCGAGAGGCAGGAAAAAGTGAGTCTTCCGGCAATTCTAAGCTGAGCCTAGCTAAAAAGGTGTAACTTCAAACAGAAAAATACACGACAAGACAAATTAATCTAGTGACAAAACACAGCAGCAACATGCCGGAGGTGCACCTACAGAAAACACAGACACGCAGAAAACAACGGCGTGTAACACCATTGTCATACGTCAACTGATTGATATTCTCAATAAAAATAAAAAAACTATCATGAACTACTTCCTCACTAGTTTGGACAGAGTTTTGCAGGGTTTCTTTCGCACACTGCTTGCAAAGTGAGCGGACAGGGCACATAGTAGACAGGGGTCTGAGAACAGGGAACAGGGATCATAATATTGCACTGTGACTTACACTTCAGAGGCACTCGTGTTTACTTATGCTTGTGTTTTCACTGATTTGTACTTCAAAGCTGCAAGATTTTGTTTTTGTGTTTTCTTCTTGTTTTTGCGTTTTGCACTTCAGCGGCTCTATCTGCACTTCAGAGCCGAAAGTATTTGTTTTTACGTTTTTCGTTTTTTGTGTTTTGCACTTCAGAGCCACTGTAGTGGTCTGTAGTGATTGTAATTTACAAAATGTCTCCTTACTTGATCCCTTCTTCTGATAGTAATGCACCAAATTTTCTGTCAAAATTTTGAGTATTTGCTTGAAGCAAAGCCTTGCAGAGCACAGCGAGACTTGCAGACAAAATCACGACCACAAAGGATACATCACTGAATCCTTCACCAAAGGAAGGGAACAAGGACGGATCATGTTTTCTTCCTTTGTTTATTAAACAATTTGAACTTACCCTGTCATGATAACCAGTTAGCCCCTTCTATATCACAATAGGAGACAAGGACGGTAAACAAAATATAATAATTTAATTTTTTGTCATTGGCCATGTAAAATACTGTAATCTGAATTACCATTAGTTAGTCCAGGTTTAGCTCACCAGAAAATCTTAAATGAGTTTTAAAAATCAGCCATAAGCTTTACAGTCCAGTCTCGCTTTTGACTATTGCATTGCATCTGTTGCTCTAGATTAGCTAAGTGATCTGGGAAATAAGACAGCTAATCCTTGGTCTTGACACCATGGATGCATCCCAATACTCGAAAAATGCATCCTCCTTTGCTCCACTACCAGCTCCTCTCCTCCTTGCCCCGGAAACGGATCTTTGTGTTTTAATCTAATGTTGCTGACTACATCTTAATTACGTATTAATGGTTAAATATTAATTAATGTCAAGTACATTGTATACTGTACATGTAAATAATTGTACTCAAGACGTTCAGGCAGTTTTGCATACTTCCGGGCAGGAGAGGAGTGGTAGTGGGGGAGTGGAGGAAGGGAGGTGTGGAGTGAAGAATATTGGGACGCAGCCCATGAGAAAAGCAGCTGAGTTGAGTGGCCCAGTCCCCATGCTGGAGTGCTATACTCATTCAGGAGGGCAGCTTGTATCAATCCCAACTCAAACTGTGCATCATGGCAGATCTTCTCTGCATGCCTGTGCATTATCCTGCTGTCTAGGTCCTGCCAAATTAATGAAGAGGCACTAAACCACTCGGTGACCATTTGTTCTGTGCTGCTTTGTATCCAAATAAAACGGTTTCTGATTGTACCTTTCAAAAAGGAACAAAGGAACATCCAAGAACTGCAGTTTTTTCTTCAGAAATCATAATGTGCATAGCTGGATATATGGATCCAATAAGTGACCTTAAGAAATGAATTCCAATTACTGTTATCAGTATCACACCTCACTATTTCTGCATTATGTATTTTGGGATTACAACTCAGCTACACATTTTTCTGCAAGCCAACATATTGACAGCACACCATTTCCCTTGTTCAAACTGCCTGTTTCATATTGCATCCGCAAGCTGGTCTGTGATCCCTACTAACAGTGGGAAACGTGCGCATATGACATAGTGCAATGAACAGTGACTACATTGCCCCTCTCATGTGCTAGGGATAGGAAATGGCTTGTTGGTGTTGTAAAACTCCACTCAGAGACACCAAACAGCGGAAGTATCTGATTTGGTGAAGGAACATGTGCAGTCTTACCTGTCGCTACCGGAACAGGATTAATTTAATGTTAGTTCAACTTTACTTAATTATCGGACTCCACATTAACGTTTTAACCTTTCCTCTGTGCTAACAGTTGTGCATAGAAGGAGGCCGCACATGTGGGACTATAGCCTCATTCCGCCAATAGCGTGGCTCTATACGGATCGCTATCTATCTTTGTAGACGCGGACGTGCCTCTGGCTTGTGTAGCCTACAGAGTATACAATGTGTATCTTGTGACAGCACTAATGTATAGGCGAGTGACTATGGGGAGCACATACCCTTAATTCTATGTGTGTGTTAGGACCTTAAAACCGCTAAGTGTATAGTGGTAAAATTCATAGAAGAATGCTAGGTTAAAATTAATGTAGTTTATTGTACAATATGTTCAATACTGACAGCATGCAATGGTGCAAAATGAGAGTGTGGTGAGTGTGCTATACGCGAATGGCACGCGGGAGATCATATTGGCAAGTCTCCCAGAACCATTCCACTTTTCTCCCTATATACCCAAGCATCAAAGGAAAACCCTGAATCATAAAAGCAAGACCTAATCACAACAAAACTACAGTAACAACAATAATCCCTGCTTGCGCTATCTGTACGTTTATCTCACCACTTAGCCATTTGTGGCACAGCTGGCTGCTGACAGGAAATTTGCATTTCCTACTGTTCACTTTTTGAATCGTGTTCCAAGATCTTTATTCAGCACCCACTGTAAGACGCCTTCAATGACACCAACTTGTTCCCCGTGAACGCAGCGCAGACACAGCGGAATAGTTCCAACTGTGCTCTTGGGCGATAACATTGTTCCCTAATCAGACCTTGACATCCTACCACCAAGGTAAACAGTCAGTTGACCTTTGGTAGTCAGGATAAAGGACGCACTTCTATAAACCACCCTACATGACCTTTGGTAGTCAGGATAAGGGACACACATCTGTAAACTACCCTACATTACCTTTGGTAGTCAGGATAAGGGACACACTTCTGTAAACCACCCTACATGACCTTTGGGAGTCAGGATAAGGGACGCACTTCTGTAAACCACCCTACAGTGTTGTATGTGGGTGCCCTGATATAGAATGGTCTGCTTTTCATTTGAGTGTGAAAAATGGTACTCACACATTCTACACTATCAATTTAGTGCATGCATCCTTCTAATGGATAATAAAAGCATTTGATTGTTTTTCTTTTTACAAAACCACAGACTTTGTACTATGGTTCTTGTGTTTCCTGTTTTATTTTATTCCTTTTCATCAGGTAAAAAAAAATCAACTTTTGAAGATGATTGTTATTCTCTAGTCCGCAAAGCAATAATGGCAGCAATCGGTTACGTTGCCATTACGTCCCATCTTCAAACAAGAGGGAGTGTGAAGGAGGTGCTGTTATTTAATTAAGCATTACCTCTGTATTTAAATCTTGCTAGGTCACTGGTTCACACCTTTTTCTGTCTATGTATAATGCCCCAGGACTTAAAAGCTTGCAGCAGCAATGCCGCTTGGCTGCTTAAGTTCTCATTAAAGACACAGAACTGCACCAGAAGCTTCATAGCGCTGCTAACAACCACATAGGGCCACAGAGTCCAGCTCAAGTCCAGAACTGCAGGCATCTTAATGAGCTGTAATCGCCTCATTGCCAGAGAGGGCTTCCTTTTCTAAGTGGAACATCAAAGGATCTGCAGGATAACCCTGATGAGCATCCGAAAAGTGCCCACACTCTTGCCACACCAGTGCCCGACACTCTTGCCACACCAGTGCCCGACACTCGTGGCATGATGCCAGAGCTGAGGCGAGGCTTAAAACAAACAAAACAACATGAAAACTTGGCTCGCCTCACAAGTCCATCGGTGCACACATGACCTGCTCAGGAGAGACTGCATCAAAGGTTCATTAGGTTTACAAGGGATGCCCTGCCAATTTGTGGAAGAGAAAGTGATATTTTGAAATTAGAAATGTGAATGAGAGTCAGTAAATACTGCCAAATGCTAATGTACCTTCAATAGGAGGTGTCAATTGTGTGTTTCTGGTGACACCTACAATGTCATGGATTGTTAGGCCTCAATCTCGTTGCTTTTAAGACACAATACGGCATATAATGAATCCCTTTTATCAAACATTGCATCCTTTTTCAGCTTTGATATATGATAATAGTGTGAAGAGACAACGGGCTCTATTTTCCAGTCAGTGGCGAGCCGGTAAACTGGTTAACGGGCATTAGTCTGTGATTTGCTCCTGCACCGCCTGCCCAGACCAGGTTTATGGCGCAAGTCGCAGCCCAGCGAATGGCGAGTTGCTAAATTTGGGGCTTTCCCAAGCAACGCGTGCATAACCTATTCAAAAGCCAATCAACCGTTTTCTTGGATCATATGCTGTCCAATTTGACTTCAATATAAATCCCCCAACTAGGAAATGCATAGTGCATTAAAACTGATGTGGACAATCTAATATTTTTCTTAAATTGGCTTTAGAATGTACCATGTCAATCACTGTTTCAGTGCCAGTGGTCAATGTAATGGCTTGGAATCTACTTGTTATCAAAGATTATGATGTGCATCACCTTTTTGTGAGTGAGATATTAAACTCTAATCCCACTCTAATCCATCATATCAGAGGGTTATTTCAAAATATTTAGCCTTCTCTCAAATCTAACTGCAAACAAATGTTAAAACAAGAAGCATTTACTCATTTGAAGTATTTGTCACTTATGAACAGGTGAAGCTCATTACATCACATGACAACATTGTAGAACCCGCACAGCTAGACCAATGAGGGAGTAGCTGGAGGGGAAAGTGCAACGTGTTTTTTCCTCTGCTGTTGTGATGTAAATAAAAAGAGGTTAGTGATTTCACTTTGATCCTGAATAGAGCACAAGTACATTTAAGAATATACTGGGTCCGTCGCCACGAGTCAGATATGAATGCGCTGCTCCATATCCCGCTTAAGACAGGCCTGAAACGGATCAGTATGATTCTTATTATTCTCCGTTCGCAAACGGGGCCATGTTGTCATCACGGATATATCCGAGATGTCGTCCAAATGTCAATATTCTAATGGGAGCATTAGAACACTCACAAAGGAGCTGAACAACACATCGAATATATCTATGATCACAATAAGCGTAACAGTTACTATTGGTTTACTCGTAATTATATGACTCCATATTAAACTATAATTTAGAATTTCACTTTAATCATGCGTGAAGCTCAGAGTGGTTACACTCGACTCTTCCTGGTGTGCCACCATTACTCAATATATGCTCCCGGGATTAGCACCGAATCTCAGTTCGGTGGAGAACACAGAGGTTGGGGGTCTGGCCAACACAATACATGCATTATATTTTACATAGATAATTGCGAGCCCAGGTCAGCGTGCACTCAGAGGGCTCCTTAAGGCTAATTTGACAAGAACCGACGTAGAACGTCCATGGGTTCTCTTCACATCAAATTCCCAGAACCATGCATCACCAATCCCTTATACTGGCAGAACTTGGCCGCCTATTCCCAACTTGGGGACTCCACATAGTACCACGCCACTAATCAGTTGGTCATTGGTCAGAATTGTTCCCCTGAGTATTCAGTCGTAATTTAGGCTGAAAAAGGTATAAAATGGATTAGAGTCATGGAGACCACGCAAGTTAAAATAAGAAGAATTTATTCACAGGCAGGTAGGTCATTATCTTAGAATTATGTCAATTACAAAATACAAAAATCAAGAAAAGAAACACAGAGTAAATATCTTACCCGGCCTGCTTCAGCTACACACAGATACAGAATACGCACAGTGTGGGAAGTCGGTTGCGATCTTCCTTACACAAAACACAGAGTCTGCACGGTGTGGGAAGTCGGTTGCGATTCTCCCAGATAGGCTTGTCTCCCTTTCTTTTATGCCAAATCCTGCGTTTGAACCAGGCGGCAGTGCCATAAATTAACCTGGAGGTGTGGTCAAATCTGGAATCTAGACCCCCACCTTTGGGGGTTGTTAGTAGGATGCCTAATCCCCTGTCTAGGGAGAGGGGAAAAGGAGATGATTACCAGAGAAGGACATTCCAATGTTATAGTTTTTCCCTGAGTTATTGAAACTACGTTTTAATAAACTCCATTTGGTATGAAATGTATCTCATTTGATTCCTTGATTTTACCGGATTACATCCATACCAAACAGATTACCATCATGATTATTATTCACAGATTAATAGTCTTATGTTGCAGTTGTCATGAAAATTCCCTCCTGATGAACCATTTTACATGCAATTCCTATTCTTATTACATAAGACGTAATGTAACAATATAAGGATCACATGTGCAAAGTTTTACCGAGTCTGTTGACCATCTCAACTGAAGTTTTTGAGTCTTACTCCAGGAGAGAAGTAAAAGGTGTAATGACAGATGTGCCAACATGAGGGCACTGTGGTACTGTCCGGAGTTTTTCCCCTAGGACTGACCTAGGTATGAGGTCACGGGAGAGGTCAACAGGTGGCCGGGTCGGCCATTTCCCATTTCCCTTTCCCATAGTTTGGCCAGTGGCTTAATGACCCCTTCTGCCCTAAATGCCCCCAAAACACACATATTCACTCATGACACAGTTCTTTTCCCCAGATGGGGACATTCCTGTGAGCCAATGGCCCACACATCCAAAGGACATCCTAGTCGCCAAGCGTTATTCCAAGGCTGCCTGATGCGCATGACAAACTCCAGCTCTCAGGTCTTTTCAAAATGTCAGTCTTTCCTGCGTTCCACATTGACTCCCCTCCTACAACATGTAGGTCATAACACTGTAAATAGTAGGCTAGGCTCACTCCAAATTATGATTACCAATATTCTGCAATTCAATAAATTGTGTGCACCATTGTAGCAATCAATGGTGTTTATGATTAAAGACACCTGTGGTGAATGGTTTAAAGTGATGGTCAAGGAAAATCCATAATATGCTTATAACCACGTTATTTATGGCTATTGAGGTATGTATTGAGCACCAATAAAGCGCAAGGAATAAATTCCATTGCAAACTCGTGTGCTGAAAAAAAGGGTGGAGTCGAAATGGTCCAATGTCTACGTAGACATGAAACTCCAACAAATACATATTTTGGTCTCATTACATAACTCCTCCCTTAGTTTGAGGCGAATAAAACTGTCCTGTCCCGCTAAGAAAT
Organism: Synaphobranchus kaupii; assembly: GCA_029718625.1. Taxonomy (NCBI): domain Eukaryota; kingdom Metazoa; phylum Chordata; class Actinopteri; order Anguilliformes; family Synaphobranchidae; genus Synaphobranchus; species Synaphobranchus kaupii. The sequence continues at coordinate 46,398,677 of CM056385.1, read as the reverse complement.
CCTCTTTGAGTCTGAGCCAAACACTCGTTTTGTTTTCTCTTAAGAATAGTCGTCCAAGTTATTAGTTTTTGAGTAGTTAGTTAGCTAAAGTGGTTATTTTTTCCCGCTCTCCTTATCCCTATACTAATTTTATCCCTCTCCAAATCTTTCACCAGTTTATCATCCTTCCCTCCGTGGTGCTAGCTAGTGACATTAGCTTGCTCCTTGCACAGCTCAGCATGGGAATGAACTAATAACTCACGCGTCGTTTTTACTTGGTACACTGCTCATTCATCAGATAATAATCGAAAAGAATAGATAGTTAAGATTTTGCCAAATAAACCATGCCTTGGAAATGGTTTTGTCGTATTGTTCAGTGGCTGGTTACAGTAACAAAAATAGACGAGAACCATTATCCACCGAAGTACTTAGTTGCCATGCACGTCATTTTCGTTTGATTAGCAACCGAAATGAATGAATGGGCCTTTAAATTAATTTTAAAAACTCTATAAAAACCTACCATTATTTAATGATTTGTGTGGAACATGCATTTGGTAAAGCTTGCTTTAAATAGACTAATGTTAGATCAAACGGCTTAGCGTTTAAGTTAACTTAACTTTGATTGCGAGCTTGCGTGTGATATTTATCTCTTGATAGAAGCCGCACTGTATTTTACTTTGAATTGATTGCATTAATTCCTTGCCGGGCTCAAACATATGGTTCAAACCACAGTTCTGTGGTTCAAACATGTAGGGCTGGATGACGTCGATGGCACTCGGGTTGAGGGCGTGGATTTAAATTTGTGTTTTCCGTTTATTCACAGATGACGTTGTCCAAATGCTTGATTAAATTATTGAATGCTTGATTATTCAAAATTAGTATAATATCAATGCATAATATCACAAGGTGAAATAATTTGTTAACGGTTATTTAGTTGGACATTTAACCATCATGTGATGTTCGAGTAAAAATTACCCATTTTAAACTCCATGGCCTTGGCTTATTTTCTGTGAAAATAGAACACATTTTAATAATATTGATAATAATAATAATAAACGTTATTTATATAGCACCTTTCATATCATAAAATGCAGCTCAAAGTGCTTTACAAGAGAAATTAACTAAATTTTCATTGAGTACACATGCTAGATTTACATCCCTTATCCGATGTCTGGGTCAATTTGACCCAAGTGTGATGAAAGAGTGGAAATTGTAGGTGAAAACAGGTAGGTCATGGTAAATATGAAACAAAAAGGAGGCTTCACTTGTTGATACCTGACCATAATCTCTAATTTGCTCTTGCACCTGTGCACACAAGTACATGCATGCACACGCTTATGCACACATATTCTTTTTGTCTTTCGTTCAATTGGATTTGCAGTGTATTTCATAGATTTAACACACAACCCTCTCCACCATGTTATAGACAAAATTGCCAAACGAAAATGTCCCAAGCCTAGTCCCCTCTTCACCCCCTATACCCCCCTTACTCCTGGGCCATAAGGATTCCTCACTGTGTTTCTTTTATTTTTAAAATCACCTCCCAGTTTCTCTGTGGATATAGACACACACACACACACACCTGCCATAAGTTTGCAACATTGTTAAATTCCAAACAGAGAACCCATCTGCTCCCGCTCTTTACCCTCTGTAGGGTAGAAATCTACATTGCACAAATCCCAAAACGCACATTTTCTGCCGTGTGTGGCATGTGTCTATGTCGGAAATGGACATAATTAGTGTTCTTGTCCAGACACTTTCCAGACATGGCTGTCCACCTGTCAGGACACACTGTGAAAGTTCAGTGCAGGCAGAGTCCATGAATTAATCTGGATAATCAGAGTTCAGAAATCCCCGATCACAGACCCGGGAATGTGCAGAAGTTCCTGGAAATACACGTGTCGACACAGGAAACTACCGGCCCTGACCAATACACCCCAATTTTCACTGGATTTAACAGGTCGGATACCTCTTTTCATGCAGTTAAAGCTATTCAGGAACCGGCACAATATTTTTCAAAAATAGTCTAAACATTCAACATTTTCTCGCTCTGCACATTAGGGGAGGGAAAAAGCAGATAAATAGCTTTGCATCACAGTTTGTGGGACACTTCCACAATCCATCAATATGATCAGAAGAATCTCTGGTCAGAGGGCCTTGGAGATAATACTTGAACAGAGAGAAACAAATAGTGATATGGAAGATGAGAAAGTGTCAGAATACAAAGATAATGTAGAAATAAAATAATTATAGTGAATTTTGTACATAAATCACAAAAAACAAATGACACTTTCATTGTTAAATGTGATCTAGCAGAGGTAAATGGCAAATATTAACCATTATATGTTATTATATATGTTATAGCTAAAGACAATATATATTGAGTATTTTACATGAATTTTTAATTCTGTATTGCAAGTCCCATTACTGTCCCGGGTCAATTTGGCCCAGTGAACAGTACCAACGGGACCAAAAAAGTGAACAGAATAGAAAGGGTTAAATATACAAATAAGCAAGTTTCTGCATGGGCATTTTCAATGTGTAGTGGACTTTTAGTATAGTATCATACCACATTACGGAACATTTTCTATATACACATTTTATTGACAACTTGTAGACTTTATTGACTTAAACCTATGACCATCACTGCACTTAAATATCCTAAATAGCCTAAACCAATAGGACTAAAACACGAATGATTAAGTATAGACCTACTTAGTTTGTGATTTTAGACTTCCCTTGTGAAACAAATGCATTATTACAGTGATAGTGTAAATGTTTTAGGTATATCAATACAAAATAGGCATATGGTCTTCAACTGCCATGGTAGAACATGGAAATTGGCAGTAAGCTGGGTAACAAAGTGCACGATTCTTAAAGGGAATGAAAGGTCATTTGATTAGCTATGATTGAATCCAACTGCAACACACCCACTGATAATATATTCAGCATAATCCAGCCCATTTTACACCTGCACAGTGTGCTGTGAGCTGTTTGCTCCTCGCATCCGGTCACCAAAATAACAAAATCCAGTAGCCACGCCCAGTGCCCCATGCACTCTACCTATGCAAAATAGAGCCCAATGACTTCTACATTTAGCTGATCCTGTGAGGAGATGGGATCGGAGGACCAGACGCGACTGTGAGGGGTTCAATAAGTTACCCACAAGATGTGAAATAACCACTAGTACAAAGGGAGGAAAAGGAAGAATAAACAAAAAGGGAAATAACTCCCGGCGAATATGCCAACGAAAAACAACCCCGAAAAGACTTGAGCAGATAAATAGAAAAGGAAAAAACGACCTCTAGCTCAATAAATAACAAATGAGCTCAACGAAGAGGCGATACGAAAAGAAAAAGGTAAACAGAGGTAACTGCCTCAAAGAGGACATAAGAGGAAGGAACAAAGAAAAGAGTGAGATAACAGGCGAACAGGAGTCCTAAGGATCTAAGCCTGGCTCTAAACTAAGGAAGTTCCTGTGTCACTTTTGACACAAAAGGAATGCAGTCCTCCAACTATACCATTTACCTGGCTTATTGTGGCAAAGTATGACACAAAAGCCCGGAATACAGGAGGTGCAGTGCTTAAGTAGCCGGCGCGCACCTGCAACTCGTAACCATAATTAGTCCCAGAGAGGGAGAAATCATGACCGGAGCGCCCTCTCGCGGCCCCGAGAGGCAACGTCCGCAGAAAAGGCCGAGCAGGCAGCAAAACCATGACAGATCCATTTTAACTGACACTAAGCCCAGGACAGTAGATGACATGAACTGTCCATGAACTGGCATCAATTGAATTTTTAAAAATGTATTTTCCTAATTAAATTGTGCAAGGCCCCTTTGCCTTATAGGCCTCAGCCAAAGCAAATGTATGCACATAACTACCACCTGCCAGTTACATTTTCCCCACTGGTAAACACTATACACTAGGCAGCCAACCAAGAAACAACAAAAAAATCTCCATGATAACTCATAGTCTGTACTGCACACGTGTTCAGCTGACATGGTCTTATTGGTCATCTGTTGTTTTCCATCCCTTGACTCTTGTGGCCAATAAAAGATAGAGATGCAATCCTACTTCAGAAAAACAGCAGACAGCTTCCAAAATGCTCTGCCTCTTGATAAGGTGTCCCCATGGAATACAACTGGTTTATTTAGAAATAAAATAAAAAGAACGCTTGGGATGAATGTGTCTTTAAAACTTGTTCCTAGTGAATGGCAGTGTGACCATTTTTAGCCAGTACTTGGTTATTTCTGTTTGACAAATCTTGCCATAAGACGTGTGACTTCAGATTTTGATGACATCAAGCTCATCACTCAAAACATGACAAACCTTATGCATATCTGACTCCCTATAGTTCAGGGTAAGGGTTAACAATAATTGAACAGTGTCACTGAGTCCACTTTGACCATTTTTGAGAAAATCAACATTTTTGTTGATTTTAAATTGGTCAAGTTTTTTGCATGAGAAATCACATTTTAATACTTAAATCCCTAAGAATAATAGTCTCAAATTAAAACTGTAAATATCTAACCATTTATCAGAAAAATAATACCCACCATGAAAAATATGGTTTATTATTTTGGAAAAACACTCTTCAATTTATATTAAGAATAAACCTACCATAATTTACTGTTATGCAGTACTTTACAAAATGTCTACATAAGTCATCCCTTACATTGAAAGTATTTTTATGCAAATTCCAATAACCCAGAAGCATATATCACATCCTCAAAGTGCCAATTTCACCCTGAGACAAACTGTCCAATACCAGTTCCAAAGTGGAGGTATGAGTGTTGCTTAGTTAGTATTGTGGTTGTTTCCAGTTCAATCTTAGAATACAATTACCTACTTTTTAGTCAATGTGCCATTTATACACTTATACATTGTTGTAGTGCATTCACATGTTCAGAGCAGCGCGATACCCATGACTAAATTTTAATTCAAAGACAAAATACCAATGCTTTTTAATTACAATTTGTCCCATACGATTTACAATAGTGCATAATTCTAAAGGTGAGCGGCAAAGTAGGCTACTCAAAAATCTTGAGAGAGGTGCATTAAAAGTTTGGGAACCAGCGCTCCGTTGTTTTGGAGAATTGGAGATTTAACGCACTGCTTGTAGATTATGGCAACGTGAATAGCCTACATTGCAATGTTCTAAGAACTAGCTAAACTACCTGAATGTCCATTCTGAAATATTTATCTAAAGTCAAGTTGGTTTACGCTCCGGCTCTCCAAAACGATGCACTCAACTTCAGTCTTAAATGTGATATTAATCCCATTTCCTTAACAGCGAGCATTAGTTTAATTATATTCAGTTGACGTTACACTCAGAAAGTGTTTAACAGATCTGAAACATGTCATAACGGAGCATAATGCTTTGAACGTAAGCAAAAACGGATCTTAATATGAATGTCTCGGCCTCATATAGACACTTCATCCACAAAGATAATTAATATATGACAGTGGTTTCCAGAGAAAAAAATTTTTTTTTCTTAACAATCACTTTACATAGCTAAGGCAACGGATATCTTTAATACTTAAATTACGTCATGAAACAGCATTTGTAATCTCCACGGTCCCTGTAAAGTTACAACCGCAAGACATGAAGCGAACACCTTCACCAGTGTTGGAGAAATATGATGGTGTGTTAACACACGGGTGCACAGAGTAACAGAAAACCTTGTCTTTATCTAGACAGCAGATGCTTAAAAAAATAATCCAGCGCAATACGTGCGTGCTATTCGATAGGGAGCGAATAGGCAAACCTTACCTTACAGTCCTCTGTACTTGATCTTACTGAATAATCCTCTGATAAATACTTGAGAAAGAGGAAGTCAAACTCCTCATATTTTTCCTGAGCGTGTTGGTCCAGTCTCATGTATGCCTGGATACAGGTGCTGCAGACGTCCTCGTCCTCCCAGGCGCCGCTACCCAAATCCAAAATCATGCTCTGAAGACTGCAATTCAAATTGTCTGGGCTGGCCATCCCCAACAGCAGGTCGGAGATAGAGTATGAGTCACAAAAGGAAAGGCTGAAATTCCTAAAATATGTCAAAATCAACTGTGTCGATAATGATGGAGTTGAAAATGTGGAACCAAGGCCCGTTTTCTGCCGATGCAAAGTGGTGCAGGCTGACTCCAGATGTTGGTGGTTTTGAGCATCAGTGCAATGAGGACTTGGAGCAGCGGATTTGGTCAGATTGCTTAGAAAAATACCACACTTTTCGCCCTGTACTGGATGGTCCCCGTCAGTCGCGTTGCTCCAGGGTTTGCGGTAGTTCCTCTCCTTGGACCTCAACTTAACTCCAGCACACAACCAGAGGTGATCAGACAGAAGGACGGTGAAAAATAACAGGGATGCCAAAGACATTCGCCATTTCTGTGCCCTCTCAGAATCGGCGCAGGGTTTGTCGTTTTGTTTGGGTGCACAACATATTTTCAACACGGCATCATGTTCCCTTCGATACATCCAAGCACCCCTGATCATATTTTAGGGGGAGACAAAAGCAATCTCCAGTGGGTTATTCTCCTCTCCAGTTCCCCCCCCCCCCCAAACAATGTCACCTACCTCCTTTGCAACATGATGATGGGCTGCATATTTTCCGGCGTTGAAATAAATAAATCAATCCATCAACCTCACCTCTGCGTCTAATTTTTTAGAACGATCCATTGCAAAGGAAAACAGCCAGGCAAAATCTCCCCTATACACCCATAATTTTAGCATGCTGCAAAATCCTACCATCATCCTCAGCGCCCCTTTGCCAGCACTCAGGAAACGCATATCACGCATGAAGAGGAAATCTTACTTAAAAACTCATCCTTGAGCCAATATGTTTTCTCTTATTTTTTCTTCCGTTTGTGGTGCAGAAAGCAGTATTTTCTGCTCATCGTCCTGATATCCCCCTTATGCTCCTCTTCTCAGTCTGTCGCCATCTTCGGCTTTACAGAGAACACCTTGAGATTTATTTTTTTTAATTGAGGGGGGTGGGGCGCGTGCGCGCTCGCTGGACTCCCGAGCTCGGTCTTCCCCTTCACTACCCATTAACGCCAGCTTCATTCATCGTCCAACTTTCATTCATTTTTTTTACCAGGGGGTAACCCGATGTATGCGAGTGGCTTCTGATCAAATAAATCGCCAAACAATCATTTTACTGGACATTTAGATAATCAGAACCACGTTGTCAAATGTGCTTCTTCGTAACGTTAACCTCCGTAGCCTACAATAAACTACATTCCTGTCAGTAAATCCCTAGCAGCAGGGTCATGCTGAATGCGGCGGTCTCTCTCTCTCTCTCTCTCTCTCTCTCTCTCTCTCTCTCTCTCTCTCTCTCTCTCTCTCTCTCTCTCTCTCTCTCTCTCTCTCTCTCTCTCTCTCTCTCTCTCTCTCTCTCTCTCTGCAGAATTTCTATTGTGTGATTAATGTTTCAATGGCTAGGTGCTAAATCATTTCAGTGCTCCTCTTTTAGACAACTTTATTTTGGAGATGACATTATGGCTCTAATGATGATAGGCCTAATAATAATAATAATAATCAGAATCCTCATCACCCCCCTCATTAAATATAGTTGGTCCACATCCTGTACTGTACCATAACTGTTTGAGTAGTTAAACCAGTGTTTAATGTACAAAAGCATTATCTTCTAATTTCAAGGCCACTGTATTAAATTGACTCTATTCTTTCTCTGTTCTCTGGGGGAAAAAATTGCATATCTGGTTTAGCCCAATAAAGTGGTTGAGAAGGATAGCTTATGAGGTGCAATCTAGCTAAAAGCTATAGACCAACCTGTGCTATTGAGCGATAATATGTGGCCAATGGGGAATCAAGATTATTTATTAATTAATTTGTTTGTTTACTCATATATTTATAGATCCCTTTCTGTGTCCCTGTCTGCTTGAGGGAAATGTGGGCATCTGGGTATATATTATTAATTATTTGTCATTATGTTGCACAAGATTCTAAAGCTAATATAAACTACAAGATGTAAATATGATCACAGAATCTGAAGCTATTTCATTTTTCCATGATTGAACTAAATAAAATCTATGTTCATTTACTTCTAACAGACACAATATGAACCACAATCAAAAACTGAGAATTGTCTTTCATTTCTTGAATTAAAGTTGGATTGCTGCTTTGTTTGTTACTGCCTTTGTTGCGGTTCAATGTATGCAATATAAAGATGACGAGGAGATTGATTGATCAAATTCCCTGCAGTATGTACAGCCTCCAGAATATTTTATTGGTGAGTCTCCCAGGGTATATTAATTGACATTTTGGCAGGCATTCGGTGGTACTATGTTTTAATTTGTACACTGTAAAAAAATATTTCTTGACTCAACTTAACTTAGTCAAGTCATCTTGTTGCTTTTTATACAACTTAAATAAATCTTGTTAAGACAGCCATGCAGTGAATTGACTAAAGTGTTTATTTGAAATTATATGGATTTAAAAGATTATTTTAGACAACTAGAAACATTTTAATTGAACTTATTTTTAAATTTTTCACAATCATGAGATAGGTAAACTTAACAAGATAGTTAATTTCCCCCATCTTATCTTATAAAGTTATGGAATAGGACAATTTATAATTCATATGCACATGATTTACAGTTAATCTGTCCTTGAATAACTGGAGAGGAAACATGTGATGTGTGCACTTCAGGTGACAATAGAGCTCAATACTTAATCTCAAACTCAGCAAGTGCCATGGGGCACCCTTTCACCACATCCAGTCACATTCATGATTATTTTCCAAAATTTTAGTGTAAATGTATTGTTTCCTTAAAATAAGAAGCGTACAAGACATTGTATGGATTTGCGAACAGTAACACACAACACTAAAACAAAAAAGACTTTTTTTATTATGTAGAGGAATAGGAGAGTGGACCAAAATGACGTACACCTCTACCCTTACTACAACAGGCGGGTAATTTGGTGATACCTCCCCCCGACCTCCCATATGAGGCAAAGGGGGGCATTGATCGAGCTAACAGACAGTCGCTTGTTTAGTATGTCCTGTAGTCTTGTCCAAATGTTCTCCTAAAACTCATCTGGGCAAAAGTGCCTGCTACGCACACTCACATTCTTTAGCTGTGTCTCAGGTGTATCTGGAGGGTGTTTAGTGTTCCCAATTGCAGTCAGCCATTGAATCTCACCCTCATCTTGCGCTAGCAGGTAAAAATAAATTCCTTCCTTCGCCAACATTAAATGCTTTCTATTGGCCATACAGCAAAGTACAATTTATTTTCAGTAGAACTTAAGCACAAAAGTAAACTGAACTGAATACCATAAATCTAGATTTTCTTTCTTTAGTGGCTAACTTGCTAGTGAGTAGAAGTACAGCTTCCATGCCAAGTAGTAACACCCAGCCCCTTCGTTTGTATTCAGTAGAAGTTGAAACCTGAGACTGGCATTGTCTGACACCCGCCCATAGACTGTAAGCGCCCACCCCATTGTCTATAGTAAAGCACGTATCTGGAACATGCGCAGAAGTTTGGGGCTATATCTCTGCACTCACTACAGATAAAGAGTGCTCATTTTAATCAGGAGGACAGTTACTCTTCTACAAATAAAATTTATTTTTTTGGTGGAATTCCCCTTTAAAGAACAGGTACACTGTTTAACACAGCAGGGTAAACTAGTTAATCTGACTAAAACTCAGAGTGACTTTTGGATTTTGCAGAATAATGCTCAAGTAGTAGGCTTTTAGTTTCAACAGATGACCGAACCAAACACTAAGTCCTGCTTCACACAATTGATGAATGCAATCGAAAAATGGTTGCTTTGTTCTCTCTAAATACAATGTGAAGCTTAGATAAACTGTCTTTATTCCTGGTCACAAATTTGTGTTGTATGTCGTGTGACTGCCCTGAAAAGTCTCATTCTGTACAGATATATTCTGTAGTATACTTGCATGTATAAATATTGTCTGTAAATGTTAATGGTTCACACTCTTCACAAAAAAATGTAATGGTATATATCTAACATGTTTCAGCCATTTTGAAATGGCAAAGCTATTGACCATAGCCTGATAATTTCATAATCAGAATCCTACAACATTGCAAATCCCACAAAATTCCCTGACTGGGTGTTTATGGGCATCCGTGCACATTAATCGACTTTAATATCTTATCTATTAAAGGCTTTGTTAATGTTTCTTTACATACTGCGTGTGTATTTCCCTTGAAATAACTGACCATGACACAGAGTGGAACCCCGAATACAATGTGTATTTTAAAAAGTGTTTGCTCTAAATAAAGATGGACCGAATTGAGCATTTAGTTTCAGATTGAGTCAGTTGGTCAGTGATATACAATACAGGCACTGGAGTTTAATGTGCTCTTATAAATATGATATGAAAGAAATTCCCCATAAATCCTTCAGTGATTTGTATCACACTAATTCTGGGACATATCATGGTACATTAACATTGTTAGTAGTCAACTCTCTGATCAGTCTTAAAGCAGTCGAAAATGTTACAATTTTAACAAGCTGAAATCACAGCTGCACATTTTAATATTGTATTTTATTGCGATGTTAAGGGGTTCTGACCTATGTTGAGAGCAGTCACTTAAAACTTAATTTAACATTAACACCTTTTCTTTTGAGTAAAGCCTGCAACATTGACAGCTAGCTAATATTGCCAAGTATGCATGTTTAGCACATGTTTAGCATGTGACTTTGTACAGAAATTTTGTATTAAACATATGTAAACTCATATTTAAGTTTGTTCCTAGTCTGTGTGCCAACATCACTTACAGACTTTGACTATTACTGGAGAAAACTGATATTACATTTCTCACTCCCTGTACTTCAAAGTGAAACACACAGTAAGGCTACTAACATAAAAGGGGCAGAAAGGGTTTTTATCAGTAATCAAGGATCCTTTATTTCAATAATCTGTGTTCATTTCTTGTGAGCGTTGAGTTACAAGTATATTCCAGGACCTTGATGGAAACGAGTCTATGTTAAGGACTTATTTTCAAATAAGGGAAATGGTTTTGTTGAAAAAAAGCGTATCGCCAGGGGGGGTATCATTTCAGAAACAGCTGATTTCCAAACTAGATATGATACATGTTCGGAATAGCCAGACCTTGAATTGCTGTAAAAACTGCATGCTTGGATGTAGCCAGTGGGTGTTAAGAGGCAGCGCAGGACTAAAAAAAAAGAAAAGAATCAAATTATAATTCTGTCAAATAGATCTAGATCGAATGACACTAAAGAAATGGGTGTATATGGTTGCTGTTTCAAGATAAAACCCGATATACACATCCAGTCTAGCTGTAGGGCACTTTTCCATTAATTCCCTGTAAGCAAAACTTACTTGGTCTCTTAAACTATATAAATGTTTTGATTCCAGCAGAACCGATGATGTTGTGAATCAAACAACATTAGCTTGAAATCATTAATCAAAGTTAAGGAACAAGGGTACAATATTTAGATTTAATTTAAAATATTTAATTTCCTCATCACTAAGGGTTAGGTTACCAAATCCCCATGTGGTGGGACATTACCAGGTCTCTTGTCAAACTGAACTCTGTAGCTCAGAATAACTAATTTATTCTTGATTGTTGATGGAAAAATGTATCCTTAACGCATTAGTTTAAACCAAAGGGCCAGTTCTGAGATTGTAAGCCATTCAAAGATAACTGGTGAACCTTTCTTATTAAATATACTGAGATGTGACGGAACATGTGACCATGTTGGTGAGTGTACAGCTACCAAGCAATATACAGGGAGGTAGCAATGAATAGCTGAAATATTATTTGATCTAGTGAAGTGAGATCAAATCAAAATGTAGATGTTGTAGTGTGGGCGCAATTTGTATATGAGAATCAGAAAGTCAGCGGTGTGGCTTTGACATGCCATGATACAGTGACGGCGATGGTCATAAAAGTAGTACAGCTGCATAACAACGGCTTGTATCTGAACACAGGCAGAACATCATTAGATACTAGTAATTACACGTTACACGGCAAGTCCAGCTCACCCAGTTATTGAATTTAAAGATGTGAGCATCCAATTTTGAGGTGCCAATGAAGACACGGAAAGGGGAAATGTCACATGTAACTACAATTCCATGACAGGAGAAAGAGAACAAAGCAAGCGGGTTTTATTGTTTGAAAAGGCAGCAGAAATTGGAAAAAAAAGGAGAGAAATATCTGCCTTTAGAAAGGAATTTTTTTTTTTTTTAATTAATGCATAGGAGTCCTGGTGAACTCAGTCACATTATTGTAATGGAGGACTCTTTTGTGAAAGAGGTTATAGTCCTCCTGGAGCCGATGGAGACTGATCTCAGTCTAATAGCAGTGAAAACATATATAGGTAACAATAAAGAATACTGAATGCTCAAACAGAAGGAACATCTACCAGGAGAACGGCAGGTTTCAGAGGGAGGTAGACAAAAAGGTAAAAGATGATTTATGCACATGTGAAGAAGCGTGAGAATATTGCAAATATAGCAACAGCTATACACAGAGGAAGGCAAATAGTGCAGATGAGATGCTACCAGAAAGGCGACGGACATAGCAAGCAGATGAGTATGGTAGGAGGGGGGGGGGGGGGCTGGGGGGGTTGTACAGGGGTGGTAACCCCTTTACTCACTAATCATAACTGGGCAGTATAACCCCCCCTCCCCCCACCCCCAATAAAAGTAGCTATTATAAATGATCAGAAAACAAAATGTTTTCCCATTTTAACGCCCATCAATGGGGAAACTAAAAAATACTTGGCTCTCCATCTCCCCTACATTCTAAAACTTGGTTGTGCCCATGCAAAGCATTGTATTTGTGAAGGGAGAGTAGAGACGTTTGTAGCGGTGATTATTGTTGGTGAAGAAAGAGAGACAGTTTAAATTAATAATGGTATGCCTTTGAATGTGTTCCATTCATCTGTTGATGAATGGTATCTAGCTATGATGAGGACAAGTTTCACTAGGGGCTCTATTTTCCCGCCGGCACATGGCGTGTGGTGAGCCATCACAGTCAATTGCGCAGCGCATTTTGCACTGGGCACGGCTACTGAATTTCTCAATAAACTGTAGACCAGTGGTCCTCAACCCTGGTCCTGGGGACCCCCTGTGTATGCTGGTTTTCGTTCCAACCACAATTGCAATACCAGAATTTTAACAAGCTGTTATTTTTTCTTAATTAGGGTGTTTTAATTGTGTAGAGAGAACACTTTAAACTCTTTACTCTCTTAAGCCACGTTATGTTAGCAATAGCTATGCATGCTTTGAAGAAAAAAAAATCCCATGTTCATTATGCTCATTGTGTTATATTGCAAACAATTACAAAGAAGAGGTAAGAACCCAGGTGAATAGGCTCCTAATTAGGTAATTGAACACAAGTTTAAGTTCCTTCATAATTTTTTCCTTAAACTTCTTAACACAATGCAGGTTTGGCTCGCTATCATTTGCTTTGTGTTTGAATTCTTCATTATTTACCAAACGGTTAGTTTTAGTGGCCATGTGTCCACAATTTCACCAATTATGAGCCAATTGATTCACCTCAGTCTTTAATTTGATCAGTTAAAACATTTTTTACCTCCTTTTAATTGTTTACAATACAGCACAATGTGAATATTGGACTTTTATTCTTCATGGCATGCATAGCTATTACTAAGATAATGTGGCTTAAGAATGTAAATAATCCCTCTAAACATTAAAAACACCTAATTAAGAAAAATTAACAGCTTGTTAAAATGCAAGTATTGCAATTGTGGTTGGAACGAAAACCAGCATACACAGGGGGTCCCCAGGACCAGGGTTGAGGACCACTGCTGTAGACTATATAGAAAAAAGTGTGCCTTTGTGTGACAGCCTAGGATATTACAATAAAACAAAGTCCGCCATATACTGAAATAGCCCATGCAGAAACTAGTGTATTTGTATTTCTACATGACCAGCTAAGCTAATATTAACAAATTATTCCACCTTACGACATTTCTACTAATCAAGCATTCAATCATGCATTTGGACAACGTCACGTGTAAATAAAAGAAAATCAGAAATATGAGTGAATCCATCTGTCCATGATGCCAAGGGTGTATGTCTTTATTCATAAGCACCATCGATCACTATGATACAACACCATCAATTTAATAAAAATTTTCAATACACTATCAAAGTCATGTAGAATGTAGAATAACTCAGTATTTAAAGCCCCAGGGAACAAATATTTGTGATTGCCTTCTAATTAGGTTAATTATGGTCTTGTAGACATACAATATACTATGCTTGTATTGGAAATAATTACTTTCTGAATTCCAGAGATATTGGATACTTTTACCCTCGTTTTTGGATTGAAGTTGGGCGGTACTATAAGTAGGAATGGTGACGTCACTAATCCCACACCAATCACAAGGCTGATGTCGCTTGTCCCTCCCACCAGCATTTGTCAAAACTAATGCGTTCCCGCATTAATACCTTATTCGAACATGGCCAGTGTGTTAGCTAGCCCTGTGGATTTAGCTATTACTTTCAGTAACGTTACGTGTATCTTTGGCTAACGCTGGGCGTGTAGCACTAACGTTAGATAATAATGTCACATATGGCTTCTCATCACTGCGCTCGCCGGTGCTGGGTACCCTACAGTGCAGTTGACCTGGGAGCGGCCCTGCGTTGTGTGACCACCCGGAACTCCTCTTCCTGGAGCAAGCTGCTACCCTGGGTGGAGTACTCCCACAACTCTTTGACCAGCTCTGCCACCGGGTTGTCCCGGTTTGAGTGTTCCAGCCACCCCTGTTCCCATCCCAGGAGGAGGAGGTTTCCGTACCCTCTGTGCAGGCGCACCTTCAATGCTGCAAGAAGGTCTGGAATGACACCTGCTTTGCACTCCTTCGGTCCACCGCCTGCACCCAGCACGTGGCGGACCACCACAGTACCGCAGCCCCCCAGTATACGTCAGGACAGCAGGTCTGGCTCTCCACCATCCCTCTCCCACCTCAAAAAAACTGCAACCCCGGTTCATCGGTCCGTACCCCATCGAATCAGTAATCAACCCCTCTGCTGTCAAACTCAAACTCCCTCCAGCCCTGAAGATCCATCCCACATTCCATGTCTCACAAATCAAGCCTGTCTACTCCAGTCCGCTCTGCCCTTTGGCCGATCCCCCTCCACCCCCCCGGATCATCGATAATGCCCCTGCCTACACTGTCCACCGCATCATGGACATCCGCTGCAAGGGGCGCGGGTTCCAGTACCTGGTGGACTGGGAGGGTTGTCCTCGACCCTCCCTCATCTTGGACTTCCCACGGGCTCACCCTGAGAAGATCAAGCCCGGTGGGTCGCCAGGAGGCACCCATTGAGGGGGGGGGGGGGTACTGTTATGTTATGTTTTGACACTATTTAGATTCCGCTCACACATTCCCTGTTGCCAGTTCGTTTTCTCTGCTCCGTTTCAGATTACCCCCGGCCATCTCCTGTTTTGATCCTGTCTGTTTGTTCTTATTTTTATTTTATCACGTCCAGCCTGTCTCCTGCCTGTTCCAGCCAGCCCTGACCCATCACCTGCCCCGCTTTACTTTGCCTAACCCTGTACCCTGCATTCCCTTTTATTTTGCCCGATTCCTGCCTACTTGCTTGCTTGCCTTTAAATAAATATCTCCCGAGTGGAGTTATACTGCATCTCTGTTTCTGAGTCCTGCGTTTGGTTCCAATCCTGTACACTGCCATAACACTGGCGGGATAAATGCATTTAAGACAGCATTCCCTTTCGCTGAGAGACAGGTATATGGTCCTTGACTAATAGACCCTTTTATTATTATGTATCTTCAAAAAGTACAGTCTATTTTCTCTCAACTTCTCATTACTATATTGTAACAATGGCAAGCAACTCTTGCTGCCAAACTCCCCCTAGCGGTATAGTTATTAAATTATACATTTCATTATTTTAATAATATATAATACACTGCTCACCTCAATATTTTGATTAAATATCCTTAAGATATATCCATTCCTTCTGGGAAAGTGGTTTTTAAGCCCAAAACGTTGAGTTAAAACTTTGTAAATTACGTTGGAATTCCCAAACATGTATTGCAGCTTGATGTCACACCATAAACAATGTGCTGGTAAACTGTTCTGCTTAATTGTATTTCACAAAACTTTGGTTTGAAAATTCATTATACCTTTAGACTTCAAGAAAAAATACTTTAAAACTTTCAAACGGCTGTACATGATTTAAATTTTTTTTTAAACCGACTTTTCTGCACTTCATCATGAGTAGTTCGGCTGTGTTCAGTTTGGTGTTGTGAAACTTTCAGTTTCTGGAGTACCAATCCCCTGGCTTAGTATCTTTTAGCCAAAGGGGTTTTGTACTTTATTGCAGAGTTTTATGCAAAACCGTCATCAATTGGGTGTATTTCTTTGACTGATAGCACAATAGACCTATCTGAAGTGGGAAAAACTTGCATCGACTCGCCTCCACTGCGAGTATTATTTGCTTTCCATTGGGTTTTTAAACTGTCTGTCAAATATTCCAGCCAATAGCGAAGACTCTTATCTTTCAGACAAGGCCTCATGCAACACAATGCCTTCGGAAGTCACGTAGATACAGCTCCGCGTAAGAGGAGGCGGCATCCAAGCGTAACGTTCGTACCAAGATGGCGCAGTGTGTTTATAGCTTGTTGCAGCTAGCTACATTCTGTTTAGCAAAGCATAATTCATTAGGTAACGGCGGCTGTTCAGCTTTTTACTTTACAGTCTCTTTCATACAGTTTTTGGTTAGTTATGTCTAGGTTATTCAGGCGTTTCTCCGTGCAGCAGGTCCTAGCCCGAAGATGTTTTTGCGATCTTGTCTCAGTGACGCTGAGTGTTGTAAGGTAGCAGATTTTTTTGCCAGTATACCAGTGTGAATTCACTGTTATGTATAAAACGAATCCCTCTGAATTAAATGAATATAGCTAACATTACTATATTGTAACAACGGCAAGCTAGCCAGCAAAATTACACGTAGTTTGTTTAGTAGTTATTGTTCCACATGAGTAAATTGTTCTGTATGCAGTACAGCAGGTAAACGAATGAGCAATTTATGCATGACATAACATGAGGGAGAGATAACATGAGGATGAGTTTGTTGTTGATTATTATGCAGGGGTTTATTTTATCTAGGAAAATGGTGGACATATGATTTTATATCCAATTTGCATATACCTGGACTCATTTCTGGCTAATGCTGGTGGAATACAAGATTCACTGTGCTGCTACATGGGTTTGGAGAGCTTTTTGGGGACCACAGGTAGGCTAGTTAGTTGTGTAATATGAAACACACCAAAAACAAATCTAAAAACTGAAATTTTATTGCCTATTATCAAATTTTATTGTAAAACTTAAAAAAGAAATCATATTGAGACTTTTCTGGAACCTTGCCATTTTGCACAAGTTGGCACATTTTGTGCTAACTTTGGTAACCGAAATGGTTCACCTGAAAAAAAGCTCTGTAGAATTTGAATGGTTTGAGATATTGACACCATATTTGTAGCAGAGATAGGCAGCATATTGAGGAATCACAAAGATGAGTTATTTCCTCCATAGCTCTTGTAGCTCATCAGGTAAAAAATCAGAAATTTGAATGTAGATACCCGGTTTTTAGTTTTTTCACAATTTCTGTACATAAATTGTTGTAATTAAGTAGCAAAAAGTGTGTATATGAATTATGACTGCTTAGTCATAATAGTGCAGTTCTCTGTTTTTATAAAAGCTATGAACCATATTTCTAGCCTTTACAGTTTTTGAGATAAACAGCTTTGTTGGTCACTAGTGAAAACAGGCGAGAATTGGTATATTTTGCCCTTGGTAGGAAGAGGTTAAATTATAGAGCATTAGCAAGTGGTAAGATATAAGGTTTTATTTTCAAGGGACTGTATTAAACTAATGGCTAACTGCCCACAAAACTACACTACTAGTATGGACTAATAATGCTAGTCTGTAACAACTTACTAACACGGTCAGTTTGCTCACTTTTTGATATGTGAAGACCATGTGATGCAGCATAAAAATTTAAATATGGGAAAAAACAAACAAACAAGCAGCTAAAGTATGTAAAATAACAGTATATCTCAATAAAAATGCCTTTTTCCATTTTTTTTGCTTCCAAAAGTAAGCGGTTTCCTCTCGTTTTTTTACTTAATTCCACACAACCTTACAGTTTCTTACTTGCAGGTGTCTGACTCCCAGTAATGATAAGTAGTGGGCCATGGTTGGAGTTAAGTCTCATGTTTTCATATATGTAAGATAATATAGGCCAGCGATTCTCAAAGTGGGGGCATATAGCCAGGGGGTCCGCAAATTAATTGCTTAATTATTGAATCGTGCTGTATCATTAAAATTACATAGCCTATCTACAGGCTCAGACGCATTGTGCATTGAAACAGGCGTAGCTACTATTGTATCCGTCACTGCCACTTTAGATTTGTTATTTTTCCCTGAGCCAATAGAAACTTTTACATGATACCGTATGACACTTCGTCAATCATGTGATGCTACGCTCATTCACTCGCTGACGCTGAGTGCAAACTAAGGGGCCAAGACTGGGCTTTCGTTTTGAAGCTCACTTCCTGGTTGGGCTGGGAGCGGCCATTGTGCCGTTGCTCACTAGCGCCACTGCGGTTGGCTCCAGTATAGGTCTTTCCCCATGTAAGTCAATGGCAGCAATGTGGTCAAAATACTCAGTCAATAAATTTTTTACACAAAAAAATTTAATTGCAATAGGTGCCTTTCCTTCATCTAATGCCTGTGCATGTGCTGATTTTTAAAAATATTTTGTCGTTAGGACAGGGTATTAACATTTGTTCAGGACCAATCAGAGGGACAGGTTGAGTCCTGGGATCACTGGCATAGATTGGTTCTATATGGTTCTCACTGCCCTCACTCGGAGGGGCGGGACCTATTTTTATACAGTCTGCTTGGGACAGGGAGACATGCTGTATTTTTGAGTGGAAGTCGATGGAAAACATTCCTTAGTAGCCTACCGTGAACAAGCTGTTGTTTTGTGGACGCAGTTCGTAGCATAATAAATTGAGTGCCTTACCCGCTCATCTTCAACATGTTTGTCATCACATATTCATTTTGGTTGGAGCGAGCTATGATGTGTCTACTACGAAAAAAAATACTGTTTCGTAAGATGAGACAGAAGGGGATGTTGCTACACTACAGGCCCAGTGTCTCGGAGCAAGCAGCCAAACTATGGGTTAAGTATCTCAAATCAATTGCTCCATACCTGTATAACTTTATCAATTTAGATATTAATTTAGCTATTCCAACCGCTCCCGTAGCCTACGCAATAGCCCCCTGTTATGTACTCCCCTGTCATGAACGTTACCATTGCTTAGCAATGCTGGGTTAGCTAGCTGGCAAGCTAACGATATCTCACAGAAAGTTGTTTTAACATTTAGCTAGCAAGCTAACGATAGCTTATGGCAAGCCATTTTAATTTATCAGTTATCCTTGCTGTCAAGTAATCCTTGCTGGCTGGCCATATAAGTTCGCTAGCTACCGTGATTGCCTAGCTAACGTTAGCCAGCTGCTCTAGCTAGAAATCTAACCGGACATTTCTACACCTGGATCATTTTAGGTGCCAAAAATTACGAAAATGTGCTGGGAATAGAGCCAACGTGTTAGCGGTATGTTTGTACTGACTCAATACGGGGATGTTTAAAATAAAACCAATAATTTATCAGAAAAGAATACGGAGTCTGCGTTTGTAAATGTTTGCAATGTTTGTGATTAGGTTACGGGATGCAGATGAAAGTTAATGCCAGCTACGATGTAGCTACTGTGCTTTTAGCTAGCGTGTGAACCCACTAACCTTAATCCCCACTTTATCTGGAAGAGTTTTCAGAACGGGGTTTCATGCTGCGGCAAACTGTGAGACTGCTCTGCCACAGTCGAGTTAATTAGCGGTTAGCGATGGTGGTGATGAATTGCGTCTAGCTTGGCTACTGAGCTCAGCTGGTATGCTATCTAGCTAATCAAATTAGCTGATGTTAGCTGAATATAAATTGAAGATAACTGAATGAACGTTAATTATGTGACGAATACCACACATTCAATGCGAATAAATGACACAGTAAAATCGAGGATGAAAATTAAATGTTATATTATAAAACATTAGCAACTTAAGGAAGTTTACCGCGAGTTTATTTTGCAAAATGGTGGGTTTGGTCAGGTCATGGGTTTTATATAGTTCTGTGGGCTTTATAGTTCTGTGGCTTCTCCACCCCGAACTGTCAATCATACTGTGCCCGGGCCATATCCGGTTGACCCTGCTCCAAGCCAAGGTCACTTCGGCTCCACGGAGCAGGCGCAGTTTGTACAAACAGCCGGCGAAAAAGACTTCCGAGCTTCAATTCAGTTTTTACGAGGCTGTGGAAAGGCAATGGGTGACGTCACAGTGGCTTTGTCCATATTTTTATACAGTCTATGGTGCAAACTCACCGATGTGCGGTTTTGATTCTAGCTAGCGACCATGGATAAATATTTGAATAGACCAAATGACAGTCAGTCCACATCGTTTAGTGAGGAGGATAATTGCACTAGAGCCAAACAAGCAAAATTAAGAAAATACGATGAAAGTTACATCGAGTTTGGTTTTATTGAGAACAGCGACGGGAGACCATAATGCGTCATCTGTCTTAAGGTGCTAGCAAACGAGGGCATGAAAGCCAGCCAAGTTAAAGCGACATCTGATTACAAAGCACCCCGAATATGCGAGCACACCAAAGGATTTTTTCAGACGAAAGAGCGAGGAATACACCCGTCAGAAAACACGGATGGTGAATCTGGCCACAATTCCAGAGAAAGCACATAAAGCTTCTTACTTGGTTGTTCAGCAGATTGCTAAAAGCAAGAAGCCGCACACGATCGGAGAAGAACTCATACTTCCATCAGCGGTTGAAATGTGTGAGGTCATGCTTGGGTCAGAGGCAGCTAATAAGCTGAAATCTAGGAGAATTGAGGAACTCTCAGTTGATATTCAATCACAGCTATTGGATAGACTGCGTGCATGTCAGCAATTTTCGATTCAGTTGGACGAATCAACAGACGTAGCCAACGCTGCTCAGCTGATTGTTCTGGTTTGTTATCCATGGGAAGGGAAAATTCTGGAGGACTTTCTGTTCTGCAAAGAGGTACCTGGGAGGACAACAGGCGAGGAAATATTCAAAGTGTTGGATACTTTCATGATCGAAGCGGGACTGAACTGGGAGAAATGTGTGGCCGGTTGCAGCGATGGCGCGGCGGCTATGACGGGGCGCAAGAGTGGGGTTATTGCGCGGATAAAGGCTGTCAACCCGACGATTATGGCCACGCACTGTATGTTGCATCGCCACGCTCTCGCATCCAAAGGAATGGAACCAGACCTTCATTCTGTTTTGAACACAGTTGTGATGACAGTGAATTTCGTGAAATCAAGGGCACTACAGTCACGTCTGTTTGGCCAACTTTGTAGGGAGATGGAAGCTGGGCATGATGCACTGTTATATCATTCTGAGGTACGCTGGCTGTCTCGTGGTAAAGTACTGCAGTGAGTGTTTGAGCTACGCGCAGAGTTTTTGAAAGAGCAAACCCGACATCGCAGCACTTTTTTCTGACCCGGCCTGGGTAGCCAAACTGGCCTATCTTGCAGACATATTCAACTTGCTCAACAGCCTCAACATATCTATCCAAGGAGGCTACGCATCTATCCTGGAGGTCAGTGACAAAATCAACGCCTTCATGAAAAAAACGGAACTTTGGGGAAGAAGGCTTAAAGACGGCGTAACAGACATGTTCGCCCAACTGACAGAGTTTATCCACACAAACAACCTGTCTCTGGATGTAGTGAGAGAAGTCGCCAGCACTCACCTCACAGCGCTGAGTGAACATTTCAGTTCATACTTCTCCGATGTCAACACCAATGATTGGGACTGGGTGCGGGATCCTTTTGCCCCGGCTGCTACACCTTCAAGCGTCCTTACTGGCAAAGCAGAAGAGGAGCTACTGGAGGTGTCCTGTGATAGGACATTTAAGGCCCGATTCCAGCAGATGTCCCATGTAGACTTTTGGCCCTCCCTCTCACAAGAATATCCTGAACTCACTGCCGTGGCCATGAAAATACTGCTCCCGTTTCCTACCACTTACCTCTGCGAGTCATCATTCTCCACTTTGACTGCAATGAAGACCAAGTACCGGGCTCGGCTGCATGTGGAGAACGATCTTAGAGTTTGCCTGTCATCCATCTCTCCAAGAATTAATAGACTGTGTAGCGAGAGACAGGCTCATCCATCTCATTGATAAAGGTGAGATATTTTGATTGCAAAATGTTATCAAAGTGTGATTAAATGCAAAAATGCCATGTTCTTTCAAGCTGAAGTAACAACTGCAGTTGTGTTCTGAGCTTTCCATCATTGATTTGAATAGGGAGCAAAAAGCTCACTAATTAAAAAAGTTGAAATACTACCAAAGTGAGATTAGCTTTTATAAGCTTGATAGACTTTTCATTTTCAAGTTTGAATGGTGTCTGAGTTTAGAAAATATGCGGTGCTACTGTGTTTACTTCTCATATTCAGTTCATTTTCTGAAAGCTGTAAAGCTCAATAACAAAACAAAAAAAAACGTATAAATACTGTAAACTAACTAACTAGTCTAACTTCAATTTTAATAAAATAAGCCTGTATCTAAAAGTGGTGTTAATATGATTCATATTACAAAATGTTTAATTGTCAATTTTTACACAATAAAACCGGTTTGGGGTCTATAGGTTGAAAAGTTCAGGAATATAAAAAGTTCCAATGGCATCAAAAATCTAATATGGTAGCACACATTAGTTTAATTTGCTTAACATTTGAAAAGTTGGATGGCAATCATGGCTGAAATCTGTGTTGCGATCATAAGGGGGTCCTTTGAAAAAATTCTACCCAGTAAGGGGTCCCTGGCTCCAAAAAGTTTGAGAACCCCTGATATAGGCTACTGGGCACTGAGAGAAGAGTGGTGGTTCTCTATGTTTTACCAACTTTTAAAAGCAATGCAGATTTAAATGTCCTTTTTAGGCTGGGCATATATAGGCCTAGATCAGTATTTGGGTATTCCTCACCTTAAAACTCAGTAGAAAAAGCCATTTAATAGCCTTTTTGCAAGAAATGTTCTCCCGGGGTGGGGTGTTTGCCCCCGACTCCCCTAGAGAGATGTTCACCTCTACACCCTTGCCATCATGTGTCATTTACCGACATTGACATAATATTAATGTACAGTATGTATTTTTTTATCAAGGACAGAACAAACACAACAGGGTGAAACTAGAGGAAATAGTTAGACATTGCATTCGGCTTTATCTAAAGTATATGACAATGTGACATAATGAAAAACAGATCTGGACAGAGGAGGTCCAGCCTGTTGTATAACATGGTTTCACAGATCATTAGGCAAAGAGCTATGACTAAGCAGATTATAAAAGTTGAGACAGTCACAGGTCCAAAATCTAACTGAAAGAATCTCTTCAGATCGTGAAGCGGCACAAGAAGGGGAAAGGACAATGGATGGGATGAAGTATCAACCAAGAGGGTGGAAAGGAAAATAAATTATGAATGAATTCTAGGAAGTATAAAAATTAGTGGTATAAACATGAAAAAGTGGAATGCAAAACTACCTGAAAGGAACAAAAGTATGGAGGACCAGAAATCCCAAAAAGAGGAATTTATTAATAAATAAATATTGCAAGAAATACATAAATGGATAAAAGTATGAGAAAATTAATTTTAAAAATAAGTAAATAGACACAGAAATTAAGAAATTAATTGATAAAGTCTGAATAAATGTTTAGTTCTTCTGTGATGGAGGGGAAGGGGCTGAACCAGACGGTGATCTAAAAGCTACCCACCAAAGTGGAGTAACCACAAGTTCAAAGGGGGGAAACAGGTTACACAGTAGCGGAGATAGACAGGGGGCGGAAGGGGCAGTGGCCCCGGGCCCACGCGGTTCTCTAATTACAAGGGGCCCACCTTGGGCCATTAAAGAGGCCCACCTTGTTGTTTAATTACATATTTTGAATATTTTTTTGCAGGTAGATTTTTCATTTGGCGTGTCAGTTTCGGAAGCCACCCGACACTTTGGCGGGTGACTTTTTTGCAACAAAATATCAGAATTGATGGTTCAGCTAAAACGAACAGTACAAACATACCGCTAACACTTTGGCTCTATTCCCCGCACATTTTCGTAATTCTTGGGACTTCAAAAAATTATCCAGGTGTACAAATGTCCGGTTAGATTTCTAGCTAGAGCAGCTGGTTAACGTTAGCTAGGCAATCACGGTAGCTAGCGAACTTATATGGCCAGCCAGCAAGGATGACTTTAAGGAAGTCGTATAACTGTTAAATTAAAATGGCTTGCCATAAGCTATCGATAGCTTGCTAGCTAAATGTTAAAACGACTTGCCGTGACGTGAGATATCGTTAGCTTGCTAGCCAGCTAACACAGTATTGCTAAGCAATGGTAACGTTCATGACGGGGCGATTGCGTACGGGAGGGGTTGGAATAGCTAAATTAATATCTAAATTGATACGGTTATACAGGTATGGAGCAATTGATTTGAGAGATACTTAACCCACAGTTTGGCTGCTTGCTCCGAGACACTGGGCCTGTAGTGTAGCTGCAACACCCCCTTCTTTCTCATCTTACGAAACAGTATTTTTTTTCGACACATCATAGCTCAACCAAAATGAATATGTGATGACAAACATGTAGATGAGCGGGTAAGGCACTCGATTTATTATGCTACGAACTGCGTCCACAAAACAACAGCTTGTTCACGGTAGGCTATGATAATAAGATAAAATCAGATGTATGCTGTTGCTACGGCAATGTTAACTTCTACCAGACGGATTTATGGCTCGCAGTAAAAAAAAGATTAGGCTACGCATTGCACATAAACACCATGCGCTTTGCTAACTCCATGATAATGTAACTATGGCGAGCTATAGAGTTACTTCGCCACGTATTGCGTTTGCATTATCTTAAAAACAATGACAAAAGTTTATCGTAGCCAAAGTTAGCCTACTATTTGCAGCATACCTACCAGGAGAAGTAGCCGTCTGCCGTAGGCTACAGTAACGTTAGTCACTGAGGAAAATAAAGTTAGGGAGGTCGAACGTTCTGCCCGCAATGTAATAATAATTTTTTTTTGGCTGGTAAAAAAAGTTTGGCGGGTAGACATTTTCATCTACCAGACATTTGGCTGGTGAGCTAAAAAGTTAATTTCGGACCCTGACTGGGATGTAACAATAAAAGCCATTGAAATGAATCCTTGAACCCCGTTATATTACTACCTCCATGCTAGCACCAGCAGCCTCCCTGCCTGCTGTATTTCTGTTTTCCTCGCTGTTTAAAAAAAATGAGTCAAGATCAGAGCGTTTGAATTCAGTTTAAAATCAAGAAGTGATGTGATTTATACAGAATATATGATGTGACTAATACAGAATATAGCCTATGCCTAGTTGCCTACGGATAGCTAGCTACAGAGAATGCATGCATGCATCTGTTCTTCAAGGTCACGTTATATCAAATCAAATGACGCACGTACTGTGTAGCCTACGTACTGTATGTGCGTCATTTGATTTGATATAACGTGACCTTGAAGAGCAGATGCATGCATGCATTCTCTGTAGCTAGCTATCTGTAGGCTATATTCGGTATTCTTTGTTTTATGTGCTAAAATGGTCAAAAAGCACAAGTCGGGCGCACTAAAGCGTAAGGAGAAAGAGCAGAGGAAGAACACTGTGGCCTCATGTATTCCTCTGACAAACTTCTTTGCTCGCTCAAGTTCAACTCAACCCTCCATGTCTGGACAGTGTCTGACGCCTGCTGCTAACCCCACTACGAGCAACACAAGTGAGAATGAGGAGCGGGAGCATGCTTGCTCCGTTCAGGTAGCTGTCCATGATGATAATGATGACGACGATCATGATGATAGTGATGGTGCAGGTGAGGAGGATGAGATAAATGAAGACAGTGACACAGATGGTGATGGTGGAAATGTTGATGATGACAATGATCCTGCTGCTAGCCCCACTAATAACGTTAGACAAGCAAGTGAAAGTGTTAGCGAGGAGGAGGACGCAGCTAGCTCCATGCAGGAAAGTTGTGATGATGATGATGGAAGTGTAAACGATGATCAAGATGACACTGCTATGGAAACTGAGGCTGAGTTGAGGGCACAAGCACCCCCCCTCTTATCCAAACTTAATACTGAAGAGCAGTACCCAACAGATCCCTTCTTTTTCAAAGAGAAGCCTCTCACACCTGAGCTGATCAGAGTGCTGATAGAGCATGGCCCATGCCAGCCAGGGCTGAAAGACAGCTATGACACATTCCCATACGATGACGATAAAAGACGCTTCAGTCCTGTGTGGTATAAGCGCACTATAGGACAGTCATGCACAGTGGACAGACAATGGTTAATGTACTCTCCCAAATGCAATCGCATCTTTTGCTTTTGTTGCTGGATGTTTGGTAAAGGCG
This sequence comes from Synaphobranchus kaupii, assembly GCA_029718625.1. Taxonomy (NCBI): domain Eukaryota; kingdom Metazoa; phylum Chordata; class Actinopteri; order Anguilliformes; family Synaphobranchidae; genus Synaphobranchus; species Synaphobranchus kaupii. Next base: position 46,372,209 of record CM056385.1, on the reverse strand, counting down.
CTGGGCGGCAGTGGGTGGACCCTACACAAGGCGTCTCAAACTTTAGAAAGGGCATAGAAAAAATCGAGCAACATGAAAAGTCTGCTGCGCATAGAGAGGCAGAGAAAATGTTTTTGATGACCAAGTTTCGCATCCGGCAGGACAGCACAGTGATTGCTGAGCTAATCAGAGCCGAGAGGGAGCAGATTGAGAGAAACAGGAAGATTTTACATAGACTGATTGACAGCACCCTGTTTTTAGCATGACAGGAGGCATTTCGGGGGCACAGGGAATATGCTGGGCTGGGTGCCCCTTCTTCAAACGAGGGAAACTTGGAGTTATTGAAGCTACTGGACGAAGTGATCCAGGATCCCAAAACGCGTTTCAAAGTGGAATTTTATTTCCATGTCTTAGACATCCTTGTGCAACAGTTTGAGAAACGCGTCACAGATTTTCGCCAAATGGCAAAACGTTTCTCCATTCTGAATGCTGAAACTTCTCCACAGATGACGCAACCAACAGAATCCAAGATCTAGCCAACTTCTATGCCGAAGACGTGTCCACATCTGAGCAGGTGCTGGATGAATTTCTTTCTTTCCGTGCTATGTGTAACGAATTGGAAATAAAGTTCAACACCACAGAAGCTGTTCTGCCATTCATGGTCTGCAACGACATGGACAGGGCATTTCCCAACATCAGCATTTTGTATCGTATTTACGCAACACTACCAGTCACCAGTGCAAATGCAGAACGCAGTTTCAGCCGCCTGAAGTTAATTAAAAACTATCTCCGGGCATGCATGAAGGAAGGCAGACTCTCAAACCTCACCTTATTATCCATAGAGAAGGATATTGTCATTGATAAGGACAAGGTGGCTGAAAGGTTTGCGAGGATGAAGGAGAGGAGGATGGTGCTGCTTTAAGATGAGGTGACGGAGGTCACATTACTGTATATAGTTGTTCAAACATGTTGGACATTGGACTTTTTATTTTTTTATGGACAATGGATGTAATTTTTGCTGGATTGGAATCTCACAGACGTAACGCTGGATGAAAACATCATTGGTAAGTTGTTTCATATTCATTATTTTGTGATAGGCTTGTCATAGATGCTGGCTTTCAAAATGTTGCTGCTTGTGTCTCCTTGATTATTGTTGTTAGTGTCACACATTGCTTTTGTAGTTTGTTGTGTGTGAGTTCATTAGCCTATGTGTGGCTTGATTGGACTTAATTGTGTAGGCTATGGCTGTGTGGCTGTATGGGCATCCAATATTACTGAATGTTAAATAAATTATTGGTAAAATCCATGGCGCCGACCATGGTGCTGAAATAGCCTATCAGCAGTTGTTTTGCATAATATCAGCAGGTCACTCTTTAACATAAATCCATGGCACTGTCCATGGTGCTGAAACGGCACACCTCATTGTAATCCACATTTCTCTCGTTCCACCCTTCCGTCTCCGTAAATTTACATCTCCGTACAGTATACTGTATAGGGGCCCACTACAAGTCCCCGCCCCCTCTGCAATGAACCATTAGCTCCGCCACTGAGGTTACACGAACAGAACCGAAAAGTACTCCTAACGGAGATAACCCCCGGCGTATAAGCCAACAGAAAACAACCCAGAAAAGAGGGAGAATACTAACTCGTAGACACAAGCAGAAATAGACAGCAAGAAAAAGAAAACATACAGCTCAATGTAAAATTAATGAGCTAAAATAAAGGAGGGACAGGAGAAAAGGGTAACAAAGGTTACAGCCTTAAAGAGGACTGAGAGACAACCAATGAAATAACTTTTTGAGAAGGAAAAAGGATAAAGGAAATCTTAAGGAAATAATACTCTCAAATATAAAGAAGTTCCTACGTATCTTTTAAGCATAAAAGATAAGTAGTCTTCCAGTGTTCCTATACGGAAATGACCGGCTAGAGCGTAACCAAAGTTCACACTGAAGCCCGCATCTGAGGAAGTAAGTAGCCGCATGCAGCTGAAACCAATCAAAATTAAATGGTGTCTAGAGAGAGGAAAAAACAACAAGAGTGCCCTCTAGCGGCCAAGAGTAGCAACAGCCGCCAGAAGGGCAAAAGCAGGCTCAAAAACCATGACATTTTCCTTTATTTATTCTATTCATTTCTTAATTTCTGTGTCCAATTACATTTATTTTCTCATACTTTTATCCATTTATGTACATATTTCAATATTTATTTAGTTATAAATTCCTCATTTAGGTATTTCTGGTCAAAAGAACACATGAAATGAGAAATAGTTGAGGCAGTTTGCAATTACCAGAATGGTTCCTCTCAGAAATGTAATACTTTGTGAATAGCCCTGTTAGTTCAGGGGCCAATGAAGGCTTGTTAAATCGGGATCACATTAAAATTGAAAACCGGAGGATAGTGTATAACTCACAATCACACAGAATTAGACTGGGACACAAGGAAGGATTTCTCTGTGACACTTTTGTGGACTATGCAGAGAAAATGATAAGGATGAGAGATGCAGTCAATGTGAATGCTAATAAAGAAAAAGTAAATAAACCTTGTCAGGTGTGCTGATGATCATGCCATGTAATACTGACCTGGGGATTCACAGAGAGAGATCACAGCAACGGGAAAAACAAAGGTGTTAAGGGAAGCACAGGGAGGACTGGCATTCAAACTTAGATGTAGCAGTAAATCATTCACAGTGAAAATTGAGAGAATAAAACGTTGGAATGGCAAAGGAAATTCTTAACAATACAATAGAGCTATTTACTATTGTTTTAGGTGAATAATTGAAAATGGGGATTCAAATAACTTACTGTGATACATTCTCGTGTATAGAATAGATATTCAGTAATTGAAGTCAAAAAGTTGGAGGACTTTGAGACGAGAAATTGAATCTGGATTGAAAGGGAAGGGTTAGTACTCAACTGAACACGTGGATGAAGGTACATGAAAACAGAGGACAATGTGAAGTGACAGATGGAGTCATTGTGCAATTTAAAGCTAGAGTACACAACTTTTTCCCAACGGTCGCATTTGTTGTCAAAACATTTCAAAAGTCATAAAGGTTTCATCCCTTGGCCCTGCCTACAGAGATAGAGACGACGGTCATTGAAGCAACTACAAAACAGATCAGACAAAGCACATCCTTCTCATAACGGAGCAGCTATCCCTAGTAATGAACATTGAATATAGTACACACAATAATTTATGGGTAAGTCAGCTACACATTCTAAGCTATAAAATCAAACAAGAGTTAAACAGGAAACAAGTACTATGAAAATGGTCCTAGATTGGTAGGTCAGTCAAGGTGGAGTCTGAAGAGGTGTGTCTTCAGACCATGATGGAAGGCAGGCAGTGTTTGAGCAGAATGTAGAGGAATGGGGAGTTCCACCACTGGGGAGCTAGGGTAGAAAAGCTCCGCAGTCGGGACAATGACACAGAGGGAGGGAAGTGCGTCACCCTGCTGCAGTCGAGCAAAGTGGTCGAGCTGGAGCGTAGTGCTGGATTAAGTCCTGCAGGTAAGAGGGACCTGTCCTTTTGGCTGCAGTGTAGGCCAGGGTCAGAACTTTGAACCTGATCCTGGCCGTGACCGGCAGCCTGTGGAGAAACCTCAGCAGGGGGGTGATGTGAGAACTTCGGGAGGTTGAACACAAGCAGAGCAGCCATGTTCTGGACCAGTTGTAGTTGCAGAATGGCGCAGGCTGGTAGGCTTGCGAGAAGGGAGTTGCAGTAGTCCAGGTGTGAGGTGACTATAGTTTGGGCGAGTCAGGGATGGTCAATTCCTCCTGATGTTGTACAGGAGGAACCTGTAGGACCGTGCTGTTGCCCTGATGTGCTCTTTGAAGTCCAGATGGTTGTCCAGGACCACCCCCAGGTAAGGGTTCCTTGCAGAGCAGGAGGCAGCCATCGACAGTCATGGAGAGGTCTTGTAGTGGGGAGGGCTTGTATGGCATGAAGAGCAGCTCCGTCTTGTCAAGGTTGAGCTTCAGGTGATGGCTAGCCATCCACTCAGAGATGTCAGCCAGGCAAGCAGATACCCTCTTCTTAACCTGTGGGGTAGAGGGAGGGAAATAGAGAAAGAGTTGAGTGTCATCAGCATAACTATGGTATGAGACCCCATGTGAATTTATGACTGAACTAAGAGACTTAGTATAAATGGAGAACAGCAGAGGACCAAGTACAGATCCCCGCAGGACTATCCTAACTGTGCGATAGGATACAAACCAAGGGTAGGGTGTTAGGGGTGACGTCAAACAATGGACGCTATCTGAGAATTCTACAATAAAACAGCGGTATACAAATACATTTGCTCTAAATGTCAACACTGTGATGGTCAAAACATATAATAAATAATTAGTTCTTGGGAGAATATTGTACCATATTGTACCAACTGTAATTGCACTTTTTTATATAATTGATGCATTTGTTGATGAGGCCCATATTATTTCTGTTCTTGGGAGAAAATAAAAACTATGCATACCAGAAAGGGTCCAGAAGTTATTTTTTGTGTGTTAAACACTACAATCTAGAGAAAAGTTTTAGGAGTGAATTTTTGGCAGCCAGACTGAGGCCTTTCCTGAATCTGACTCCCCCTGGAACTGACAATTATGAAGAAATGCTTTTGAGGGTGAACAATGGAGGTCTAGGGTCCTCATTTATAAAAGGTTGCTTTGATTTCATCCTAAATTTGATATAAATCACAAATTATCCTTAAATTGCATCTGAATAAGGTCAATGCTCCTCCCTTAGAATGCTTCCAATAGTCCTAATTTCCCTATAAATAGCCTAGGTGGGAATAAGGCCCGATATCAACCAAAATGGAAGAAAAAAAGAAAGAATGTTAGACAAAAATGTTAGAAGAAGCCGATATGAAAACAAAGAACAAAAATTTCACGGGTCCCAAGGTTGCGACGCTCCTGGCTGAAATCGAAATGAGATCAACCATATTGTTTGGTAGATTTTCAAGTGGGATTACCAGCAAAGTGAATTACGTGTCCTGGCAATTTGTGGCTGCAGCAGTCAATGAGGTGGGAAATCAGCGACGAAGAAGAAGTGGGGTGACCTAAAGTGTCATGCAAAGGAATGCATAGCTGCGCATTAAAGAAGGATAAAGGCCACAGGTGTGGGACGTGCTGGGCCCCTACTGTCTCCCGAGGAGGAAAAGATAGGTGACACTCAGAGTGCCATCAGCGGCATTGGGCCACATGGCGACACCGACCACATGCTTGTCAATTCAGCATGTGGGTGATCAGACACATTGAAATGCTAGGCCTACCTGATGTATACATTTAAAGTTATGAGACCAGACAGCATTGTAATCTTGACTTTTTATTTAAAGAGAAGCTGAGACGGAGCAAAAAACCGCCCTGAGGAGCAAGATTGCGTCCCGATAGGTGCCCCTCCGTTCCCATGGCGCAGCGGATGTAGGCGCTGCACAGGAGAGTCTCACTCCTACTCCTACACCCATTGTCTCCACCCCTGGCGAGGTCCTGACCGACAGCATCCTGAAATCACAGATTTAAACCAATTAGTTGGCGAGGTGGTTTTGGAGTTGCAAGAGCTTCAAATTTAATTTATCTGGTTGAGTGTGTATCCAAATAAATAAAATGAACTACATGAGCCTCCCTCCAGTTGCATCCAGACATAGTCATCTGCCTTTCAGCATGCCTATTGTGCATTCCACAACAAAACTTACACGGCCATCGGCCACATTGAAGCGAGTCTCCTCCTGTCTGTAGGTTGATCAGTGGGGTGAGGAGCCATGTCTTGAGAGGATAACCCGTCGCCTGATGTTGTGCGTATACAGACGATTCATCACGCTGCTGTTACGCACTATGAAGAAGTCATGGGTTGTTGCAGAAATTAACAAATGCTTGGGAGGCTGCACAGGTGAGGCAAATGTGTGTCACCAAACTGCAATCTAGAGATAAAGAGGGGAGTCAGATTCTGGCAGCCACGCTGAGGCCTTGCAGGAATCTGACTCCCCCCTGTAACTGACCCCCTGTTGGAGATATTAACAATTGCTTTTAAGGGTGTATAGTACAGGTCCAGATGAGTCAATAGAGTGATTCTGGTGTTTGTGAAACACTGCAATCCTGAGATAAGGAGGGGGAGTCAGATTCCGGCAGCCGGACTGAAGCCTTGCCGGAATCTGACTCCCCCCCTCTAACTGACCCCCTGTTGCAGATATTAACAATTACTTTTAAGGGTGTATAGTAGAGGTCCAGATGTGTCAGTAGAGTGATTCTGGTGTTTGTGAAACACTGCAATCCTGAGATAAGGAGGGGGAGTCAGATTCCGGCAGCCGGACTGAAGCCTTGCAGGAATCTGACTCCCCCCTGTAACTGACCCCCTGTTGCAGATATTAACAATTGCTTTTAAGGGTATATAGTAGAGGTCCAGATGTGTCACTAGAGCGATTCTGGTGTTTGTGAAACACTGCAATCCTGAGATTAGGGGGGGGATTCAGATTCCGGCAGCCACGCGGAGGCCTTGCCGGAATCTGACTCCCCCCCTGTAACTGACCACCTGTTGGAGATATTAACAATTGCTTTTAAGGGTGTACAGATGAGGTCCAGATGTGTCACTAGAGCGATTCTGGTGTTTGTGAAACACTGCAATCCTGAAATAAGGAGGGGGAGTCAGATTCTGGCAGCCGGACTGAAGCCTTGCCAGAATCTGACCCCCCCACTGTAACTGACCCCCTGTTGCAGATATAAGAAAATGCTTTGGAGGCTGCACAGGTGACGCCTATGTGTGTCACCACAGAAGGTTTGGTGTCTTTCAAACATTGCAATGTAGAGATAAGGAGGGGGAGTCAGATTCTGGCAGCCCTGCCTCCAACTGACTCCCTGTGGGTAAACAATACAGTCCCAGATGTGTAAACAGGGTAATTTTGGTAGATTTTAAATATGTAAATATATCCTTACAATATTTACGTATTGTCGATATCTGCAAATATCCGAACATAGCCATATTTGAAAAAAGATTTATGGACATGGGGTAAAATCCCCTGTTATAGCCTACTACCTCAGTGAAAAATAAATTCAATATAACCTATCTGTGCCAAATGAAACACTATCTAAGAAGACACGGATGAACATTAACGACGTTTTAGAAAAGTATACTTTACATGCATTTTATCTGCTTTTAACGTCGGCAATTGATTCTTTAAAAGTATGCTTGTTAATTTATGTCAGAAAGCCACGGAAATCGAACATTTAAAATTAGAAAAAGAGTAACTATACGTAGCTACAGACAGTGACACAGAATGGTCCATCTATCCTCCGACAGAACGAAGATACTGGTCGGAAATCGCGAAAGGAGAATGAAGAAGTCGCAAAGAACGCAATGCAGAGTGGACGCGCGTGCACGCAAGGGGAGTCAAAATCCGGCAGGGAGTCTGATTTCGGCACAACACCGGCCATAGCTTGTTAGCTCGGCCGGGTACGTCTCTCTCTCCCTCTCCATCTCCCTCTCTCTCGACACAATGCAATTAGACATGTAGCTATCGAATTAATAAATACATGATTGTGACTTCGCTACACTATTTTCATGTTCAAGATGCGTCCCGTAATGTAACTGCACGTCATCAATCTGATAACTAGTTAATGTAGTAGCTAGCAAGGTTGCCTTCCAACTGTGTGTGTGTGTGTGTGTGTGTGTGTGTGTGTGTGTGTGTGAGAGAGAGAGAGAGGGAAAGGGAAAGGGAGTGAATCTCCTACTTGTTATGTATTGTTTTTAACTGATCCACCTAGTTATCAAACAAATACAATGAATGTAGCAGCAACGGGTCACAATATTGCTATTGCTATTCTGTTGTTAACTGGGAAATATTAGTGTAACTCCATGCCATTGCAGTACATAAGTGTACATTCACAAATACATTTTCATGTGTCTTGGATCAAATTGACATAGAAAATGTGCATGTGAGGCACATTTATGTGATGGCATGTGTGTATCATTTTGATGCAAAAGTTACTAACTAAAAGTTAACTTGTTTACCTGTGTAGGCGCAGTGAATGTAGCTATGAATGTAGCTGTGAATGTACACTGCATGCAGTCAGACTAATATTTCCCAGTTAACAGAAATAATAGCAATGTAAGAGCAATATAATGTGACCTGTTTATGCTACATTGCATTTGTTTGAAAACTAAATGGACCAGTTAAAAACAATACAAAACATAACAACGTATAGGCCTGCAGGAGATTCACTCCCTTTCCCTCTCTCTCTCTCACTGACACACACACACATGCAGGTGGTATGGGCACAGAGTTTGGCGTATTATTTGGGAACTGCAGACCTAATCTGTCAGGCTATCAAATAAAACATTTAATTATGATATGCATGTTTTACTAATTGCCTATACACTGCCTATTAAAACAAAACTCATTGAATTATTTATTTTATAGATCAATTTTGGTACATTTTGATAAAGGGTGTGAACAATTTAAATATCTACTGTAGTTACGCTGCTTTTTGTTTATGATAGTCTCATCTCAATTATACTAGCCACTGTGTGTGTGTGTGTGTGTGTGTGTGTGTGTGTGTGTGTGTGTGTGTGTGTGTGTTGTATGCACACACATTAGGGTTGTCACATTGTTTTGAATTTGCATACCAACACCAGTTTCGAACATGAATGGGGAACTTCGATTAAAAAAAAGTAGGCTGTCAAAATGGCCCCAAACATGCAATATCTCAGACACTACCGGTCCGATTTTGACAAAACATGGGGAAATGATGCATCTTGACACTGCGCTTCGGCATTTATTAAAGTTGTGAGAATGGTATCCAAATATTGTGAGATTATGAGGTGGTTTGAAGCCTGAAATTAACACAATCAGGTGCATGTGTGTGTGTGTGTGTGTGTGTGTGTGTGTGGGGGGGGGGAGCCCAATATATTCCCCCACAATAGAAAAGAGGGGTGGATTATAATTACTGTTGCCTTGTTTTAAAGACATTTTTTGACACGGACATTCAACTACGAATTTGCTCCCAATATTGAACATATTTTTTTGTTAAAGTGACAGCCCTAACACACATACCTAGCCTAATAACCCCGCCGTATTAAAAAGGCAATAACACTTGCATAACACAACAGGGTGTTGAACCCACCACCGTTTCCGTTTAAATAAACGTTTTGCTACGTTTTGTCGGGGCTGAACGCAGCCCTGACTTGCAGTGCAGTCCATAATCTATTATGAGTTGAAGACTTGTTATGAGCAGAATCGGTCTTGATGCATAGAGCTAAACTAAGCTGTGCCAATGAAATGGAGCAATTGTAAATGAGGTTTCAGTAATTAGCTTGCCTATGGTAGCCTATAATTGTGCTAGAGTGGTTCACAAACTCGGTCCTGGGGTACCCCTGTTTGTTTTCTGCAATCCCCGAATTTTAACAAGCTGTTAATTTTTCTTAATTATGTGCTTTTCGTCTTAAGAGGGATCATTTACCCTTAAGCTACATTACGTCATAAATATGCATGCAATGAAGAATAAAAACTCCCATGTTCACGTTGTGCTTATTGTGCTATAGGCCTATTGCAAACAATTACAAAAAGGAGGTACGCTAATTTAAAAAAAACTGTTCTTTCATAATTTCCCCCTTAAACTCATTAACACAATGCAGGTTTAGATCGTTGTCATTTGCTTTATCTTTGAATTCTTCATTATCTACCAATGGTTAGTTTTAATGGCATATGTGTCCACACTATCACCAATTATTTTACTAGCTATTGATTCGATTGGTTATTTGAGGTAACTACATTTTTTAACTGATCAAAATAAAGGCTGAGGTGAATCAATAGGCTCGTAATTGGTTTTGTGGGCAACTAAGACTAATCATTAGTCGATGAAGATTTCAAAGACAAAACAAATGACAACGAGCCAAACGTGCATTGTGTTAATAAGTTTAAGGGAAAGTGATGGAAGAAGGTAACCACACTGGTTCGGGAAAACAACGAATTAGCCGCTTTTTTTGGAAAGAAAATGCCGTGTTTTTCAGCGTTTTTTAATTCGCTTTTTATGCCACTTTAACAATCTCAAAATAGCGAAAAATACTGTTCTGTGCGATCTTTTCACAATACCACGCACGGAATTTATGGAACTAAATAAACTCTTGTCTTGAATGTCATGTTAGATAATGGAAACTGTTGTTGGTTGGTCACTCGTGCCGTCAGCCTCTCATTTGACATACTGCGTATCCAATAAGAAGGAGGCTACAAGCTCTTCATTTCGTACCTACCCTTAAAGTGATTTGTAAATGTGATTTGCAGTTGTTCTCTGAATTGTTGATGTGTTTTGTCACTTGTTGGTGCGTTTTCTGATTTGTCGTTGTACACACACTGTGATATGCCCACATGTCACTAACAGCTCCTGGTTTTGCTTTTAGTTTAGTTCCAGCTTTACCCAGTGTGATAAGTCACAGACTATCCTAAATACTGTTTTATTAAGTTACCCACAAGAGTTTTGAACTTTGTCTGTCCCAGTAAACCGGTTTGAGACAGCATCCCCCACTCTGTATGAAACTGTATCATAACTTTGTGCAGCAACAGATTTCGGCAGGAGAGCTCAGAATGAAAGGAAGTGGAAGAGTGAATGTTCACAGCTGACATTATCTGCAGATATTGAAAGCCGAGTTCAATCATCATTGTAATAACCAGCAGTCAGTCCATGGCATCTGCAGCAGATTCACGAATATATTAAAGGCCTTTTTTGGGAAAAGCATGATAGCAGAAGAGTGGCCCTACACCTATTCTCCTGTAATTAACGGGTAACTTACAAATGTACAGTACAGTATTGCTAAGTAGTGCACATACTGTAATTGCAATATTTCTATCAATGACCAATAGATGTAAGCATATTGGTAGAATATTGTGAACATGAGTAGCAAAAAATTATTCTGTACTGCAGAGACCTCTTAAATGGTTATAAAAGCTAAGTACTTTAAACAGTAATCACATTACACTGTAAGAGGACTGAAATTATCTAAACATATGGACTACGATAATGAATATTGCTAGCATTGGTATTGCATAACATTTATACATTTGTACATGTATTCATGCACTGTATATATATATATATATATATATACTGTATGTATTAATATATCAGGCATTTTATATGTGTCGTGGTTTCCAAGCGACAAGAATTCAGCTTACAGTCCTAATTTTTTCTAAGTTCTTCAATAAAGAGGATTGAGGCAGGATCGTCCAGAATATTCAGACTTTATTACACAGACGCTCATAAAGCCGGAACAGGTCTGCAGAGTTGTTCAAAGTGTTTACAGTTACATCTCCATTTATACATTATTTCCAGCACACAGTCCATCCCTTTCTCCAAAAATCCAACCCAAATCTCCGCCCTGCAGGTGTGTCACTACTGCCTGCTACCATGGTTCCGTCATTTAGCATCATTTCAATTGGTTAACCCCTATAACCCCAAATGTGCTTAGCATCATTTCAATTGGTTAACCCCTATAACCCCAAATGTGCTGATTCTTTGAAAAACACAGTGGGCTATCTTCACCCCCCCCTTAGAGAGTTTTGGAAAGTCCCCAAACTCCCTTTAACAGTCGAAGCATCCCAAAACAAAATGCCTTCGTGCATAGAGAATAAAAATACAAGATACAGATGAGTATATGTCACTGTGACCGGATAATCTCCGCTCCCAGAGCCCCCCCTAGGAGCCCCCCCCCTCGGATCCTGTTGCGGATCCTGGTGTCAATTCTGAGCCTGAGCATCTGCTAAACATATGAATACTGGGTTTTATTGCATTAGTATTCACATGGTCTCCACACTGTCAGTTCTCCCTTATCTCCACCTGGCAGAGGATAATCAGGATATTGTACATGTACGTATACTTCAGTCTGTCTGAATGTGCTTGCTTCTGAAAACAGCTTATAGGACAAGTCTTTTCAGTCAACAAACCAGTGTTTCGGTCGCAAGTGTACCAACTACTCATCTTATATAAGTTATATAAACAGGCTATGGACAATATTTGTGCAGAAATATTTGTATCTTAAGGAAATTAGTTTTTCAAACATGGCTTGTGGATACACAGGACCACTCCATTACTTAGGTGAAATGAATCAATTTGACACTGTGCAATACCTGGGCTGTAAGTACTGTTCCCGGCATGTGATCACAGCTTCCTTGTGTCTTACTAAAAAAATGAGGCCACCTATCAACTGAGGCTTCTATTGCACAAGGCGTAATCGTATTAATTTTTCTTGCTGGCTGTGTTTCTGAAATCATACACATATCCTCTTTAAGAACTTTGCCAGGCAATTATCTGCACAAGCAGGATATGCTGCTGGTACAATTGTATTATAGCTATTAATGATTCCAGTCTCCAATGGTGGCTAACCATTTCCTTTCCTCGACTGGCACCTTTACCCAGTTATTCAGGGTTGGTGGGTATTCACAAATAACTCATAGGAAGAAAAATAAACACCCAGCTCTACGTCATATTTTGGAGAACCTCCTGCTGCCTGTCCTTGTGATACTGCAGTGAATATTTTAAAAAGATTTTTGGCATTAAAAAACAGTACACATGTTATGCTTGCCAGGAAGTGAAATCAGTTTTGTTCTGTTTCCATCCTATTCGATGAGACTAAATGTATGCACTTAACCCTGTAAATTATGTACTGGATCTAATCTATCAATGCTCCACAGTTCATTGGTGACTCATGCCGCTGATGTGGGTTTCCTGTTGACAGGTGGCAAGCGATATGGGCGGGGGTTAGGGTACACTGGGGAAATGGCAATAAGGCCTGTCAGCGTGCGTGGAGAGGTGCCAAATTGCAGTGCTCATGACTGGGGCTCCTGGTGGGTCAGCCGACTCCTCCTGTGGAATCGCGTCACCGCGGACTTAATGCAGGCCACGGCTCTATCCGCACGCACGCAGGGTCCCCATACATGGGACAACCAGGGCCCGCTCCAAAAAAGTGCATGCTTTTCTGAACACAAAGGCCTACCGGTCAAATGTGCCCCAGACTGGCAGGGGTTAGATCTGGTTGAAACACGTTAGGCTGGGGAAATGAAGGCCTGAGGTGTAAAACTTTTAAAGGCCCATTTTCCACAAGGAAGCAATGACTGAAACATCTCTTTTTTAAGTGAGCTTTGTAAAAAGGTTTTTAAATAAAATCAAAAAAGGCCTCCTGAGAACTTGTTATTACCCACTACAGGGTACCTGTGGGTATGACTGCTGAAGGCTGGAATACTGGGACACATTTGGCAAAGGATAAAATGAAACGCAAAACTACACCCCAAGGTTCCTCTCTCAGGTTCATTAAAGGTCAAGTATAGTAAAAGTATGGAGCCCCTGGCAAAAACAAAGGACCTTGTGGGTCTGTCCCGTTTTCATTGAGAAGAGATGGCAGGTCCATTCGACAGAAACTTCCAGCGTGATGAAACGTAATAATACTTTGGCCTTTGCGTTAAGCTTGGCCCACTACAAGGATCAAGGATCTGACATTTCAGAGAAACCCTAGACCTAGTGTTAGGCTTGGGGTTTGAAATTAGAGTTGGACTTGGGCTATGGCTAGGGTTAGGGTTTGGAAAACAATAAGGGTTAGGACTGCAGAAACATAAATTCTTCATTCACTATCTTTTCTCTAAATGCTTCTGTGCTTGAGTTATAATGTACACTATTTTGAATTGTGATCTTTTGTTTTGTGTTCTTTGTTTGTGATTTTTCTTTTGTGAAGCACTTTGTAACCTAGGTTTTGAAAGGTACTATATAAATAAAATTTTACTTACTTACTTACTCTGTGTATTGAACCCCCAGCTGGGGAGTTCAACACCAGGACTGTCATCTCACCGGAACCGGGCCTGAAAATTAGCTTGGTTTCAAAACACCCGCTTGTATAGAGATCCTGAAGTGGTCAGATTGCAGACACACAGCCCAGAAACTGTAAATTGTTGACCGATTCTCGGACTATGGTGGCGAAGCCTTCGCCAGGCTTCGGAGTGCGCACACACCACACACATGTGATCAACTGTTTATTTTTTCCATCGCAAACACAGGCCCTCAGTGCAGGCTTTGTCACTGGCAGACAGCAAAGATTGCCTCCTTTGTGTCGAGCTTTGGCAAGAAAATCAAAGGTTCCATTAGGAACATCTGCTCCATTGGGCCTGCCAGCATAGCTCCCTGTGATATTAGGACGGATCACAGCTGTAAACATTGCATACACTTTATTAAACATTTGGGGGGAGGGGGGGGTTTAAACCTGGATTTCATATACAAACATCATTATTATTTTGCCCCTCCTCCCCCTTTTTCTGCTCCCTTCTCCTGTGAAACGGTCGTCTGCCATCTTGGAAGCAATGGGGTTTGGGTGGAGATCAGAGCAAATGATGGTGCCATGCATTTGCATATGAATACTGACAGTTCCACCTGCCAAAGCCAACATCTCTCCACTTCTCAGTGTCCAAAGTGTTCCTGGCTAACACTGCACTTGATATGAACAGAAACTGTAGCTCTAGCATGTGTGTGATTGTGTAGGTACAACATGAGCTGAAGAATAGGCTATCTGGAGATAAGTGAAATGCGACAGCCTGATTCTTTCATCCATAAATGTTTCAAGTCAACTTACCTTTTGCAGTCCTATAGTTGTGTTTTCAGATGTAGTCTTTATCACTTCCCTGTGCTTAATGGCCTTATACCACTATCTGCTTCTTTATGTTCCCATGATTCACTGCTGTGATTCAATCAGCAATGCCCCTGAGCCAATTTTGTAATCAATGAAATTTCGATCACTGGCTTATCTATTGACAAAATAGTAAGAAAATTCAAACTGCTGTTTGACAGACAGCTCTGTAATCATGAACAGGCAGCGCTATGAGGAGATGAAAGTGGAGTGCTTTGTGCTAAATGCAATAAGAGTGGCGATCAATGATACTTTGCTTTAATGAAACCATTAAAGTTGCGACAGTCATGGCAACTCACACATGCTGAATTATAACGTGCATCCGTGATGTCAGCACTTTTATATATAATATAGGCATCTGTCTCTACAGAGTAAGAGGACTATCAAAGTATCTATCACACGCACATGCATATATATACAGTGCATCCGGAAAGTATTCACAGCGCTTCACTTTTTCCACATTTTGTTCTGTTATAGCCTTATTCCAAAATTGATTAAATTCAGTTTTTCCCTCAAAATTCTACACACAACACCCCATAATGACAATGTGAAAAAAGTTTTTTTGAGATTTTTGCAAATTTATTAAAAATAAAAAAATAAAATTTCTCATTTACATAAGTATTCATACCCTTTGCTTTAACGTATTTTTAAAGTATCATATTTCATATTTGGTCGCATATCCTTTACATGCTGTTACTTCCTGAAGTCTGTGACCATCAACATCAAAAAACTGTCGATATCTTATTTTCAGGTACTGTTACAAGCGATACTATAACCTCTCTGCATTTGAATGGATCTCTATGGAAATTGGGGGGTGAGACTAGATTCAGCTGTAAATTACACTGGTACAGTATGGAACACATGGCTGGCTAAATGGCTGTAAGTTATCAAGGGTCTGAGCTATCAAACGAGCCCCAAACCATCACTCTGTTCCCAGATATGGAGTAGATGTGGATGGATCACTGCAAGGGTTATTTCTCTGGACTCATTTTCCTATAGAACTCTATGGGGAAAAAAGTCAGGAGAAACAACCCTTAAAGTGATTAAATAATTTATAGTGGAAATACTCTGATTCAGATGTGTTACACTTAGAAATTAAACAGAAAAATTACTACACTATAGGGCATGTTTGAACAATTGTCTGCATCCACTGCTTTGGGTCTATGAAAAGCACAGAATGAATAAAATGTACTATTACAGACAGCACACAATTACATTAAAAGAGTTTGTAGATGATCAGTATTTAATGTGTAATGAAATACAATGAACAGCACCACCTGAGCTATGGATCATGAAGAAGCATGTAAATTAATGAACCAAGTCTACATGGAGACATACATGCACAATGGGCTAAACGCAAACACATTCTAACTGAAAGACATACAGCCTAAATAGCTAGTACAGCCTAAATAGTTTGCATCAGTAAAATATGGAAATACAGTTTTAAAATAGGGCTATTAGTATTCTATGAAATACATTTAACGGCTTAGCTCCTCCTTATCTCGGGTTAGTCCCAGCGAAGTAGTCCGGGTTTGGTATTCTTTCCATGAATCAGATATGTTCGGGGAATTGGCGGTTTATAAATCCGATCGCTTAAAGGCTTGCAGTTTAAAAGAGGCTATCCTCAATTTTTAATGTAGGCTATTATTGTAAATTCTTAATTTTCCTAGTAGTTAATTTTATGGTGACCTTGTGTTATGTGTGAAAAGGATAAAGTGAACAGAGCTGAAGTGAAGAAATTAATTAATAAATAAATGTTGGCCGAGGCAAGGGGTTTCCACAGTCAGTCAGTCATGACCGCAAGAGCAGAGCGTAACACCCTCCCCAAACCAGACAAAAGCGAGCGTCCGGTTTGGGGAGGGTGTGATATAATACAAGTGAAACATTGAACAGTTAATATTGTAAACCTCTTTTGCCTTTGCAATAAAAATACGTTAATGTGTCAATGTGAAAATAATAACAGTCTAAGAAATGAAAAGTACTTAACAGTTGCACATTGTTTTTGTGGAAAATACACATGTGCCCTGCTGGGCTCGAACCCACTATCCACTGTGTGAGAGACTGCAGTCTTAACCACTAAGCCACAGCAGCTTCTTGGAAAGCATGAAGCTATTAGCTATATTAACATTAAAAAACATTAGTATGAAGCGTTTTTATTGGACGATAAGTTTGATGAGCAGGTATACGGACCATACCCTCAAATAATAATTATCCCCATTGGATAACATCGGGACGGAGGCAGGCAGTTTGGCAGGAAAATGGGAAGAAGAAGAAGAAGCAGAAGAAGAAGAATCGGAAGAGGAAGAATAACCCAAGTTTGGGGCTTTATTGAGTGGACGTGTGAAGTTGTATCTGAATGCTGTGTGGTTACATGAGGTCAGAACATACAGAAGTTAATGTTTTTAAGGGCTGAGAGTCTATGGTCATTGTGGTTACTTCTATAGGAAACCCTGAAAAGTGCCAAACTCTCTGTGCTGTATAGGTATGGGGCATGCCCCACCAAGCCGTAACTTGGCGGATGGCATACCTGCCATCCCAATAATAATTTGATAAAATAATAAAAAGCTAAAATCGTGCTAAAAATAATAAAATGATAAAATAATAAAATCGTGCCTGCACGTACAGTCATTGGCCAGGAACTTCATCCTGCCGACGTATGACTCCCACTGACGGAATTGAAACCTGTACAGCTACGCCCTGAAATTTTGGAGCGAGGGAGGGTTACGCCCCAGCTATAAAAGTGTCTCAGCGGTTGATCTGTGTGGAGAGGAGATAGGAGGGAGAGCGAGCAAGCGATAAAGCTAGCTTACAGTTTAGCTTTTTTGAATATTATAGTAAGTTATAGTAGCCTATTTTTGGTAGATTTTGTTAAAGTTAGCTTGGCAGTCCCTTGTTTTTTGATAGTTAATTTTTCAGTCTAGCTTAGCAAGTATCTAGCTAGTTTTTTTTATTATTTTTTTATTATATATATATACGTATATATATACGCTTTATTAAAAATAAATGTATAGCATAAAGCATAGTTGAGCCAGGAGTATATGCATGCTACACGTTTACCTTTGCAACAACATTCTCTCTTGGAGAGAGTTCAATGCAGTGACCACATGTGCACCCGTTGAAATGGAAACCAATATTGTTGATATCTTGCAGGTAATGTGATTGCCTACAGCCTGTGTAAAATGAGTAGCCTACATGGCATGGGTAACTATTTGTACAGCGTGTGATTTGTTGTATCGCATCATTATAAGCCCAAACGAGGGCTCGGCAGCAGCTGGAGCTAGCGTGTTTAATGTGTGTATGAGTGAGAGAGGTAGCGTGAGACAGTGGAACAAAGCAGCCACTGTGAGTGCTGTCCAGAGTAGAATGAGCTTTTGGCTACTAGTGAAAAAAAATTTCTGGGACGTGGTTTGATACCTGGAGCTTCCCAAACAGTGACACTGTATGAGGGTTTTCTCTCCCTACTAGAGTTTTTACCTCTGCTATCTGGGGGCTTAGAGCTGGCATTTCCTATTTCCCCTTTCTGTTCTGTAAAGCGTCTTTGTGACAGTCCTGTGAAAAGCGCTATATAACTAAAAAAATGTAATTGAAAAATTGATTACCATTGACAACCAGCAACAATGTCATAGGTTAGTTTATGGCCCATTTATGCTGGTGTGCTAAAGATACGATGCATGCTAATGCATGGCTAAGCTATGTATCAACAGGCCTAATTATACATTACATTACATTCATTTAGCAGACGCTTTTATCCAAAGCGACGTACAATAAGTGCATACAGAGACGTCATCAAGATCACTACAGAACAGACAAGACAAAGCACATCCTTCCCATAATGTAGCAGCTATCCCTAGTATATAATTATACAATACATGATATGACTTATGCCATTTAGCCACAAGAAATTAGATAATAAATGCTATATTTTACATGGCTACTGTGACTAAAATTAAACCTATGCACAAATAAAGTTATTACTTAATTTAATACAGTTAATACTTACATGTCAACAGCCACATCTTCGCCCTGGGCAAAAGCATCTTCGACAACAGTCTTTGCTTTCAGCGTCAGAGCCGCTTTCACTCCTCCCTCCGACTCACTCCTAAAAATCTCCTCCGCTACATCCGACGGGCATATATTTTTGGCCATCATACATATATATATATATATATATATAAAATAAAAATTACAAGTTCGAAAATGGCTGTGTTGTTTTAAAAAAAAATTATTCGAATCTCCGTGTAATATTGATGACGCACTGTGCGCGCATGAAGCAGGCCGAATTGTGATCCAAAATGGCTTCCGAATGTGTGCAACCTAGTCCTGTGTTACGCATGGATAGCGATCAGCTGGTTAAATCTACCTATGGGAATGCCATACCATTTTAGAAAGCTTAGGATGTGCTCTATTGGATGATATAAGTGTCAATTAAAATCAAGTTTGTCTGAAGGATTTACTAGTGCTTCTTTTGAATGTGATCATTTACGCACGGCTATTTTGGAGCATGGACACATGTTGAAACAAGGATTGAATCTTAAAAAGTTATGTGGTGACAAACAAATACCACTCGTTTTTTTCCCTGTGGAGTGAGTAGGCATGTTGACAGTTTTACTTCCGTGTATTCAGGATCTTGGAAGGTGTTTCTTGCGGCTGTGATAGTAAACGATTTTTTGGTGATAAAATAAAAACTTTAATTAACTCTCAAATATGTTTAAATGTCTGCTATCTTACATGTGGTCGGGTCCATTGTAGATAACAGTGTAGCAGCATAGCATGCTACTTTCATGAATTACAAGCTAATGGTGGCAGATAGGAACGTGATATCTCGCACGCTGATAGGATATTAAGTATTAATTATGATGATATGCGGTTTATGGTTATAAAATCCGTGTTCTCGTGGAACTAGCAACGCATTTGTGATGTTTTTCTAATTGAGACGCGTGCGTCTCAACCACTAGGGGCTCGCACAATGAAGTTAAAGAAAAACTGCTGTAGTTTTGTTATATTTTATTGCTGGTAGTTTGCCTGTCCTTGGTTTTAAATTTTGACAGAAAAAATGGATATGGGAATTTTTATTCATCTTTTGTTAAAAGACGTATTTTTGAATTAAGTATTCATCTTTATTGTCTTCATTGTTAGTTAGCACATGCCTAAAACAACCTCAAACTAAATTTAAAAGCTGATCGCTAAATAAGCCATTGAGTAATTGTGCGATTCATAATCCATAATCTGATTATTCGTTTCAATAATCAATAGATTAATCAACTATCAAAATAGTTGTTAGTTGCAGCCATACTTTGCAATAAAAATACGTTAATGTGTTAATGTGAAAATAATAACAGTCTAATAGATTATCTCTTAAGTAAAAGTACTTAACAGTTGCACATTGTTTTTGTGGAAAATAAGCATGTGCCCTGCTGGGCTCAAACCCACAATCCTCTGACAGCAACTCTAACCATTAGGCCACAATAGCTTCTTGGAAAGCATGAAGCCATTAGCTATATTAACATTAATAAACATTAGTATGAAGTGTTTTTATTGGGCGATAAGCTTGATGAGCAGGTATACGGACGATACCCTCAAAGAATAATTCTCCCTATTGGATAACATCGCGACGGAGGCAGGCAGTTTGGCAGGAAAAATAGGAAGAAGAAGCGGAAGAGGAAGGAGAAAAACGTCAAAATAACCCAAGTTTGGGGCGTTATTGTGTGGATGTGTGAAGTTGTATCTGAATGCTGCGTGGTTACATGAGGTCAGAACATACAGAAGTTAATGTTTTTAAGGGCTGAGAGTCTATGGTGGTTACTTCTGTAGGAAACCCTGAAAAGTGCCAAACTCTCGGTGCTGTATAGGTATGGGGCATGCACCACCAAGCCGTAACTTGGCGGATGGCATACCTGCCATCCCAATATGTATTATATATGTAAATATGTATATATTTCTCAGAATAAATTTACTTCAATTAAAGGTTTGGATTTTTCACATTTTTTCAGTGTGAGATTAAGCTAATTCACTAAACGGTGAATTTTTTATAACCCTTTTAACTAATCTTTACCAGGGGTGCCAATAATTGTGGAGGGCAATGTATATATATATACGTATATATATATAAAATCATAATAATAATAATATATATACAGTATATCTATATATAATATTTGAATAAAAATAGAGTGAGCACCATAATTCATTGGACAGTGACACATTTTTTGTTATTTTGGTGCTGTACTCTAGCACTTTGAGTTTGAAAGCATAAAATTACAATGAGGTTGAAGTGCAGACCGTCAGCTTTAATTTGAGGGTATTTTAATCCATATCGGATGAACCGGTTAGAAATTATAGAACCTTTTGTACATAGTCCCCCACAATTATTTGTTGAATTGGCTTCACAGATGTGTTTCGTTAGGCAGGTGTATTCATTTGTGTCGTTAGTGAATGCAGAAGAGAGCTGTTGATGTCTAGTTTTGATTCTAGACTTTGCAATTGCCTGACAGCCGTGTCGATGCAAATTAAGATGGCTGTCATAAGGCTCAGAAATTAAAATCAATCAACCAGGAACATTGCAAAAACCCTGGTCTTGCCCAAGTCAACAGTTTGGTTCATGTTTAACGAGAAAAAAACAACGGGTGAACTCAATTATGTCAAAAGACCCGGTAGACAGAGGAAGATCACTGTAGTGGATGACCGGAGAATACTCTGTATGGTGAAGAAAACCCCCTTGACAACGGCCCAAAAGATCAAAAACACTCTCCTGGATGCAGGTGTAGATGTGTCAAAGTCTACCATACGTAGAAGACTACACTAGCAGGACTACAGAGGGTACACTAGATGCAAACCACTGATAAGCCTGAAGAACAGAAAGGCGAGATTTTAGTTTGCTAAGAAGCACTTAAAAGAGCCCCAAGAGTTCTGGAACAAAGTCTTGTGGACAGACGAGACAAAGATTAATGTACCAGAGTGATGGAAAGAGGAAAGTGTGGAGAAAAAAAGGAAATGATCATGATCCAAAGCATACCACCTCATCTGTGAAACATGGTGGAGGGTGTGTTATGGCTTGGGCCTGTATGGCTGCCAGTGGAACGGGCTCAATTGTCTTCATCAATGATGTGACTGCAGACAGAAGTAGAATTCTGTAGTCTACAGAAATATTTTATCTGCTCAGATAAAACCAAATGCCTGCAAACTCACTGTACGGCACTTCATCATGCAACAAGACAATGACCCGAAACATACTGCTAGAGCAACGAAGGGTTTTTTGACAGCCAAAAAGTAGAAAATCCTTGACTGGCTAAGTCAATCACTGGATCTGAATCCAATTGAACATGCATTTTACATGCTGAAGAGGAGACGAAAAAGTCCCCGAAACAAGCAGGAACTGAAGATGGCTGCATTACAGGCCTGGCAGAGCATCACCAGGGAAGATGGTCTGGTGCGTCTGGCATCTGGTGATGTCTATGCAGTCATTGCATGCAAAGGATATGCGACCAAATATAAAAAATGATTACTTTATTCTACATTATGTTAAACTGCATGTCCAATATTTTTTGATGCCCGAAAATGGAGGGGGGGGGGGACTACATACAAAAGGTTCTATAATTTCAAAATGGTTCATCCGATATGGATGAAAATACCCTCAAATTAAAGCTGGCAGTCTGCACTTCAACCGCATTGTCATTGTATCCTTTCAAACTCAAAGTGCTAGAGTACAGAACCAAAATAACAAAAAATGTGTCACTGTCCAATGAATTATGGTGCTCACTGTATTTGCAAAATGTATGGGCCTTAAGCAATCAGTTAATTGTCACATTGGGTGAAGGTTTTACAAACTTAGCTAATGGCAAAATGTTATGCGCTCTTGACTGTTCAGTCAGGCCCTGAAACTCACCTTGCTGCTATACATTACCGCATTACTCACGTTACATCTGCCTTTGACAATTTTAAGCTATAGTTATATTAAGTTATAGTTCAAAGTTGAATAAAATAAAAAAGTATTTATATTATATACTCCAATATTCACGTTTCAGCAGAAAACTAAGCTCAGGAACCAAACACATTACCATGCTTTGTGCTAAAGCTCATCAGTGGAGAAGGGGCTCCCCCTATGTGTGTACACTGAGAATGCATTCAAAGACCACACCACTGACTTCCTGTTCATATTGGGATGGCAGGTATGCCAAGTTACGGTTGGCTGGTCATACCCATACCTATACAGCACCGTTTCGTACTTTTTCAGGGTTTCCTACAGAAATAACCACAATGACTACAGACTCAGCCCTTTAAGAGCATTAACTTCTGTACCTACTGACTTCAACACAGAATTCAGATTCAAACTTCACACATCCACACAATAAAGCCCCAAACTATTTATTTTTCTTTTCTTCTTCTTCCTGCCGATTTCATCATCGCTCATGTTCCCGGCCCACAATTAATAATTCTCCCCATTGGACACTTATAGCTACATCTGCCAATAACAACATCTGATTAAAGTAGCCAATTTATTTATTTATTTCGGCATGCATATAGTCACACTTCATCACAATTTCTGTAATATGCCCTGAACAAACACAGTACCTGCCGAAAAGGGATACGGGAAAAAGCAGCCTGCTTATCAAAAGTCCCGCCCCAATTCCCAACTCAAATTTAAATGTTCACATTATACATTTGTTTAAAACAGATTTTTTCTTATCACAACAGCATAGCTGAATTTTCTTTATAACAAAACAGACCGAGAAAGAAAAAATAAGCTAAAATAAAATAAACCAAATATTAAAGTCCAAATAAGTCGGATTTAAATGTACATGTCATACATTAGTCAAAACAATTTGTTTCATTTCAACAGCAAACAGTCCAGAATATTGTTCAGTACAATGTTTTTTGCACATCGTGACATTGTTTTCATTTCTTGATAACCCACCATTGTTTATACTTGGTAGTTTCCTACCATCTTATTTTTTATTCTACTCTTGAAGACCTTCAAATTCGTAGACGATTTAATCTCATCATGTAAACTGTTCCAAAGCTTAACCCCCACAATAGATACAGAATGACCTCTGTGTTGACTTTATCGATTTTTGTTTATAAATCATGTTTCCTCTCAAGCTGTGTATGTTATCTCTCTTTAAAAACAAATCCTGTATATTTACTGGTAAAAGACTTTTGGAGGCTAAAAATAATATTTGTAAGGTATTATACTTAATTATGTCATGCCACTTGAGAAACTTTGCCTTAGTGAACAAATCATTAGTGTGATCTCTATATGGGACACAATATACAACTCTCAGTGCCCTTTTTTGGAGTTTAAACAGCGGCTCTGTAGTGTCTTTATAAGTGTGACCCCACACTTCGACACAGTAATGAAGGTGGGGTGTTATGAGTGCCGAGTAAATTGTCTTAAGTGAATGTTGATTGAGTAATTTCTGCATTTTCCACAAAATAGACACGCTTTTGGCCAACTTACATTGAACTAGCTTCACATGTGGTTTCCATGTCAGGAGGCAATCTACCGTAACCCCCAGAATCTTGTGTTCGTTCACTCGTTCAATGTTGGTACCATTGACCTTTAAGTTTATGTTTTCCTTCAGGCCTCTTTTCCCGAATAATATGAATTTTGTCTTTGAAAGGTTTAGTGATAATTTATTAATATTAAACCACGTGTGAAGCTTTGACATTTCGTTGTTAACTAATTTGACCATTTGATTAAGATCAATTCCAGAGCAGAGGATGTTTGTGTCGTCCGCGAATAAAATTAGTTTTAGGACGTTAGATACTTTGACTATGTCATTAATGTATAGTATAAATAATTTTGGTCCTATGAACCCTGCGTGACCCCACAAGGTAATGTCCAGGCATGTTGATATGTTGTCCCCCTATCTGAACACATTGAACTCTATTTGATAGGTAACCTCTTTATCCATTGTAATGCGATCCTCTAACTCCATATCTGTACAATTTTTCAATCAATATGCTGTGGTTTATTCGTGTCAAAAGCTTTTTTTTTTTTTCAACAGCCAGTGCTGTTGAATGTTTTTTTCTGAACCCATATTGGCTGTCACATAACAGTTTGTGCTTATCAATGAACTTATCTAATCTGACATTAAAGAGCTTTTCAATAATTTTTGAAGCACTGTTGGTAAAAATTGAAACAGGACGATAATTTGAAAACTCATGTTTGTCTCCACTTTTGTACAGAGGAAGAACTCTTGCTATCTTCATTTTATCTGGAAACACGCCCACTTACAGAACGATAAGTTACATATATATGTTAGCGGAGCGTATGATCGCTTTTGATATACTTTTTAACAACGTCATGTCTATCTGGTCTACGTCAGTGGATGTCTTAGCTGTGCAATCTCCTCAGTATTGCTTTGATTTCAGTTTGTGTGACCGGATCTAGAAATAATGACTCTTTTTTTATCTCACCGCCCCTATCAAAGTGATTCCCACTGCAGGAGTGAGGATGGAATGGCCTTGGCTAGCTCCGGACCAACACTAACAAAGTATTTGTTGAAACTATCTACTATCACCTTATTATCTTCTTCCCTCCTGTTGTTTATATTGAAATGATCCGAGAATGTCCTCTTGGCCTTTCGCCCAGAGACAGAATTTATTATTTTTCCAGAGATTTTCTGGTGTAGTTTCTATTTTCTGTTAGTAACTTGTCATAATAATCTTTTTTATGTTTCCTCAGCAAATATGTCACTCCTGTTTCTGAAACGTTTGTACTTTGCATATGATTGTACACTCCTTTCCTTTATAAACTGTTTATATAAGCTGTTTTTTTTCCTGCAGCGCGTTCTCGATGGTCTTAGTAAACCAAGGGTCTTTTTTCTTTGACTTTATTGTCTTTGTTCCCAAGTTTTGACTACCGGGCCAGTGTTTGTCATAATAGTGAATTTATTGTGTTTAAGAAGGTCTCATACGCTTTGTTTGTTTCCCTTTCAGTCAATACATCATTCCACTTTTGTTTCATCATATCTTGTTCAAGATCTTTGAGTCTCTTTTCGTTTCTAATTTTTTTTTAAGTTTTTTTGGCACTGGTTTCTGAATCTATAGTGTGTTTCCAGTCACAGATAGCGAAGACTGGAAGGTGATCAGAGATATCATTTATCATAATACCACTTGTTATTACAGTGTCCAGTATATTTGTATAGATATTGTCAATTAGTTGTGGCACTATGTTTAGTGATTCTGCTTGGCTGGGTGATTAGTGGTCGCATTCCGCACGTATACATTGTGTTTAACAAAGTCCTCAATCAACTTGTTTATCGTTAGGATTTAAAATGTCTACGTTAAAGTCACCACATATGAAAACATTTCTCTGATTCATTTTTGCTAATATTTCTCCCAGGCAATTGCTGAATAAGTCTATTTTTTGAACTGGGAGCTCTGTAAACGTTGCATATAACAGTTTTTTTACCTTTCGGCATTGAAAATTCAATTGTTACACACTCCATTACATTTTCAACGACAATTGACATGCTTTCCAGTATCTCAAAATTTATGCTCTCATCAATAAACAGGGCAACCCCTCCACCAGATTTGTTAATTCTGCTCTTACACACAAAATTTATACCCTTCCAGGTGGAAGTCCATGCATTTCTCATCGTTAATTCCAAGTTTCCGACACTGCAATGATGTTGAATGGTTTAGCAAATGTACATAGATACTCCTGTATCTGTTCAAAGTTGGCGTATAGACTCCTGCTATTGAAGTGGATTATTGACAGCTTTCCATCCATGCTAATGTTCTCGTTGAACTGGTCTTCGAAGTAATATCCACATTTGTTTATTCCATTATAATAAAAGTGTCTGTCTGGATCAACTTCATTCGGGTCTTTTGATCTTAGGTTCTGGTTAGATGTCTCATACTCACGTTTTCATAATCAGCAATTATATCCATCAATTCAGTCATTTTAATCCTTGAAGCTTTACTTTTTGGTTGAACTGAGTTCATGGCGTTTTCACGTAGTTTTCACGTACCTTACTGTTCAAATTTCTCCAGCTCCTCCAATGCTCTGATCAGCACCGGTCTGGTATTTTCTGGAGATGACCCATTTGGTTTGATATAAACTTTACAATTCGCCGTCCAGGTGTTCTGTAATTTTTTCCCTTTCTTCAATTGACGAGCTTTCCAAGCGATGGTAGCGTTTACTTTGCTGAGATTTTCATTGATAAACACGTTAGATCCTTTCAGATTTTTACCCTGCTTCAGCAGAGCAACTTTGTATTTCCTACTTATGAATCTCACCACGGCGCGGGTTTCGTTGTCACGGCCTCCGTTCGTTTTTTTCTTGGGAAGCAGATAGCAAGAATCCACATTGGTGAGATCCATGTCGATGTTTTTGGTGTTTAGAAACTCCTCCACCTGCATTTCCACAGATTGGATGTCTGCCTCGTCTGTCTCCTCCTGGGCCCCCATCACCCTGGCATAGTTCCTGGGTTTAATCCTGAGACCTGTGATAATCACATCATTAATCTTCCCGTGCTGTTCAAGCTCCTCCACTCTGATGGTTAGAGACTTTATCCGCTGGTCTTTCTTGACATTTTCCTCTTTGAGTTTTTGGAACTCCTTCATTAAGTCGTTCAGTTGGACCATGATACCATCAAGGCTTTCCAGTTGGACCTTGATACCTTCCAGGCTTTCCATAATTACTGACAAGTCCGGTGGATTGGACTGACTCGTTTTAACTGTCTTGTCTGTCTTGCCCATTTTCTAGTTTCAGTGGTTTTTAAGGATTTGTTATATGGTTTTCTATATTGTTTCGTTGAGCTTATCATTTAGTTCTCACCCCCCCCCCCCCCCCCCCCCCCACAGTTCCAGCTGTAGCTGTTGCCTTGAGCTGTTGCTCCTTCAGCAACCAGAAGGTATTTGCATGATACATAGGCTGAAAGATCATTTGGTGTGCACATGTGATTCATTTGACATAGGCTACTTTGGCCTTTAAGGTTGTAAACATGTAATGCTTTTGGACATATAAGGAAGTGCACATGTCATGCTATTTCAGCCAATAGAAGCTAGCATACTTGCCAAAATATTAAACCTATTGATTTTAGTTGTATCATTTTTGTGGGAAGCTCATTTATAGTTTTGAAATGCATGCTATATCATTGCACATGCAAACCCCACATATAGTAATATCGTTTCACAACTAATATAGCTACATGACTCTGTAGTGGAAGTGAGGTCTAAGGAAAAATGTGTTTATTTTTCTGAATCCAGCAGTTCTAACACTCAACGCCCTTGTTAAAATGCTCAGTACTCTGAATACTGAACAAAAGCGGTATTGTGTGCTAAAACCCCTCACTCAACCATACATTCAATTATATTTAATGGATTTTATTGAATAATTATTATTAAAAATGACAATCATCAATTAAATTGCCAAATTTGTTGATAGGTCAGTCGAACAGTGACCTGGTGGATCAACCAACAAGTCAAAACAAAGTCGAAATCAGGTCTTTAGATTAAATAATTTTATTACAGGAAAAATCAATCAGTTAGAGCAGTGGTTCTCAACCCTGGTCCTGGGGACCCCCCTGTGTATGCTGGTTTTCGTTCCAACCACAATTGCAATACTTGAATTTTAACAAGCTGTTAATTTTTCTTAATTAGGTGTTTTTAATGTTTAGAGGGATTATTTACATTCTTAAGCCACATTATGTTAGTAATAGCTATGCATGCCATGAAGAATACAAGTCCAATATTCACATTGTGCTGTATTGTAAACAATTAAAAGGAGGTAAAATATGTTTTAACTGATCAAATTAAAGACTGAGGTGAATCAATTGGCTCATAATTGGTGAAATTGTGGACACATGGCCACTAAAACTAACCGTTTGGTAAATAATGAAGAATTCAAAGACAAAGCAAATGATAACGAGCCAAACCTGCATTGTGTTAACAAGTTTAAGGAAAAAATTATGAAGGAACTTAAACTTGTGTTCAATTACCTAATTAGGAGCCTATTCACCTGAGTTCTTACCTCTTCTTTGTAATTGTTTGCAATATAACACAATAAGCATAACGAACATGGGATTTTTTTTTCTTCAAAGCATGCATAGCTATTGCTAACACAACGTGGCTTAAGAGAGTAAAGAGTTTAAAGTGTTCTCTCTATACAATAAAAACACCTAATTAAGATAAAATAACAGCTTGTTAAAATTCTGGTATTGCAATTGTGGTTGGAACGAAAACCAGCATACACAGGGGGTCCCCAGGACCAGGGTTGAGAACCACTGAGTTAGAGTAATGAACTGGAATCGTACATTCATTAATGAACATAGGCTCACTTTATAATTTACAAAAAAGGAAGACATTAAAACCAGATGTTAAATTGAAATGACCAGAAAAGAGAGAGAGAGAGAGAGAGATCAACCAGAACTTGCCAGAATAATCCAATTTCAGCACAGGATGAATAAAATAAATGCCAGCTAGTGGTCACGAGTTTAAAATGCGAAGTTTATGCGATTGTGTTCAGCAGTCTACTTCTTATTTAAAGTGGTGGCATTTTTATTTTAGAACTCGTGACCAACAACAACAGTGAACATATAAATACAATTTTGTATAATAGAATAGGCTAAATAAATAGCCTAATGGTTCAAATAAACATACTTTATGGTGTCCAAATCAATCTTTACCAAATCTACTATTTAAAACTAATAAATGAAACAGGCTCCTGTACACACACACACACACACACACACACACACACACACACACACACATACTTGTATGGCATCCATAGTGAGGACCGAGAACGGAGACTATAGAACTGAGGACCCGTGTTTCTGTACTACATAGTGAGAAACAGACACTGAACGTCAACACTAGACCATGCCAGCACCACTGCTAACACTTTACATTCCTTAAACAAGCAACAGGGAGAAAAATTTATTAACCCGTTAAGTGAGGACCTCTTGTTGCTGGGCAGACGCAAAGGTGTCCTCATTTGGGGATTTTTTGATTGGCCAAAATTTTGGAGGGAAAGTTGCTTTGTCCGTGGGGGAAGGGAATGACGGTTGTCTAGGTGGGTGTGGCCAGCTTTTGCACTCAAATTACCTCTAATAAGCTGCAGGCACATTACAGACAGCTCAGATGAACTCCTTTCACTCAATATACCAATCACCTGTAACTGTGCTATTCTTACACACTCCTGTTTAACCATTTTTTTTGTTTTTTATTACTTATAAGGACATGGGAAGGAATGTTAAATTAGTTTTTAAAATATTGCAGTTACATAATAGTCCACTACAATGAAAATCATGCATTAAAGGTATAAAAAATGATTAGGATAATTTGTATTGGAATACAATAGAGGAAGACAATGTGCCTAAACATCAGGTGCTAACCGGTATGTAATAATAAAAAATAGGAAGGTTCATAAGATTTACCTAGATTTGTGTGCAGTCTCATTTACTTAACATTAGTTGATCCAGTAGACTAGCACCAATACATTTAACAGATATAAATGTTTGAGTATAATCCCACTATTTTAAATTAATGGAATACAATAAAAATGTGTTTTCTGCACACTTACCACAACTATAAAAAATATTTTTTGTGATTAAGTTTTTTTCCCAGTCAGAAAAACAAACATACTAGGCCTGTACATATTGAAAAAGCAGAAATACAGTAATAACAATCATAAAGGTCACAATAGTGGCATCCTGTGAAAACATAAGAACAGTGGGACAGAGAGGGAGAGATAGAGAGAAAAGGAGAGATAGAGAAAGAGGGTGAGTGCCTGTTTGTACATCCTTGTAGTCATGTACATCCATTGGTGAAGATTAAGGGGGCGTCTAAGTGGCCTGAGATCTCAATCGGCGCACCCCCCCGCCCCGGTCCAAGATAGCAATTAGAATACCCACCCCCAAGTTTGTAATCTTAAATTTCACACCCTCACTCCCCAGTCCAGTGAGTCCACAATAGCAATCTGACACCCACCCCCACCCCGGGTCATGCTTGCAAATCTCCATCAGGCACTAGGCCCACCCCCCCTTCACCCTCTGCGATAGGCAGTCTACCCCCAATCAGTAACCCCCCCCCCCACATTCCCACACTGGCACCCCTTGCTTAAATGGCAAACTCCGCCGATGTTTACAGCCCTTTTATGACAGAAATGTGCACCAAATGGCTCATTGAAAACATAGGCCACACATGCAGATTACAACCTTAATGCATGATGTCCACTACAGTGGACAGAAAGTTTATAGTCATTTTCTCATTGCATCTTACCTAATCAGAATATACATTTTTAACATGCCTGTTCTCTTGGAATAGAAGGTTTTCACAGCTATACCATATGTACTTGGTACATTTCCACATTTCCACTTCCAGTATATAACGTCAACTTTATGTTGTAAGGTGGTTCAAATTTGAAGGTTTTTAAACATTAAATTCATAATGTTAAAAATAGAATTTTGTAATGATATTGCAATTTAACAGTCAATCTGTGACGTTGCCTTTGAGGTATGTGAAGGTTGAAAATTACATAGACGACATCAATACATCTTTTCCACGTTACCAGTCACATGTTGTTTCACCGTCAATAATACAACTTTAATCCAACAGTCCTTGTAAAAAAGTAATAAATAAATAAGTTTGGCATGACATCTCATGTCACAGGACCAAGGGTACACACATCGTTGTGCATTCTTTATTGTTGATCGATTGATTGATGCGCTTGCCTTCAACGAGATTCAAACTTTGATATAGGCTATTCTTTTCATTTCAACAAGTGATTAGAGTATTACCGCTGCGCCACCATGAATGCGGGTAAACTCGCGGCTGCATGCTGCACCCTATCTTTTAAGTTATGGTCTGATTATCGTTGCACCTACGACGTGTCATTTTTGGCTAGCGCTGTCATATTGCATTATGTTATACTGGTGATCTGAGTGTCTCGGTCTAGCTGTTTCAGCCAATTGCATCAATGGGAAAGCACTCTCAAACCACGCATTGGGTGTTTGAAAGCTTCCTAAATAATTTAACTTTGTGTATTGTGTTAATGTCTAGTGTTCTGAATGTGATTTTAAAAGTTGACGCACTTCTGTAAAAGTCGAAAGCGATTGCGCTAAAACCACCACAAACATGTCACAGTTGTTCACATGTTATTTTATGGGCGCATATAAGTCCGGCCACATAGGCGTGTGCACAACGCGTGTACACCATCCTAATATAAAATATCAAGATTACAATGTGAAATATTATTGTGTCGACTGTATCAAAAAATGCATAATAATAAAAGGGTCCATCGATCAAAGACCACATACAGTACATACCTGTTTCACAGCGAAGGGGAATGCTGCTTTCAATTGCATTTATCCTGCCAGATTTTAACAAACGTCTATCATCTCCTGGCAGCTGAGCTGGTGACGACTGTCCGCTGTTCCTATATGCACTCCCTATTGCTGTAAAATTAACGGCTGCATTAGGCTACTTTTTTTTTTTGTTGCAAGTTCCAGCATCTCAAAAATAAATCTGCCGTAAATTCATAAAATGCTAAAATTATGCGGTAAAAGGTTAAACAATCCTGACATCAGTCTGCAGTTTGCTAGTTACAACTTCAGACTGATGTTTAACTATTTACCTAGTTAGGTTGCTAATTTGCACACTTGTTGAACACAGTAGCTGACGTTACATCTCGTAATTGAAATACCACAACTAACATCTTGCTGGCATAGTTACTTGGCCAGCAGTAGCTAGCTAACATTATTGCATGTAACAATACAGAAAGGCAGTAAACCCCCACGGTTTAATGAATGCACAACGAGCTGTACCTTGTTCCACTGCCCATTCTGCAGTTAAACGACATTTTCTGTGAGAAATAGTTCTCTCAAGATCATATGTACTCAGTTTTATCAGAACTGCACTTAAGTTTATCTAGAACAGGGCTATCCAAAGTGAGAACGTTCCCTTTATTGTGTAATTTTCATACAGGAGCTTTTGAATTCATAGTCTGTTTATGCCTTTCTGGACATGTAGGCTACTGTCTCTCTGCCTATTACAGTGTTTGACCAAATCCACTGAAGCCAGGCCAATGCGCTGAACACTCAATTCACCAGTGTCATCGCTGCCCTGTTGTGTTCCAACTGGCTATAATAGTTTTATGTCAGCAATGAGTGGATTTTCCATTGTCCTTGTTTCATAAGAGGAATTTAACAATTTACAACTTAGCCAACTGTAGTTACTGTATTTGCAAGATTTATTTATAGAATGTCAACTTGATATAATTTATAAAAACAATAAATAAATGGAAAAAAAAACTGTTCACCCCACTGAATTATACACTGTTCTTTTGGTTATCATTAGGAGTATGCTTAAACTACAATTAACTCCTAGTCCTTACAGCCATTCTGGCTTGAACATTTGATAAATTATTTGAACATCTTGATATTCCTGACAACTGAGGTTGATATAAAGTTGTTGATATTGCAGCTTATTAATTTAATCTTTATTTAGCCAGTCTGGTGGTAATATTCTTGTATGTATATATATCTTGTATGTTCTTATTTACAAAGTCAGATTCCAAAATTACATATTGGTATTATTGGTCTTTGTGGTATTATCAATAATTTTCACTGTTAATTGTTGCATTTTTCAATTGTGCATGTACAGTGCCCTCCACTATTATTGGCACCCCTGGTAAAGATGAGTAAAAAGGGTTATTAAAAATTCACCGTTTGGTGAAATTAGCTTAAGCTCACATTGAAAAAATGAGAAAAAATGCAACCTTTTAATTGAAGTAAATTTATTATGAGAAAAAAAAATCAAGAAATCAACCCTCATCAAGAAATAATTATTTTTAACAAAACCATGTATGCCACAATTATTGGCACCCCCTGCATTTATATATAGAATAAAGTAATCATTTTTAATATTTGGTCGCATGTCCTTTGCATGCCGTGACTTCCTGATGTCTGTGACCCAACAACATCAAAAGACTCTTGATATCTTATTTTATGGTACTCTTACAAGCGATACTATAACATCTGTGCATTTGAATGGATCTCTATGAGAATTGGGGGGTGGGACTAGATTTAGCTGTAAATTATGCTGGAAAGTATAGAATACATGGTTGGCAAAATGCCTATAAGTCATCAAGGGTCTTACATATCAAACAAGCCTTAAACCATCACTCTGCTGCCAGAAATACAGTAGATGTAGATGGATAACTTGAAGGGTTTCTTCTCCTGACTTATTTTTCCATAGAATTCAATAGGAAAATTTGTCAGGAGAAACAACCCTTAAAGGGATAGTTCGGAATTTTGGACATAATGTCTCAATTACGACTTACCCATGATGTAGTTGATTGATGGAAACCATTTTCAGATAATTCCATGCTGTCCCTTCTTTTTGCTAATGCTAGCGCAACTCTAAGGAAACTGCTAGCATCCACTACCAAACGCACTTAAACACTCCACAGTGCACCCAAAGCAAATAAAATACGACGACAGTCTATCGGGGTTATTTTCAGTGATTATACCATCAGTGATTATACCATCATTATACCAAACTATCGTTGAATCCTTTACTTTGTGCTCACCTAAATTCTCCGTGGAAGTATGGCGGAGCGATACTTTACGTTAGTAGGTAACGTAAAGTATAGCTCTGCCGCCGTATGTAGTGCCGGCCAACAACAATATCGCGCGTGTGAAAGAATCAGACTCGTAGTATTGTTAGCTAACGTTCAGGTAAGATGGTATTTCGGTGTGTATTTAAAGGTTGTTCAAATCATGCAAAAAAAAATGGGCACCACAAAGTTTTCACCGATTTCTAGTGGAAGATCAACAAAGAAAGCAGCTGTGGCTTCTTGCTGCTCGCATGGATGTCAACACACCACTAAAAACGTTCAGTGTATGTAAGTGTGTAGTGACCATTTCACGGAGGATGACTATGTTAAAATCAAAAAAGACTGCTGTGCCATCACCTGTTTTTCTTCATGCACCGAAAACAACTGACGAGCAGGTAACTAATAAATGATTGCATGCGTGATCTATCTATTCAATTTAGCTAGCTAGTTGCCACGATTGGGAAGTCATGGAAGTGGTCAAACTTTTCCTGCAAATTGGTAGCCAGTGTGCTTGCTTGTATATGCTGTGTTATTCTGTAGCATGTTTGTGTTTAGCTGACTTGTTGTTTACCAAATATGTAACTTTACGGCAAAACGGATTGTGTCGGCAACTGTGGAGTACAGCATAGCCTACAGGCAGTTACCCTGGCTAATCTACAGCTAGCTCTGCCGCCGTACTTCCACAGAGAATATAGGTCAGCACAAAGTAAAGGATTCAACGATAGTTTGACTTAAAAAATTATGGTATAATCACTGAAAATAACCCCGATAGACTGTCGTCGTATTTTATTTGCTTTGGGTGCACTGTGGAGTGTTTAAGTGCGTTTGGTAGTGGATGCTACCAGTTACCTTAGAGTTGCGCTAGCATTAGCAATGTGTGTATGTCCAAAAGAAGGGACAGCATGGAATTATCTGAAAATGGTTTCCATCAATCAACTACATCATGGGTAAGTCGTAATTGAGACATTATGTCCAAAATTCCGAACTATCCCTTTAAAGTGATCCATCCATATCGACTGCATATCTGGCAGCAGAGTGATGGTTTGAGGCTCGTTTGATACCTCTGACCCTTGATGACTTACAGCCATTTTACCAACCATGTATTCCCTGGTGTTCCAGCATAATTTACAGCTAAATCTAGTCCCACCCCCCAATTCCCATAGAGATCCATTCAAATGCAGATGCATTATATTATCGCTAAGTTGTAAGAGAACCAGAAAATAAGATATCAAGGGTCTTTTGATGTTGTTGGGTCACAGACATCAGGAAGTCATGGCATACAAAAGATATGCAACCAAATATTTAAAATTATTACTTTATTCTATATATAAATGCAGGGGTGCCAATAATTGTGGAACACGTGGTTTTGTTAAAAAATAATTATTTCTTGATGAGGGATTTTTTTTTCTCATAATAAATTTACTTCAATTAAAGATTGGATTTTTCTCATTTTTTTCAGTGCGAGATTAAGCAAATTCACCAAACGGTGAATTTTTAATAACCCTTTTTTACTCATCTTTAGCAGGGGTGCCAAACCCCAATTACAAAAAAGTTGGGACAGTATGTTAAATGCACATAAATGCAGAAAGCAGTGATTTGTAAATTCATTTTACATATATTTAATTGAAAACCATATAAAGAAAAGATATTTAATGTTTTACTTAAAACTTTGCTGATTTATGTAAATATAGGCTAATTCCGAATTTGATGCCTGCAACACGTTCCAAAAAGCTGGGACAGGGGCAAAACAATAAATACTGGGAAGTTCAAACAACACCTGTTTGGAACATTCCACAGGTAAACGGGTGATGCTATCATGACTGGGTATAAAAGGATATCAAAAGACTTTTTATCTTATTTTCAGGTACTCTTACAAGTGATACTATAACCTCTCTGCATTTGAATGGATCTATATGGGAACTGGGGGGTGGGACTAGATTAAGCTGTAAAGTTTTGTGCAAGAAGACCATGTGACAGGAAATTATATCACAGAGAAGGACCCCTGATGACCCTAACTGCTGCATGCCAAGTTTAGTAACTCTCTTTAAAATAATTGAGATAATTAGACTTTTAGGGTATGGTTAGGTATGCTTAGGTTTACATGTCAAATGGTATGACCCCAGGAAAACATTGATCATTCATCATAATTATAAAAATGAGTATTTACTTTAAAAATTATGTTTGAAACATTCACACCAAGGACATGTGCTTACATGGTGTCCATGATAATGCCTGTCAAATTTAAATTTAAATGTAAAATGGTGTAACCGACTCCTATTACAAGTCTTCTGTTAGAGGCCAATTTTGTCAAATATCAGTAGTTTATGATGCTGATTAAAGATGTAATATTTATATTACATCTTTGACACCTACTGTTGAACATGAACAGCAGCTTTAAAAGACCTAAAACTCCAATAATTCAGTGATAGGAGAAATGTTACTCATTAAGATTAAAATCTGTAAAATACAATTTATTAAATTTCTGCTATTTTATAATTAATACAATAGAGCCTCTTTTCTGCCCCTAATGCCCTCTCTACCATTGGCCCTGGCTCCCTCTACCCCTACTGCCCTCTCTACCATTGGCCCTGGCTCCCTCTGCCCCTACTGCCCTCTCTACCATTGGCCCTGGCTCTCTCTACCCCTAATGCCCTCTCTACCATTGGCCCTGGCTCTCTCTACCCCTAATGCCCTCTCTACCATTGGCCCTGGCTCCCTCTGCCCCTACTGCCCTCTCTACCATTGGCCCTGGCTCTCTCTACCCCTAATGCCCTCTCTACCATTGGCCCTGGCTCCCTCTGCCCCTACTGCCCTCTCTACCATTGGCCCTGGCTCCCTCTGCCCCTACTGCCCTCTCTACCATTGGCCCTGGCTCCCTCTGCCCCTACTGCCCTCTCTACCATTGGCCCTGGCTCTCTCTACCCCTAATGCCCTCTCTACTATTGGCCCTGGCTCCCTCTGTCCCAATGCCCTCTTTACCCCTAATGCCCTCTGTACCATTGGCCCTGGCCCCCTCTGCCCCTAATGCCCTCTCTACCATTGGCCCTGGCTCTCTCTACTAATGCCCCCTCTACCATTGGCCCAGGCCCACTCTGCCCTCTCTACTATTGGCCCTGGCCCCCTCTACCCCTAATGCCCTCTCTACCATTGGCCCTGGCTCTCTCTACTAATGCCCTCTCTACCATTGGCCCAGGCCCACTCTGCCCTCTCTACTATTGGCCCTGGCCCCCTCTACCCCTAATGCCCTCTGTACCATTGGCCCTGGATCTCTCTACCCCTACTGCCCTCTCTACCATTGGCCCTGGCCCCCCTCTGCCCCTAATGCCCTCTCTACCATTGGCCCTGGCCCCCTCTGCCCCTAATGCCCTCTCTAGTATTGGCCCTGGCCCCCTCTGCCCCTAATGTCCTCTTATTCCTATCACAGCACAATGATTCATATGCTTTAGACTCAGCAAGCAAACTCATTCACATTTTCTTCAGAAAATGTAACCTTTTCTTGCTTGATTTTCAGTGTCAATTTCTTCAACAAACAATGGCCTTTGACTGTAGAAGCAACAAGGTCAGGTGGTGTAACTGGTTTGTGTCAATTGGCGTAACCAGTATTTTTCATAAAAATATGATCATATACAGGAAAATTTATGTGGAATAAAATGTAATCCTCTATTGCAGTGTAATATGTTTTTTTTTAACAATTTCTACATAATTTGTCAAAGATTATTTAGAAAACAGGTGTTTTCAGCATACCGTATGTCCTGCTCAATATTGCAGAAACGCATAAAATTTAAATTTAGAGATAATCCTAATAAAATCTATTTTCATGTGATATTTTAAAATGAGTACTTACGTACACTCTAGGTGGATAAAATATTTAATATTTCTCATTCTTTTGTGGTTACACCACTTGACATTTTCAGGCGCATTCAGTCTTTCATTTTAACAAATCTGATGCATGCTTTTAAAACAGGTTTTAAAAGATTTTTTAAATAGCTCATCTTGCCAACCCTTATTTGTCACTGACCGATTAAACCTTGTCTGTGTTGCGGCAAATATTTTCCCCAATAATTTTAAATGTCTTACCATTTCAGCCTGAGTCTGTAGATATCTCTCTTCAATAGCATTGATAATGGACCTGCAGTTCTGTTCTGTGTTCTTTGAGCCAGATAGTAAGCCTGGTTAATGTGGACTTGGTTAAAGGTTGTATCAGCGATTTTGGGTGGAAACATAAATGATCACATTCATCTGATTTTTCCTCACGATCCGCTAGCTGCATAAGCAGGCCGTCAAAAAACCGCGTCTCTGTAGGCAGCCTATGCTCCGAGATAGAACACAAAAACAAATGGTACTACCAACCACTCAAAACCAAAATAAACAGTATTCCAACCAATCACAATGATCTGCACAAACGCTAATACTCTTATCTCGCTGAAATCTTGACGGATTTACAAACGGTTTGGTTTCTTACAAACGTTAATAACGTGGTTATAATTCTGGATGCTTGAACACTATTTTTTAAAACATAACATAATTATTCATAAGTATGTTTGTTTGGGATTTCGCTTCAGAAGTGACGTCACCCAAAATCGCTGATACAACCTTTAAGTTACGAAGTTCAACAGAGGTCAGTTATTGAGAGCAGTCAGGGGGGATGGGCAGGCCATTGCTGATTGGTGCAGAGTTCATCACCCCTCTGCTCCCTCATACAATGTATCAAAATCACCTACACTGCTGCCATAGAGCACCTCACAATATCACTCAACTGTCTGCTTGACTGGCTCAGTGCTGTAGAAAATTATATTTCTTTTGGTTTCCATAACTAAATATTTATCTTACTGCAATACATAATTAGACAAATTAGATTTTATATATGTAAAACTGATAACTGGCCATTGCCTTAACACAATTAATTGCCTTAACACAATTCTACCACAATTTTATAAATACATCACATTAAATGATTATATAATTTGAATAAACTGAGGGAGTATAGTTATTATTATTGGTCTTTGTGGTATTATCAGTAATTTTCAGTTAATTGTTGCATTTTTCAATTGTGCATGTACAAACCCCAATTCCAAAGAAATTGGGACTGTATGTTAAATGCACATAAAAGCAGAAAGCTGTGATTTGTAAATTCACTTTTACATATATTTAATTGAAAACTGTATGAAGAAAAGATATTTAATGTTTTACCTTATCAACTTTATTGATTTTTGTAAATATACGCCAATTCCGAATTTGATGCTTGCAACACATTCCAAAAAAGTTGGGACATCTTTTCTTAATTTTAAATGTCTTACCATTTCAGCCTGAGTCTGTAGATATCTCTCTTCAATAGCATTGATGATGGACCTGCAGTTCTGTTCTGTGTTCTTTGAGCCAGATAGTAAGCCTGGTTAATGTGGACTTGGTTAAGTTACGAAGTTCAACAGAGGTCAGTTATTGAGAGCAGCCAGGGGGGATGGGCAGGCCATTGCTGATTGGTGCAGAGTTCATCACCCCTCTGCTCCCTCATACAATGTATCAAAATCACCTACACTGCTGCCATAGAGCACCTCACAATATCACTCAACTGTCTGCTTGACTGGCTCATTGCTGTAGACAATTATATTTCTTTTGGTTTCCATAACTAAATATTATCTTACTACAATTCATAATTAGACAAATTAGATTTGATATATGTAAAACTGCTAGCTACACAATTCTACCACTATTTTATAAATACATCACATTAAATAATTATATAATTTGTATAAACTGAGGGAGTGTAGTCTTACACAGGTATGATATTATTGATTACAGTGATTTAAAATAATTTAGTGCCTCAATGTATTACTTGTCTACAACTGTAAACTAGGTGATCTGCACATCATGTAAGATATGTCATATAAAAGAGATATGAATCAGGAGAAACTGCTCTTAGTGCAGCTGAAAGAGTGCACTGTAGTGCAGTCAAGGTTTGAATGGCACAAAGGATATTAATGCTAATATAGTTTTTAAAATATATATGACATGAGTTTATTAATTTATATTTTGTTTTAAAATGACGCTTAGTGAAACACAGTTTCTGAATTTAACGTCAAAACACTTAATTAAGCATGCTAAATAAACCTAGTTGTATTTAAACAATATGTCTGTTCTTAATAAAAGGATAAACTGATTGGTATATTGAGTGAAAGGAGTTTATCTGAGCTGTCTAATGTGCCTGCAGCTTTGTATGAGGTCATTTCAGTACAAATGCTGGCCACACCCACCTAAGCAACGGTCATTCCCTTCCCCCACAGACAAAACAAACTTTCCCTCCAAAAAAAAAAAAAAATTTCCCTCCGAAAATGTAACCAACCAAAAAATCCCCTAATCAGGATGCTATTGTCCAATCAGAAAAATCAGTAAGGTTTCTGCCACCCAATAGCATAATTCCACTGCAGTACATGCGTGTATGCTTCAGAGGGAGGCAGGGAGCAAAGATACAAAAGCACACACACCTATTTTTCTCGGTTTAGCACATAAATGAGGACCTCTCTGAAAATCAGCATATAGCACTCTATATGGCTGTAGATACCATTAAAAGCAAAAAAAAGTGAGGACCGGCCAAAATGACCTCACTTCCCAAAATGTCCTCACTTGAAAGGTGTCTAAACTCATGGTGGTCCTCACTTGTAGTGCAATACAAACACACACACACACACACACACACACACACACACACACACACACACACACACACACACACACACACACACACACGCATCAAGATCTGGCTTGTTTGTCGGATTTGGCTGGCTATCTCTCCTATACAGCCATCCATCCACCACAGTTTCAGACTACTGGATTCTAGGATCTGATTATAGGTCTAGGATCTAGATCTAGGATCTGGCCCAGGGCCACGTTCAATCTGAAAACGTTGTGCACCGTTTTGCTACAGTTTCCGGGTTGAACGACATGTTTCCTCGAAACGGTGTGCAACAGGCTTTGAGGTATGTTTCCTCTCGTTTGGTGGGTGTGTCAGAGGTGTTACCCAATCAGCAGCAACGTGTAGGCCTAAACCCCTCCATATTAAAAAGGCAGTGTGCACAATGGATCCAACTAAAGTCCTTTACCAATGCGTCTACTGCAGCTTGGTGTATGCAACAATTGAAGACATTAGAAGACATATTTGTATCTTTTGCTATGTAGCGAGCGTGGAGAATGAGGGAGGGAGACAGCAGTTTGCAGTACCCGAATCGCTGTAGCCGAGCTTCGTTTTATTCACGCTACCTTACCAGCTCTTAAAAGAGCCGTTGGCTTATTCCAGGATCCAGCTCAGCGTTGTTGACATTTGAAGCACACTTCTTAGACTGACTAGGAATCGCTTCAGGTACTGCCTTATATTACAACTAACCGGCTGTGATTGGCGCACACACTTACATACAACTAGCCAATCACAGCCACACATAAATGACAGTTAGTTTTTACAGTTACGTTTAAATGAGCGACAGTTAAATGACAGTTTACACAATACGCGGCTAACAAGCTAACAACACAATTAAAACACACACAGCACGTTATTTACAATTATTTACACTTCGACCGGGTAGCGGCTCACTACCCAGTCCTAGCTGGCCAGTTGACAACCCCCAGGCCGCCACAGTATGTACCATTGTGGAGTGACACCTTCATAAACTTTTCTACTCCACTCTACTCCTCTAACTATATAATGGTAAATATTACAATATCATATCACAACAGTGATCAGCAATAATGATTGGCCTAATACTCATAATAAAATAATTAGCTCATATAGATCGTAACAGTCTTCAAAACGAAAGCAAAGAATGGCCTTCTCAGCTGCCATAGTTGCGACGCTTGCGTAACACAACAGGGTGTTCAACGCACCACAGTTTCCGTTTAAATAAACGTTTTGCCGGGGCTGAACGCAGCCCAGGTCTTTCAGACATAGCCTAATCTAAAAATGCACCCTCCTTTCCTCCATTACCACCTCCTCTCCTCCGTGCCCCGAAAACGGATCTTTGTGTTTTAATCTAATGTTGCTGAATACATCTTAATTAGCCTACATATTAATGGTTACATTTACCAAAGTAAACCGGAAGTAAAAACTAAAACAAGAACGGGACATATTACCAAATAGTGTAGGATAGTCTGTGATATGACGAACTCTCTTTTTGTATTTATATATAAATTCATAATCTACACTTTGTAACCGTCGTCATATGTAAACTGATTGATATTCTCAATAAAACAAACAAACAAAAAAGTATTACAGTCTGTAGCCTACTACGTTTCAATGCGGTTCGCATTGAGACATTAGCTGAAACCTTGCTAGGAAAGCATGCACTAGCCTACTTATAGATTTGCAAACGAAAATACTTAGCAGCAATCTGTATGACAGCATAGGCTACGTCCACAAAAGTGCTTGTTTGACGTAGCCTAATGCCCATATGCTCTGAGTGTCTTTAATATTGGGCTTCAAGGCGGCCCAATACCAAACTGGGTGGTCTGCACACTTGCAATTGCATTTCCTAAATTCACCACTTAAGAGCAAGCGCTGTGCAAATTGTAAATAGTTTGGTAAATCCGTGAATTTGTTTTACGTTGTGTTTTTGTTCAATGACTTGCTTTGTTCATGTTTTTCTTCAAAAAAAGAAAAAGAAAAATCTGTTAATTTGTGTGTGTATAAGCGCCCAGGCGCGTGTCCAGGGAAGGAGGATGAACAAGTCCCGGGATGCAATTAATTGGAATCAGCACGGAAGAAACATGTTGTCATAATAAATTGGGTTCGTAAGAAAATATTGTTTAAATTATTTTTTACATTGTTTGTTATTGTTATTGTTTAATACTGACATTTTCCAGCAGCGTCACAGATGCATTCGTGCGCTGATGCTGAAGTTACCTATGACGTTTCGGTTCCGAATCAGCGGTATGTTCGGATTGCTACTATTATTCAACAATGAAGTGTGTTGTACTTAAATGTAACTACATACTGGAGATTACTCATTCGTTGTTGTTGGTTGGTAAGAAAACAATCAAAACCTTTCAAGCTTGCGAAAACTGGACTACTTTTACGACTTTAATTACATTCTTCTTCAGACTTTGAAAGGACATCCATTTGCATTCTTGATTTTCTTGGAGGAACACAGGTAAGCTTAAACAGTTCACTCAGTTGCGGCAGTGACTCCCACCTGGGATTCAAAACATTTTGGGCTTAAAAAACAGTTTGTCAAAATCCCCTATTAAGATATTATTAATTTCAGTCTCAGAAATAAATTAAAAAGTAGAGTAGGCTACACAGGCTAATAGAGCAGTGTCATCAAGAAACCAATATAGTAGTAATTATGTAGCCTACATGACAATAAAAATTAAAAATGTCTGGGATTCAACTATTTTTATACGAATTATTTGTAATAGAATAATCTTATAGTAACTGGCAAGCTGTAAGATAACAGTAGGAAATGCTGTTTTGTGTACATTTCATGACAGATCATGTGGCCTTGACAATTGATTGTTGTTTTTTATGTGTGGTACCAGTTTTTCCTGGACAGTTTCAATAACAGTGTGTTTGTCCCATAAATCATCTAGTAAAATGACAAATAAAGCCTTATAAGCTACAGTATGTCAGTGGTTTCTTCTAAGCTTAGTGATACATAGGCCTACCTGACCTGAATTAATCAAATGTATCTAATTGTGATAACCCTTTCTTTGAATAGTCATTCATAAGTTGGCTAATGTAATTCCTTCGTAAGCATTACA
Source organism: Synaphobranchus kaupii (assembly GCA_029718625.1). Taxonomy (NCBI): domain Eukaryota; kingdom Metazoa; phylum Chordata; class Actinopteri; order Anguilliformes; family Synaphobranchidae; genus Synaphobranchus; species Synaphobranchus kaupii. Next base: position 46,328,282 of record CM056385.1, on the reverse strand, counting down.
TAGACATTTATAGATTATGTTTTAATTGACTACAAATAGGTGTATAGTGTGTGTCACTTGGTATGTCATTCCAGTGTCACTTGCTGTATCAGTGGTGATATAGCCTGCCTATTTGTGGTTATTGAAAACCTTTTATGTGTGTTTATATTGTGTGTTTGAAGAAGGTATTCTGCTTAAAGAATTTTTTTCAGTATTTCGGTGCCCACGTACTTATGAAATGTTTTTACTCAACTATTCCAATGAATAGCATCCAAGGAGCATGCTGAGGGATGCATTTTGCTGGAGACTGGTTACAAACATGTTGCCATAATTGCATGGTTCATAAAAAGTATTGTTTAAACTATGTTTTCACATGGTTTGTTATTGTTTCTGTTCAATTTAGACATTTTCCAGTAGCATCACAGTCAACATGCTTTTGTCATCGACTGCTGATAGGCATAATGCTGTCAGAATAATCCATAAGTAGTGACAAAGCACAATCTGCCTATTTGTGGTTATTGACAGCCATTTAAGAATGTTTCTGTTGTCCTGATGTAGTTTTTTATGTACTGCTCATGAAGAAGTTATATGGCTCTAAGGAACATTCAGAGAAATGATTATTCTTTGTTATTAGTCTTGTGAACTCAATATGTTGATATTACCTTACTTTCTAGCATAACATGTTCCTTAAATGTGTTTTCATAAGTAGATTGGTCTATTGTATGACAATAGGTAATTTTTATTCTTAGTAGATGTTTCTGCAGATCAAAAGGAGTGTATAGGTACATTCTCACTTGTACCTGTTGGGTTTGATGAGATTATCCGATTGGAAATCGTGCAGTAAATTTACCAGGGTAGCGTGGTTTGTTTCTATTAATGTCAGCAACTATAAGTAATTAAACGTCAATCTGATTTTAGATTTTTAAAAATCTTTTAATGTCTACATTTTTCATCTTTTTCATCAGGAAAACATGAACGTTGAACCGCATTTTTCAAAGTTATGCAACATGCCCCCTCACAACCCATCTTCTCATTTGCAGAGCTTTTCCAGATCCATCGAAAAGGTCCGGTGCTCAATTAGCCGATCCTGTGTCAGTGCTCACAGAAAACATTGTATAATCGTATAGTACCATTCATAGAAATATGTAAATGTTTGAAGAGTGATTGTGAATGTTACATTTTTACAAAGCTTTCTGGGGTTCCAAAATGGTTACAAATGTTATCGATACCCAAAATATACAGTATATAGGCATTACTATGTTAATCCTCCTTTCCTATCTAAGCGTTCTATGACGGGAGGTCCCAGGCTCTTCCAGCAGCCATTCACTGAAGCTGTACAGCTCCACCAGGCAGAACATGCCTGGAAACCTTCAATGAAGAGGCTGGCTGAAGGGAGCCGGGACAGGAGAGAGGAGGACCCTGAGAAAGCCAGGACGCAGGATCTGTATGGGAAAATGCGCAGTATCCTCAATAAGCTGACCCCTGAGGTGTTTCCGCTCCTAGTGAAACAGGTAAGTGAATTTAAAATCAACAGGGAGGAGCACCTGAGGGGAATCGCAGCCATCATCCATGAGAAGGCCATCGCTGAGGGGAAATTCACCACCATTTACGCCCAGCTGTGCCACTGTCTCAGGGAGGTGAGTGTCCCAGTCTGTCCCTTCTCACTGCTTGAGAAATTACTTCCTAGTCATCATGCTACAAATGTGGGATTTAGATGTACATCTAAACTAGTGTAATGAAGAATAACGAGCCACATGCAGTCTGTTCCTTTTTGTGTCTATCTGTGCATAGCTGTCCTCTAAACACTCCACACTGCCACTGCCACCTTTGCATGCTTCGAATAAGGGAATTTTACATTGAATTTTAGAGGATTAGATCCAAACAGAGGAGGGTGGCCTTCTTGTTAAAACACTTTTCTTTCCCTCAGATAAACGTGCCATCCAAGGAAAGCCCAGGAGTTTCCATAAACTTCCGCTTGGTGCTGCTGAAACTCTGCCAGGTGGAGTTTCAAAAGCTGGGTGAAGGGACATTAGCGAATAGTGTCAATGGCCACCGCCAGCGGTCCATTGGCAACATCAGATTCATCGGAGAACTCTTCAAGTTAGAGATGTTGAAGGTGACAGTCATTCACAGCTGCATCAGCAAGCTCCTCTACAATAAAAGCGAGGATGCACTTGAATGCCTATGCTGCCTGTTCTCTACTGTTGGCCAGAAATTGGACTCTGACAAGGTACTGCACTATATGGCCACACTGTTGTTCATTCAGATACACTTAAATACCCCCCACACCCCCATTCCCATACATAAAGATGTACCCACAATCATACTGTAACTTCCCACTGCTCCCTGTTTCTACAGCACCTCAATGGATGAGTACTTTTTCAATGTCACCCATATCATCAAGGAGGGAAGGACATCATCCCGGATACAATTCCTTTTACAGGATGTACTTGAACTAAGAACGGTACTGTCTATTTGTGCATCTTCCTCTTTCTACCATCTACCTTTTTCTCTAAACCAATCTCTTTCTCCACCACTTGGCACTCATTCCCAGTCCATAAATTCAGTCTTTCCCATCAACAGAAAAATGAGGTCAAAGGAAAATTTTAAAGAAAAATTATGTCTTTCTTTGTCTCTGCATCACTGGCTAGTGTTTGTCTAACGTAGCAAAAAGGATCCTTTATGTTGTTTGCATTATCTGTTAAAGAATAATTGGTTCTGTAGGAGAGGTGAGCCGGGACCAAAGACCATCAGGCAGGTTCGTAGGCAGGCTGAGATGGAGAGGCAGTGGGAGAGGAGCCTCGTGCAGGAATTTCATTCAAAGACGGACAACTGGCGCCATGGCGGCAAGGATCTCCGGGTCCATGAAGAGCCACACCCAGCCTGGCGCCGCAGCTGCCTCCTGACGGAGGAGCGTCCAAACTCAGAGAAGGTGTGGAAGCCAGAGGTGAAGAGGCTGACTAAAGGGGGACGAGACAGGAGAGAGGAGGACCCTGAGGCAACCAGGACCCAGGAGCTGTACAAGAACATCCGCAGTGTCCTGGATAAGCTCGCCCCCAAGATCTTCCGCCACCTGATGGAAGAGGTAAACGAGTTCCCCATCAACACAGAAGAGCGGCTCAGGGGCATCGTATCTCTCGTCTTTGAGAAGGCCATCTCTGAGGAAGGATTCGCATGTGCCACTGTCTGAGAGAGGTGAGTATGTCCATCTATGCTTTCACATTACTTCAGTTTATTCCAGAAGTCTGCGCTTCAAAACATCAACTTCATAAACTAAAGAGCTAATTGTAGTCTATTCCTTTGTGTTTGTCGATTTGTGCACATGCACCTTCACGTACCTTCTCCACACTGCCACCTGGGCATGCTTAAAGCAGGGTCTTGTTGATTGAAGTTTAGATGAGAATTGTACTTCTAAGGAGAGGATTGTTGCTTCATAAGAGACTTTTTTCTTCCTCAGATAAATGCCCCAAGCGCTAACAACCCACGAGATTCTTTGAATTTCCGTTTGGTGCTTCTGAACGTCTGCCGTTTGGAATTTAATAAGCTGCATGATGACGATAAGGTAATTGGGATTGTGGGGTGGGGTGATGCTACAACATTTATTTTCTGGTATGATTGTGGAACTTGTATAGGCACATACCTCTAGTGTTCATATATAGCAATTTTTTCTTTCTGGTCCATATTGTCTGAAGAAATCTGTAAAAACGTTGTCACAAGGTAACCTGAAAGATGGTCTAACCTTTCCACTAGATCAAATTTCCAGACATGACCTGTGCTGTACATATGTGGCTTCTCCCTCCTCATCTGCCTTGGTCCTCCTCACCCTATGTCCAGATGGAAGAAGGGCAGCACCAGCGATCAATCGGAAACATGAGGTTCATCGGGGAACTGTTCAAACTGAGGATGGTGAAGGAGACTGTGATGCACAACTGCATCAACAAGCTGCTCATCACACAGAGTGACGTGACACTCGAGTGCCTGTGCTGCTTGTTGTCCATTATTGGCAACATCCTGGACTGTGATGAGGTATTGCAGTGAGGTCATACCACTCGTGTAAACACCCATGCACGCACACACACACACACACACACACACACACTAACTATTCCGACTGCTTCCCATTTCAGCAACACCTTATGGGGGAATATGTCCATCAGATGGAGGAGATCCTTAACAGGAGGAAGGTCTCATCGCAAGTCTCCTTCCTACTGCAGGACATTGTGGACCTGAGAAAGGTATCACTCCTATTTGACTAACCACAAATGCTATCCTCCCTCCCATACTGTCCCTCGTCCTCCTTGTCACAAACTTGCTACTATTTAGAAACGACTCAACTTGACCTCCTTTACACTCAATCTCCAACCCACTCTTTAACTGCATTGCTCTTCCTCACAGTCTTTATTGTAACAGCTAAAATCTCCCTCTCTTGTCTGCTCCTCTCTGTTCCATTATTATTGGTTCCCTATAAAAGCTGAACAGGGGTACAGGCCAATCTGTCAAGTCAGCACGGAGGCCGAAATAGAGAACATGCAGGAGAGGATCGAAGAACTGCAGCAGCTTGTGCCCAGTTCTGATTGTAATCGTCCTGGGGGACAACACCTTGCCCTATGGCAAAGCATTCAGCTGCAGGATGAAGGCCAAAACACCGCCATCTCACCTGCTAATAATGACCTCGAACCCTGCCACCGCATCTTCATGCAGTCAAGCACTGAACAGGTTAGTTGCCTGCTAACAAATGTGTATAAATGCAGAGTGATTCTGGACAGTGATGCCTTTCTGATGTTTTGGTGTAGAAGATGAATCCCTTTGGTGTTAGTTCTACTGTAGTTCAAAGTTTATCATATAGTGTAGCAGTTCATCAGAAAGTTGTTAACCAGAAGAATCTTCTCCTCCAGATTGACACATTGGACTCCAACATCCGGATTTCCGTTCCAAGGCAGGAAGGCAACTGGAGGGGTCATCGCATGGAACAAGGTGGGGTCACACCTTCTCTAACATTCACATGCTCACTCACACTCACTATCACTCATAATATCACCTACAGACACACACATGATTTATCTCTTGTATATCACTTTCATTTAAGCTTGACATCTCTCACACATAGATAACCATCCTCATCCATGCAACATGTTCTTGACACAGTATTTCACACAAGTTCTCCACATATGCTCTCTCCCATGCACCCTCTCTTACCCAAAAACCATGATTGCCTTGTGCCTCCCCTCATTCTACAGAGTTGGGATGTCTCTCCTCCAGCACCCTCAACCTCCTTCCCACCCTGCTGCTGTCCTCACATTTCACCTGCAGCCTCAACTTGCTGTTTGACAGGTCAGCACCCACAATTATCTTTTTGTGTTTTTGTTTATCAAACTGATGATGTGCTGTTTGCTAGTCTGTGTATTCAGAGTAGGACTATCACATCCATATGACATTTATGACTTGCACAAACACTTGACTCTTGAGCGATATTTCTTGAAGCCAACTGGTGTCCTTATTTCTGCCATCCTATACTAATCAACCAGCAGGACCAAGTGGATCCAGGACAGTGCAGAGGTGTTCTACCAGTTCAACCTGGCTAAGAGTCTGGGCCGCAGCAGTAACTACTCCAAGCTGGAGGTTCTGGGACCTGAGACACATGCCCTACTGACCCTACTTGCCCCAGGCAATCCCGCTGGGGCCATGAATACTTCGTTCCAGCCCTGCTTGCCACGACTGAGAATGAGCTGGAGAGGGTGGCCAAACCTACTGAGATGAAGGTAAAACTTGGCTTCAGCTGGGCAATAGCATAGCCATGCTGTGGCCACGTGAGAAGACAATGACAAATAGCAAATTTGAGCACATGGCACCACGCAAAGCAATGTCAAAAGTAACCTGTGCCAGGTTAGCAGAGTTAATGAAAATTCAGTCTGGGAAAAAATGTAAAGGAGATGGTGGGAGGAGTTATCTCCTTAGGTGGTTGGATGGGAATCGTCCTGACTGGTGGTCTTGTGCTCCTTCTCCAGAAAATGTTGAGCTTAACTTGGCCAACAATGGAGGCACATGAGGATCAAAGTAAGCTTCAGTGGTCATCCAGTGCCAGAGTGCAGACAGCAGCGGTATCCTCAATCCTCACTTGTTTTCTTATTCTGGCAGTGGCTATAGACTGTTACTGTGAAAAACACTATCCCACACAATCAGATTTATGTTGCCTCTTATAGCAAACAATGCTTCTTAGCAGGTCTGTCCATTGCGTTGCCTGGTGCTGAATCATGCTGTAGTATATTTCTGGTTTCTTTACAGTGCCTTTCTTTAGTGCAGCCATGTCCTCATGAAAACCTCTTCTGACTGTGCCTTGAACGGCTTTCAATTTTCTCACTTTTGCTTTAAACTGATTCATGATATTTTTCAACACGTGCGGTTGCTTGCTGTGGTGCATTTTGTACCTGCTTTAGTGCCTTCTTTCTTTCATGGCAAAGCTGAAGTACTTTCTTAACCTTCTAAAATCCATACCGGCACTCTCTCAAGTTTGTCCCACCCGGGCGAGGGTTTATGTTTTCTTGTAGGATTCTTCTCTGTTCACCACTGTCTTTTCTAACCTCAGGCCTTGGCCTCTGCAAACATAGAGCTGTTGTCTTGGTAAGATCCAGCTCTCTGCATTTTTGCACATTAGCTGATACTGGGCCCATTATGGTGTGGGAATACCTAATGGTTAGAACTCTTGTTAGACTGCTGTTCCTCTCAGGACTGTGTGTTCAGTAAGGTATGCCTGAATCCTCACACTTAAACTTAAATTATAGTTAGCTCCAGTCCGATCCACTTTCATGTAGTCCTATCACTACTTCTCTAGCTTTTGCTCTTCAGATGGCATGTCTTGCTCCATTAAAACTTTGACTTGTAAATTCTAAGCTTATAGGTCAGCTTCCAATTCAAGCTGTTCTCTCCTCTCAGTTGGGCCTTTTAGCATGTTTCTTCTCTAAAGCCACAGCCTTGGCTTTCAGAGCAGCCCACTGCTTCTGCCTTCATACCAGCAGTGGATGCCGTTGAACTGCTGGTTACATTTGTACTCTTAGACAAAACAGAGGTTTCTCCAAGGAAGAAGCAGCTTCCAGATCCAACGATTTAGCCTCCAAAGAAAATGCACAACACTTGGCTAAATGTAACTGGCCATCTTGTTTGATGAATCCAATCTTTACTGAATCTTTAATGTTGATAAGAGGTTAGAATGAACTAGATGGACAAAAGATGCGGGGAACTGTTAGCAAACTTGTTCAGGTGTTTGGGATCCACAAAGACTGACCCTCAGCAATCTCGCTACCGTTATAGTCACATATGTATGTGCATGATTCTTGGAAATAGTTGCCGACTATGACGGTTGTGGAAAGGTTTGCCAGCCACCACTACATGCATAGGCGCCGGGCTTATTTTTTACCACGGGGTACCCAAAATATATTCTGACACAGGCAAGCCTCCAAACTGCACGACAACCACGACTTGACCATATACGTCTGTCATTCCAAACAACAGAAGACCTCATCACCAAGCAATAATGGATACACAAACAAATATTTACCCATCAATGGTTACACAAACAAATATTTACCCATCCAACAAAATATCCATTAAAAGAAATGTGTATGGGAGTACATTGAAGATGGGAGTTTTGAGGATTTTTTTTTCAGGGGGAATTAATTAATTGAGGCCTCTGGCAACCTTGAGACAGAGCTGAAGCTCTCACTTATTCCAAAAATTGTCTATCCACTAATATATATACACTTATATGTACACCTAGTTTGTCAATTTTGTGAAATGTTCAGTGTGATAATATTATTGAAGAAAGCATAACATGAATGTAGCCTACATCAGAGTTCATGTTAGCAATTGAAAGATGTAACTTATGGTTAGCTAACTGGCTATCTATTTGTTTTCCATACTACCTACTTGTGTCCATACGGCATAAATACTAATGGCACTACCGCCTGGGACTTACACAAAAAATAAAGTTATGTGCTTTTACTTTCATGCATGGTAGTTACGAATAGCCTAATAACCGCCTGCTAATTATCTTCTAAAATTCATCCATTTTTTTATAGTCAGCAGTCACAGAATGCTTCTCTGGTACGTAACTATGGTGATGACACACTACAACGACAATGGAAATCACTTTCTGAAATCTCCTGTATCCCTGCTAGACATGCCTTCACCAATTTTAGGCACTAAACAGTTAGCGCTGCTCGGTTGCAGCGCAGAAAAAAATTGTGGTCGTCGATTGTGGGCCCCATGAACGATTAATCGAATATTCTACTATTGTGACTCATCCCTAACAAATGCCTTAGTAAACAATCAACACGCACAAGATTCTACAGTTTTCAATACACAACCCAGCCAGTTTGCTGAAATTAAGCAAACTGACATTAGAACATGCCTAAAACACATACAACACATGCAGCCGGACTGCTGATCCGTACCCTATTAAAACCATAGACTACAGAAAAAGTGACGGTGAAGAGACCCATTGACTTGCCATGGGCTTTTGAAAAGCGTTTTGAAGCTGTGGAAGTGCTGCCATGTTCTTTAAAAATTGGAGCCAGACACTGTGCAGTAGGGAGCAGGAGGACCTTTATATTGTCATTAAGGCCGGGTCCTGGTTGTCGACAACGTCACGACCCATAAGCGCGTGAGCTAGGAAGTTTTACGGATTGGTCCACAAACATTCCTAATATTTGTCCAAACGACACAATAACTTAACAAATCAGCACATGCAGAGATATGAGATGAAGAAAAAGCACCTAACTTGTGTAACTATGCAAGCAAGTGTGGGGAATAATTATGCAATTTATATTTTCACCGCATTAGTACCATTGACTTACATTGAAACGGGTGGCTGAAAGACCTACCACACTGGCGCCAGAGAGCAACGCTCTCAACAAGACCAGGAAGTAAGCTTCAACAATGAAACACGGTCTTGGGCCCTTGATTAAAACCAGCTATCTAAAGTACTCAACAAGTAAGCACATTTAACCAGATATAAATAGCCTATTAATACAGAGACCAAATAATATGATATTAACTGTTGAGGAGGAAAGTCTTTCTCCTTCAGACTGTGTGCGTGATGAACTCATCCTCTGCGGCATCCAAATGTATATTACTTGTGAGGTTCTTGTGACAGTTAATAGAGCAAAGTGTTTCAGTCTTCCTTTCCCCATTGTGGATCGTAGATACGTCTTAAGTCGCCATAGGCTTGAAAATGACCTTTCTGATGTGCAAGACGTCACAGGTGCAGGTCAGTTCTGATAATATCACCAGTTTTGATAATTGATAACATGAATCTTTTGGGGGGGGGTTCTCAGCTCCTCTGTCAGTGAAGGTTTGGTTTTTTATGCTGTCCAAATTTCTGTAGCGCCTTTTATCCAGCTAGAAAATCCATCTTACACAAATGCCATGTGAGAGTAATGGTCGTCTGGAATTATCTGGAATATTTTTTGTTGTTTATAATTTTTATTTTTCCACTGTAAATCCGAAGATATAACATGATATTTACAAGAACCTGACTGATGTTTAGTTTAGGAAGATGTGAAACAGTCATTGAACATGAGCAGAGACTGATCTGGAGTGAACACTATTGTTTTAAATAAAACAAGTGTGTAACTAATCACATTCATAAAATGAAATAAAGCAAAGCCCTGTTTTCTGGTATTTTTAAACAACTTGGGAGAATATTTGAGGCAGAATACAACAGCAAAAAGGAATTACAACAGCAAAAAACATAAATATGTAATTTATTTAAAATAATAATCCCTGTTCTTTCATATGTTTGCTGTGACTTTGCCCTTCTGAAATAGGTACATTTTGCATTTATAGAATAGAATAACTTATTTTCCCGTTAGTGAACTTCAGTTGTACATAGACAGTGGGGCAGACCCACAACACACAAACAAACATATTAAATAAAGACATTACATAGAATCATTGCATTAATCAAACTAATTAAGTGAATTAAAGTGGAATACAGCTGTGATTAAAAATAGCCCCCGCTGTCCCGAGATGTCCAGTGTCAATAACGTAAGCCCTTTTATACTGGACTAGGCACTAATACTTCAAACTGTGTCATCACAAAAATATAGCATAACCTAGCTAGCCCTACTGTGGCTAGCTAGCTACACTCCGTCAACAAAACGCACACACACACACACACACACACACACACGCACTTCATACACACAATAACACATAGCTAGCTAAATAAACCCGGTGTCTATGCAGAGTGGTAGCAAGCAAACCTTTCCACAACTGTCATGGTTATCAATGATTTCAAAGAAACATGCACATACATATGTCACCATATCGGTAGTGAGATTGAGAAATTAACTAATCTGAGGTGATGTCACTACTGAGGGTCATACATATATTTTGCCTAAGAGACTAGTTCTAATTTACCAAACTTACTAGTTGGAGTACATAACTTAAAGACATGTTAAACATTGGATTGCTCAAACAAGATGGCCAGTTATATTTGGGAAAGTGAATTTCCAGCTAATTCTTATTGACTGGACTTTGGGCTGTTGCAGCTGAAAATAAAATCCATCAGTGAGAGGATATAGTTTGGACTGTGAGCAGAAAAATCCATAAGCGAATTTCAGTGCAAGCAGGGCAAGTCTGAGTGCATGGACTGAGTTTTGAGTGCGAGAAGAGCAATTTGGTGGTGGTGACAGGCTTCTCTTGGCTAGTTGTGCATAAAGATTTGTTTTACTGTTTCGTTCATCTTCAGAGATTCATCCTCTGCATATTTCCTTTTCTTCTTTTCCTTTAGCTTTGCCCTGCAGAATACTGGGATACTTTTGTTGTTGTTTTTGTTGTTGTTTGCATTTCAGAATGTTTGCTAATATTTCCTTTCTCTAGACAATCAACAAGCACAACTCTCATGCATTAACTTCAACAAATTCAAATTTTTAGGCCAATGTTTCTAATTTTGTAAATATTGTCAGTGTACAGTCATGCGATTAATTCCAGCTCACAATCAGTCAATGTGATCAGCTCATTCCTCTTCAGGCAACATGCCTTGCACAGACACTTGCAAATCTCTAAATTCTGCTTTGGCATAAAGCATCTGACAATGTAAACCTCAGACTTTTCATGCTGTCCTTAGTATCCCAACGTAAATTTCGGGATTTGCCTATTTCATTTTTCTTTCATACGTACACTGCTTCCCTCTATGGATGCCAATGAACTATGTATGATTTCTGATTATAATTTCACATCTATTTTTATCCATGCCTACATACCTGTACCTGCCTACATACCTGTACACCAGTAGTGGATATTATTTTCTTTTTTTATTTATCCTTTATTTATTCATTTATTTATATTTGTATGATTTCTGTGTTACAGTACAGTATTTGTTTTTCATGTATGTATACTGAGGTGAGAACAAAGACAAATGTTCCGCCTTTGCTTGACAATAAAGTTATTTTATATTCTATTGTATTCTCTTATATTATGAATCAGATCAGGGTATGTCATTTTGTAAATACTGTAAATATTGTCATTGTACAGTCATGTAATGAATTTTTGTTGTATATATGAAACTGTAAACTAGTTGTGCTCCTGTCCTTGTCTCTTGTTATATAGATCATTAATCTTGTAAATAATCATTAATCTTGTAAATAAAGAACAAAACCCAAAAAAACAAAGGTTTACACAGTATTATTTCCACTAACTGCCTTTTCTCCTATTAATAAATGTTTCAGTAGTGACTTTCAGTAGTGACAGGTACAGGTGTATATAAACTCATGGGATGCAATCTTCTAAATTCATTTTCCTAGTTTACCAGAACACATACTGGCATTTACAATGGAACTGAATATAGTGAAGTGGCATTAGCCAGAACGAGAGAAACAAGACAGGTGGCCTGTCCAAAGGTTTTGTTATAACTCATGAACAGGCAGTCAGGGCTGGTAGGCAGGCAACATCACCAGTACCCTGCACTGATTGTTCTATGGTCTGGGAAACACTACAGAATATGTGCCTGCTCATTCCTTCCATATGACTTGTACCAAAGTCATATATTTGATCTGATAATGTTATTTGTGCAGGTTGGTTCCCACAGGACACACATTGTTCAGAGTATATTTGTGAAGGATGCCGCAGGACTTTTAAATGTTATTTCTGAGGGGTGTCCGACAGGAGTCAGACACAAATTTCCATATGTTGTATTGCAGGAAAATTATGAAAATCATGTTGTTCTCCTGCAGGAATCATACAGTATTGTTCAGTTGGATAATTTTTGCAAAGGATGGAAAAACATGTGTGAAGTATGGGAGAAAGAGAAAGATTTATGTGACTGGTTAGGCCCATTATACTTAAATTATACCAGGCTCTTACAAAGCACACAACAATTCACAAACATCAAAAATGTATTTGTTAGGTAATAATTCTTAGTTGCATACATTTTAAATTTAAATCCTATACATTTTGCATAATTTAATTTTAATCAAAAATGTTTTATTTTAAAGAAATACAACTTACAAGTGGTACATTCTCATGAAACCCAACTCTAAAGGAATGGTCATTTGGTGTTAGCTTTTTCTGTGTAATACCTCGGTTTCACCACAGATAATAAAAGAAATAGACAATGTCAAAAACTGAATGACAGTACATGTACATAATAGGTACAACAAAGTTAATTTAACTCTACTCTCACAAATATATCAACACTGATAGTTCTCTACCTGACATGGAAATGCATAATTTTCTTGACTCAAAGCCAACAGCAGTAAAATCATGGAATGGTTCACAGACAGGCTATGACCCTGAAAAACAGTTTATTGCAGTTCCCTATAGCAGCTTGTTGTCTGGTGTAAGCAGCTAGTCAGATAAAAGCAGGTTGCTTCATTAACCACTGAGCCACTTGCCAAAAGACTCTGTTGGTCTTTGAGTGGAAATTCATCAGTTATTTACATATAAAGACAGCACTAAAATAAAGGGCTATTTACAGATTGTAGGAAGCACTGCCACATATCAAACAGTTTATGAGCCTTATATTTAAATCCTTACATTATAGCTTAAAGCGGTTCAATATATCAGGCTGTATTTTTCTAAAATTTATTTCCAAAGTTATGCCCAGAACTATAATTCAGCTCAGATAATTAATGAAAAGCCTCTCAAAGAACTCTCATCTTACTGTTGGTGTATCAAACTCATATTTATGTTGCAAGAAGTTGTAAAATGTGGACATGGGTAGGAATTCAAGTTTTAGCCTTGTAGTCCATCATTAAAAAGAGGAGATTTGATAGAGACTAGTTCTCTGCTTCAAAAAGATTTTGCACTGCATTGACTGCTCCACAGAAAAAATAATTTCACTGATAAAATAAAGACTTTATAGGATACATAGGCATACCAGTAAATATTATTATAGTGTGAATCTTACCAAATCGATCAAAAGCCTTTCTCTACACCTTGCCCCACAGTTTTAAAAATAAAAAACAAAGACATTTTATTGCTCAACTGTTTATTTATGAAAGGTGAAAATTAAGTTATCTGCGGAAATTTGACGCTTACCTTAAACGCAGTGGCAGGAAAAAACTACAATGGAAGAGACAAGTGAACTAATCAGAACCATATCTACTGCGTCCTGTTTACTCTGTATACTGCTTACTGCATAGTGTTTTGTGACATGCAGGCTGCAAGAAATATCCTCCATACTATTATAAGCGAAAAGCTGGAAATAAGTATATCAACCGGGGATATTAAGAACACTCAATTTTCAGAACGTAGGCTACTTAACACCTTAAACACTTAAAACAAAGTATACTCAACTGGCATACTGCATAGTAAGCAAGTGCGCTGATTCGTATTACAGACGACGAGCTCCTCAGAGGCAAATTTGAGATTTGTCTCCGAGGAGCATTTACTCCATTTCCCTTTTTGGCTGATAGAGGTCACTGTTTCTGTCACAATTTAAGCTAAAAATATGATGCTAATAATCGCCCACTTCCTCTCACATGTTTTTATTAGTATTGTTTTATTAATTTGATTGATTAGGCTAGGCTTAATTCTCATAAGGAGTTTTTCAAATATATTTAATATTTAATATTTTTTGAGGAGGCAGTGCCTCCTCTGGTAGGCTATCTATATACAGTTAGATAAGCTGGCTCACAACAAAAATATCACAATGTAGTTGTAATAAGACTTCTAACGGCAGCTACATTTTCTAGGCTAGCTATAGTTTTACGTTACATCTTTGATGATCAAGTGCACCGTATTGATTGCGATATCTAGGTGATACACAGGGTAGAGTGTGCATCCTCTTTTGTTTAAAAACATGAAATGGGTCTATAATTAGCCTATCATCTACGGTCTATGGATTGAACACATTACTGTGTCCTCTTTTTACAAGGCACTATGCAAGTAAATCCCTCTCCCGTAAATCAGGGCCCCTACAAGAAGTATGCGTGGAACGAACTGCATTGAAATGAGATTCAATCATAATTATCCATTATTGGATCATTCTTATCATGTGATATCATTTCAGAATTATATTACTTGTAAAATACTTTTTTATTTTTTATTTTAAGGAGAAAAAAATGACCACCCTTCCAGTGGGCCTGGGGGCAGAAGTTTTGTATAAAGCCAGCGTTCTGTTTTACTTGAAGGAAGAGAAAATGAAAGGTATGACACCAATTATAATTAATGAATGTAGCAAGGTGCCATTAAATGGCTATATCAATTCTTAATAAAAGGACAATTGCAGGATGTAGTCTAGTCTAAACTAAAGCACTGTGGATATTGCCGCTGAATTTACATAGACTCTGTGTGATGCTTTGATAAATATACGTGTGTGTGTGGGTGTTAAAACCACCAAACTATATAAATAGAAACAACAAGGTGGGCGTGTCCCAAGGGGCCAAGACGGGCTGCGTCCCAATCCAGTTTTTGCTCCACCCTCGTAAACTTCACTTGCAAACTTCACTTGGGGGAATCCCCTTTGAGACCAGGATGTACCCTCGGTCTCCATTTTAAGTGTGAGTCCAATCCGTCCAAGCCAAGTGAAGTTTGTGACATAGCCCCTTCACCCTCAACTTTTCCCAAGTGAACGAGTCTGCAAAAGAGCAGACTCGGCAAGCTCATATTACCCACAATTCACATCGAACGTCCTGTTCAGTGATAATCACGTTAATGTTTATCGCGGTATTATACATACAGAATGGAAAAGATGGTGTTTAGGCTAATAAATACAGGTTAATCTAGTAGTTTGCTATTTTGTATTTCATAGTTTAGCAAATTTTGTTATGCAGCAACAGAGTAGCGTACTGTGGAATGTAGGCCTACCAGGTTCTCTGTAGTTAATCTTGCTTTTAAACGTATTATTAGGCTACTCGTCTCTCAATATTTTTCAGTAAGCTATAATTTGCCAGTTAGCCTAACAAATGAATTTCTCAATAACCAAGACGAATCAATGACCAGCACATATTTGGGTAAATTCGTTTTTCTAGCTTGAAAGCATGCATTGCGCTCAACGCTGGTTCCAGCAATTTAAGAGGTTTTCCTTTTTAAATGTATGCTTTCTAATGTTTAAATCGTTTTGACTAAATCGAGTGCCGTCTTAAATTAATGACATTATTTAACGTGATGAGGAGAAAACACAATGCAAACGTGAAACTCAGAGAAAACGTTGGGATTTTTTTGCCAGTAATTATTCAGAATTATTGCATCCTTATTAAACAATCTCACGTTAGTTATCTCTTTGTCATTGTCATTTGTTAATCATTATAGGCTACATAATTGTTCTTGATTATTCAGGGAATTTGTTTGATTGACATAAGCAAGAAAAATAAATGGAAACAGGTTGAGAATATGTTTGGTTTAAATCATAGACTGTATAAAAATATGGACAAAGCCACTGTGCCTTGTTGTGCCTTCCCGGTTTTGACCCCTGCCTGTTCTGTGACCCTGTTTTTGGACTCTGTCTTTGTACCATTGCCCTGCCTTCCCTGTTTTTGACCCAGCCTGTATCACCACGGATTGCTGCATTGCCCTTATTAAACTTGTTTTTTTGTACTCCTGCCTGCGTTTGGGTCCTTCCCCCACCAACACCTAACAGACTCCGTATTCTTTTCTGATAAATTATTGGTTTTATTTAAAACATCCCCGTATTGAGTCAGTACAAACATGCCGCTAACACTTTGGCTCTATTCCCTGCACATTTTCGTAATTTTTGGGATCTAAAAAATTATCCAGGTGTAGAAATGTCCGGTTAGATTTCTAGCTAGAGCAGCTGGCTAACGTTTGTAACATTAGCTAGGCAATCACGGAAGCTAGCGAACTTATATGGCCAGCCAGTAAGGATGACTTTAAGGAAGTCGAATAACTGTTAAATTAAAATGGCTTGCCATAAGCTATCGTTAGCTTGCTAGCTAAATGTTAAAATGACTTGTCGTGAGATATCGTTAGCTTGCTAGCTAGCTAACTCAGCATTGCTAAGCAGTGGTAACGTTCATGACAGGGGAGTACAGGGGGAGTACATGACAGGGGGCGATTGCATACGGGAGGGGTTGGAATAGCTAAATTAATATCTAAATTGATAAGGTTATACAGGTATGGAGCAATTGATTTGAGAGACTTAACCCACAGTTTGGCTGCTTGCTCCGAGAAGCTGGGCCTGTAGTGTAGCTGCAACATCCCCTTCTGTCTCATCTTACGAAACAGTATTTTTTTTCCGTAGTAGACACATCATAGCTCGCTCCAACCAAAATTAATATGTGATGACAAACATGTTGAAGATGAGCGGGTAAGGCACTCAATTTATTATGCTACAAACTGCGTCCACAAAACAACAGCTTGTTCACGGTAGGCTACTAAGGGATGTTCTCCATCGACTTCCACTCAAAAATACAGCGTATCTCCCTGTCCCAAGCATAGACTGTATAAAAATAGGTCCCGCCCCTCCGAGTGAGGGCAGTGAGAACCATATAGAAACTATCTATGCCAGTGATCCCAGGACTCAACCTGTCCCTCTGATTGGTCCTGAACAAATGTTAATACCCTGTCCAAACGACACAATATTGAAAAAAATCAGCACATGCACAGACATTAGATGAAGGAAAGGCACCTATTGCAATTAAATTTTTTTGTGTAAAAAATGTATTGACTGAGTATTTTGACCACATTGCTGCCATTGACTTACATGGGGAAAGACCTATACCAACCGCAATGGCGCTAGTGAGCAACGGCACCAGGAAGTGAGCTTCAGAACGAAAGCCCAGTCTTGGCCCCTTGGTTTAAATGCTTTATTCCAGCATATGGGCTGTCCTACATATTTAATGCTACACAATTTTATGACACAAATAAATATGCTAGCCCACAAAACTTGCTGTATTTATTGATAGGCTATTTGTTATTCAGCAAATCAATTGCTTGACTGATAATTAATGTAAACAGGTTGAGAGTTTCATCCATTTAAAGGTAGGCTACGGTGACAGACATTTTACATGATCCGTGATCCCACGATACGCCACTGTGCAGCAGCATGGTTAAATTCCGAGTATAGATGGGGTGAAGTGCGTCTCAATTCAAATAACCCGCTCCGCTAAACGCAAGTCTATACTCTTGTTTTATTGGTATGTGCGTCACATCCTCCCAAGTGAAGTTTACGAGCAAAAACTGGATTGGGACGCAGCCTGGGCTTTCGTTTTGAAGCTCACTTCCTGGTGCCGTTGCTCACTAGCGCCACTGCTAAATACTAAATTTTTCCCACAAAAAAAATGTAATTGCAATAGGTGCCTTTCCTTCATCTAATGCCTCTGCATGTGCTGAGTTTTTTAAATATTGTGTCGTTTGGACAGAGTATTAACATTTGTTCAGGACCAATCAGAGGGACAGGTTGAGTCCTGGGATCACTGGCATAGATAGGTTCTATATGGTTCTCACTGCCCTCACTCGGAGGGGCGGGACTAGAAGGGGGAGACAACAATCATTGGTCTAAAATGGACCTATTTTTATACAGTCTATGCTTGGGACAGGGAGACACGCTATTTTTGAGTGGATTTAGCTAGCAAGCTAACGATAGCTTATCGCAAGCCATTTTAATTTAACAGTTACTCGACTTCCTAAAGTCATCCTTGCTGGCTGGCCATATGAGTTGGCTAGCTACCGTGATTGCCTAGCTAACGTTACTAACGTTGGGACGAGGTCCAATTTCATCCTTACAAAGAAGTTAGATGGAAAGAGGGAACAATCTACCAACCTTCCTGACACATTACTAACATTAGCCAGCTGCTCTAGCTAGAACTCTAACCAGACATTTCTACACCTGGATCATTTTTTTAGGTCCCAAAAATTACGAAAATGTGCGGGGAATAGAGCCAAAGTGTTAGCTGTATGTTTGTACTGACTCAATACAGGGATGTTTAAAATAAAACCAATAATTTATCAGAAAAGAATACAGAGTCTGCGTTTGTAAATGTTTGCAATGTTTGTGATTAGATTACAGGATGCAGATGAAAGTTAATGCCAGCTACGATATAGCTAATGTAGCTACTGTGCTTTAGCTAGCGTATGAACCCACTAACCTACAATCCCCACTTTATCTGGAACAGTTTTCAGAACGGGGTTTCATGCTGCGGCAAACCGTGACAGACTGCTCTGCCACAGTTGAGTAAATTACCGGTTAGCCAAAAAGACGGTGGGGGTTTGCTCAAGACTATGGGGTCAGCTTGCTACCTTTCTAGCGGCGCTAGGGACATTTATAATAAAAGTAGTCTAACAAAATAACATAGGTGATTAATTGACCGTCAATAAAGTTGATGGCAATAGCGGTACCCTGTTCGTCCATGTGTAGTGGTGATGCATTGCGTCTAGGTTGGCTACCGAGCTCAGCTGGTATGCTATCGAGCTAATCAAATTAGCTGATGTTAGCTGTATATAAATTGAAGATAACTGAATGAACGTTAATTATGTGACGAATACCACACATTCAATGCGAATAAATGACAGTAAAATCGAGGATGAAAATTAAATGTTATAAAATATTAGCAACTTAAGGAAGTTTACCGCGGGTTCGTTTTGGGAGTTTGTGGGTTTGGTCAGGTCATGGGC
Source organism: Synaphobranchus kaupii (assembly GCA_029718625.1). Classification (NCBI taxonomy): domain Eukaryota; kingdom Metazoa; phylum Chordata; class Actinopteri; order Anguilliformes; family Synaphobranchidae; genus Synaphobranchus; species Synaphobranchus kaupii. The sequence goes on along the minus strand of CM056385.1, from coordinate 46,309,232 downwards.
TTTATAGTTCTGTGGCTTCTCCACCCCGAACTGTCAATCATACTGTGCCCGGACCATATCCGGTTGACCCTGCTCCAAGCCAAGGCAGAGATTTGGGGGAGGGCAGAGACCCCTTTATAAGAAAATCTCTGGATAAGGTCACTTCGGCTCCATGGAGCAGGTGCAGTTTGTACAAACGGGCAGCGAAAAAGACTTCCGAGCTTCAATTCAGTTTTTACGAGGCAGTGGAAAGGCAATGGGTGACGTCACAGTGGCTTTGTCCATATTTTTATACAGTCTATGGCGTGTCCTGAAGTCAGATTTTTTAGTAGCACCAAAAAAGCTGAAGGGGGCGACTGCCAGCAAAATCCGAAGCACTGTCATGTCGTAATTATCATACTTTTTAACAATATTAGAGTCTCCTAAATTCTAATTATAATAGTAGATTTAATTTGAGATAATGAGGACAATGTATTATGTCACGATTACTGGAAATGATTTAAAAAAATTCCAGGGACTGACCAGCATTCATTGCCACTCTGGTTTGAGCAGCACCTCAAGACTACAGATGCCGGGAAGCACATAAAACACAAGAGTCTTGGCTCCGATCAGCCAGAGGAGGAAAACTATTTTCAGAAACATGTGGATCTTTAGAAAGTATTGGTGGTACACCTCAGACTTGATGTTCAATAACATACCTAAATCCTGGGGGCTTTACTACGAAGTAGGATTACTTAGTTAGCTGGACTAACTAAGTAATCCTGCTTAGTTCATAGTATACCCCCTGCTGTGTCAGAAAGCATCTTTAATGTTTTTAATTTGTTTAGATAGGTAACATTAGCTACAAGCTAGCTGGATAAGATATGGATAAGCTAATGTTAACTGCAAATAATCGTCGATCAGGGACGTGATAAGCGGATCAGCCAAGGAGGATATGTATAATCAACTGATTTCATTTTACAGTTGAAGAGAGAACAATCTGTAATGACGTTAGCTACAGTTTTGGGGAGTAGATTTCAGGTGCTTAATTTTTCACTAATACTAATACAAAAGTAGGGGTGGGAATCGAGAACCGGTTCCAACTTGTCCGATTCCTCGGAATCGTTCGCCTTCAAGCTTATCAATTCTCTTATCAATTCCAGCATGTATTCCCGACAGCTGTGCATAGCAAAACAGCATCACGTCATGCACGCTGTCGCTTTTCATTCAGTCAGCGCATGCTGGCAGGCAGAGTTTGGCGGCCCGTGTAAAAATATAAAATGTAAACGTAATTTTTTGAAAACTAATTTATGCTACTATCATTTAAAAATCAATATAAAATGTATTCGCGTAAGATCTCCATTTTCGGAAATGTTTGTGGACTTCCCTCGGGAGCCTATAAGGCTAGAACCAACTACAAGTATAAAACTACAGTGTTTTGATTGGTGATAGACTAATCTCACAACGATTGCCTGCTTGGTCACGCACAGATGAGTAGCCTAGATTTGGAAAGCGAATAACTAAACTAAATTAGCTAAATGATAATCTTCAATCTTCAGCTAAGAAGAGGAGCCAGCTTGCCTCCAAGAAATGGTCAGGTAACGTTAAAGATCTCGTCTTTCTTCCATGTAAATGTGTAGGCTAAATGAGATAGGGGAGAATGGTTGCAGTTGAAACTGTTCTGATAATACAGAAACCAACGCAAACGTTATGGTGCAGCTTTATGAAACACGCCTAAAGTGTAACTAACTCATAAGTAAAGTTTGCGATCTTCGTTAGAGAATGAAACTCCTAAATATCCCAATCAACAGAGCAGCGGTTAAACAACAATATTTTAGCCACCTTTTTGACATAATGTTAAACTGATAATTTATCCTCTTCTCGAGTCGCGTTTTCATTATTTTCCCGGTGTCTCTTATTTTCTTTGATGTCTGATATATTTAAGCACTCGTATTGATCAACCCAAATTACATTTTCAATGCCATTTCAGTTTACAGAATTATACAATTCTAATTGTTTTATTGGATGCTCTGCCACTTGTGCAGGCATAAATATAGCAGATAAATATTTTCCATGATGTGACTAAGAAATATGAATGAAAAACGAATGCTTTATACTTTATAAATATTATGTCATTGAATCAATTTTAGATGACCACCCGATAGTAATAGTAATAGTTGATCTTTTAATAGCCTGGGAGCAAATAATATTTAAGGAATCGATAAAGAATCGGATCGATAAGCAGAATCGATAATGGCATCAGTATCAATAAAATCTAACGATTCCCATCCCTATACAAAAGCCTCTTGCACAATCCAGCAGGTTGTCAAAGCTCTGACTAGCTATCACTGGAGGAAGCGTACATAACGTTACCGCATACACTAAACGAATAAGTAATATGGGTAGGCTACAGTCATTTTCATGCTATTAGTAGTTTTCTGTATGTAGCTGTCATATAAAACACAAATTTAGCTGTGTAAGTCTCGCGCAGCTAGACCAATGAGGGAATAGCTCGGAGCGAAGGTTTAAGCGTGATGAGGTAATATCACCGTTTATTTATCTGACTCCAATTAGAATTTAGAATTTGGTTTTAATCATGCGTGGAGCTCGGAGTGGTTACACTCGACTCTTCCTTGGGTACCACCATTACTCAATATATGCTCCCAGGATTAGCACTATTGCTGAATCTCAGTTCATTGGAGAACACAGAGGTTGGGGGTCTAGCCAACACAATACATGCATTATTTTTTACATAGATAGTTGTGAGCCCAGGTCAGTGTGCATTCAGAGGGCTCCTTAAGGCGTATTTGACAAGAACCGACGTAGAACGCCCAGGGGTTCTCTTCACATCAAATCACCAGAACCATGCACCACTAATCCTGTTTTACTGGCAGAACTTGGCTGCCTTTCCCAACTTGGGAACTCCACTAAAGACTTTTGCTGTACCAGGTCCCTGATCAGTTGGACCTTGGCCAGAATTGCCCCCCTGAGTATTCAGTCGTAATTTCGTCTGAAAAGGGATTAAGATGGATTAGAGTCATGGAGATCACGCAAGTTAAAAATAAGAAGAATTTATTAATGACAATAATCACTGGTTAAGACTGTGAGAGCAAATATGAACACATTCAATACCTATAGCTAAACACAGGATAACATGCTGCTAAGACAAAGAAACATGAACAGGTTCACTAACAAAGTATAACCAAATGATTTCGTACAGTGTGAATATGGTACCAGGAGAACTGTTGGGCAGATACTCCTATACGGGTATAACTACCCAGCTAGCCTACGGACCTGTGCCGATTCCGGCTGAGTGTCGGCACTGTCGGCTGAGTGTAGGCTACGGCGACAGTTATCCGGGCCGATTCTGGCCAACCTTCGGCAGAGTCGCCTGATTCTAAGATGTGGCCGGCTGTGGCTAGCCACACTCGGCCCGATTCTGGTTTGAGGCGTTTCGCCCAGATCTGGCAAACGTGAATCAGGCCGATTCTGGTTACTGCTCGGCATGTTATGGCAACGATTAAAAATAAAACAATTTCCGATTAAACATTTGTGTATGTTCTATGTTTGATCCATCTTTCCATCAATCAGCAGGCAAGTGATCCTAGCTAGTTATTTAACCTATTTTTATTGATTTATGTATTTATTTAAGAAAATCAAAGATTGCTTAACCTTTAAACGGTCATACTTTTAACCAGTTATTTTATTATTTTGGAGCAATATTGATTCAAATTTTAAAAAGGGATTGAATATGTGCACTTCCGCTAAGGGGGTGGATTCATTTCAGCCCAGTTGGTGCATCCAACAACACAACTTCAGCAGTCACACACTTGATCATAAGTAAACAAATAAATAATGACAGTTATGTCTTTTGAGCCATATCAGTGACGTGAGAATAACTGAAACTGCACGTGAAGTCTGCTCACTGTGAGACAGAATAAAGTGCACACAGTTGGGTAAGTATTGGCCAAGTTTTTATTTTATTTAACATTAGCGAAACCAAATTGTCACGTTCAGTTTACTTTATAATTCATTTAAGATTACATCTATAGCTAAACACGTTTATTTTCTGGTTGTCTGTTGATGTTCACCAAATTCAGGAAAACATTAGCTAGCTATCTCTCTCTTTCAGAATTTGTCTCGACCGTTTGCTGCCTGGTTCTGAGGTAAATTGTTGGTTTTCTAAGGTTAAGGTAATATTTAAATGCCAAATAAAGTTAACGGCAAATTGGCTGTAAGAATAACTTTCGCGAAATATATTCCGAGACAATTTGCCAATATGAATTTTCGTCTAATTTCTTAGCCAAGTTACTTAGTCGTTAGCTACATGCTAGCTGCACATTCTGCTCTCGGCAGCTGGCTACAGCGAGCTTACAGACATTAGCTAGCTACCGTTCATTATGTAATACTATCAATGATCAGTATCTAGTTAGTTTATGGACGAGGAAACGTTTACTCTGGTGAATAACTTTAGTAATTCGTAAAGGGTAGTGCTTAGCTATAGCCAACAGTTTAACGCGAGGTGGAAGTGAGAAAAAACTACCGTTGTTAACAAGGGGTCCCAAAAATACATTTTATTTTGTAAAAATATAGCTAGTTTTATGTAGCCTATATTGTAGCTAGTATCTAACATATACAGATTTGCGATGCAAAACGCAACCTGTTGTGTTTACGACAGTGTTTCTTGTCAGTCATAGTTTTAGCATAAACTAGCCTAACTTTGGTTACATTTAATAGTATAACGTTAGTTGTAAGCCAGTGAAACGCTTTGTAGCCTAGTTGAGAATTACCGGGTTAAAACGTGTTTGTTTAGCATCTGCCAGTTTAACTTGTCTTAGCCAGTGGCGTAGTGCAATTTGTCGGGGCTCCCCCACAAGGTTCACATCTGTCAACCCATAATTTGCCCGTATACAATAGGCTACGGCTTTTCCACCTTTTCGAAGGTAGCCTATGTGGGCGTATAAGGTTAATGTTACAGGAAATCTAGTAATACCCAAATGTTTCCAACATAGTTAATTAAATCGCAGCATCGCATTTTCTCTCTCTCTGCTATTCGGCCATGGAAAATCATCTGTATGATCTAAGAATGCACAAACCACAAAGATGCAGTAGCGTCTAGGCTATCAAGGCTGTTATGTAGGCTAGTAAGATAGGAAAATTGCAACAACAAAAAAATTGTCACAAGCTCATGCAACACGACTCGTGCATAATTTAGGAAATTGTGATATGTATCTCCTGCACTGGGTTGTGTGTGGGGTAAGTCATGTGTGGTGTCTCTGTGACTGTTTAACTGTTTTAACTGTATTTACACAGTCATTATTATGTGAAAAGATAATATTTTAAATAACCTTGAATCAAATAACAAATAACTGTGGTGGCTAGTGATTTTAAAAGATACATACAGTTCTATCAGGTTTTTGGTTAATTTATACAGTTTTGCAGCTGTGAAAATAAGGGCAGCTCTCTCCAGAGGTTGACATGTATGGGATCAAGGTACCGTTAAATAAAAAAAATCAGCCTAATGTTACTCCAACTTCAGATTCCTCTAGTTCTCCTGCTATGAAGTAGGGTACTAGCCTAACGTTACTAGTACTACTAATTAAACTAAGATAGTAAGTAGCCTAGTGGCTGCATCGCTCTGCTTCTAGGGTAGGCTAGTTCTTGATAAGTTTCAGTTTTGAAAAAAAAGAGCCTAAATGCCATGACAGGTGGAAGAAGGGACTGTGTAGGAAACTCTGACAGCTTGAATCTGTCGGGAGCATAGAAATATATATTAACTAGAAAGGAAACGTGGTCACGTGGTTCCATTCAGCCCTATTCAATTTGGGTTCTTCCGCAATGGCACCGCCGCAAGATGGCTGCCATGGCCCGGAAATAGTATTATTATGAGCTCTGCCATGTATTTCCAATGGTGCGTTGTGAAAGTCAACATAGTGGCCCCAGCGCAATCTAGGTATCAAAAGTTCACAATATTGTAGTCAATAGAAGCAGGCAATCACATTTTACATTTTTCCTGGGTTCAAATTTTTTTTAGCCTACACATAAAAAAGAGAGCCATGATTTAAAAATACTCATCGGTGAGTGTTTAGTAAGCGCACTGAACTGTGATTGGTTAAGAACATGGTCACGTGGTAATTTTAGTTACGTCACAGGGCAATCACGTGAGGAGGCCTATTGGCATTTTCGCCTCAAATCCATTCTCTCAACCTCTATTGAACTCTATGGTTAGCTGACTTGCTATGAGCATTTAGCTAACTGCATCCGTTGCTGTAGCTATGAAGTTCGCTTACCAGCTATCTTGTGCATAATAATGAAATGTTTTTCAAATGCTTTCGCGTGTGTAATATTTCTAAGGTCATACTTCATATCTCAAGATGAGTGTTGTTAGATTACACTAATTAGTAACACACCCATGAATATGTTAGTGTTGAAGTCTGAAAAGCCGCCCGGATAGCAAGACGCTAACGGTAGCGGGTCAACATCGGGTTGGCTACAGAAATGTTGTCCGGCTCCCGGCGTATTATGCTTGTTAATAACGCTAGTTAACAAGACAGTTATTAAAGATTTTTAGTAACTATTCGTGGCTCGTTTATCTGGATTTGCAGTTTTGCTCACGTTAGGCTGAGGTATTTCAACAAGATATCCGTGGCCTATAGCCTAGCCATTAATCTGTCTAACGTTACGATAACACTACAAGATCACCATAGTTCATTCTAACAGTCTAACAATAACAGACATTCCTGAGAGGCTATACCTGGAAAAATAGGCGACAAGTTTCACTGTGGTCGCGATTTCTAATTATTTGGGCTACAGTTACATGGCTGCACCACACTAGCTAGCCGCGCAAGGCTGGTTCACGGAAATCTTGAGTCAGGGACCGGTCCGGATGTAATGTAATGTTACCACTGGAGCTAGGCTACTGCCTAGCCATACCACAGACTAACGTTACGGATTAAACAAAATAAACAAGCAGATGCAATAATCGTTATTTAATTATGTGAACGTAATCGTATCATAGACCTATTTAAGATTGTATCTATGTATTTATTGTTTTGCTTTTCACATAATACTATAGCCTAATAATCACGACATCCACTCTACGGTTAGAGTGGATCTGGGGTAGGCGCTGGACCCAGGAAAGCGGGCTGGAAAGAACTTTGTTTTAATATAAGGGTAAGGTTGGTGGATCCAACATGTCATTAGCTGGTTATATTTTTCGAAATAGCCTATTTTGTGTAACCGCGTGACACAGTAGGCTATGCGGTAAATGTTTGCGAAGAACAGCGAGTGCTCCGTTGTCTAGCCCATCTAGGCTATAGAACATGGTAGCTTTACATAACATTACATTAAGTTATTGTGGCTGCGTTTACTATTATGTTGCTTTTGTATGTCGATTTACACGTGTGCATCCTCTCATCGCTCAAAAGAAATCAACCGGATTGAGGAACTGAAGTTGCGCATCAAAACCAGATACGGTAATGCACTTTTAACAGCGCATAAACGAAGTGTCTTTGCTTACAGACACCCCTGGATGAGTTTTGCTAGTAGGCTACCACTTAGAGCCCACATAAACGTGTACATTTTTCCTTAATGTGACCTTGTCATTTTAATGTGTCTTGTCAGGGTTTGTCTTGTGGATGTGCGTCTTATCCTGTGTTCTCACGTTCAGCCTGCACCTTGATGTGGTGAGTGGGCTTTAAACTGAGACAGGCTGCTGAACTTTGCTGTGTCCTATAACAAACTCCTAACGTCTCTACGTTTTTTCCCCCTTATCGTCCAGGACAACGTTGGAGACGGTGATTAAACTTGCTGTGAAAGAAACGCAGCATATCGAAGAATAAAAATGTTTCCCTTATTCATGATTCATAATTTTGAATGGTGTACATTTGATTATTTAGTCTTTACAAATGAAAAAAAATTAGCAATTTCTCCTTATACCACTGTATGACATATGCAAACAATGAACCCTTCAATAAAAAAACAAGTTTTATAATTAATTGAAACTTTTTATTACTGTTTCCCCAAAATGTACATACCAGTGGCGGCTGCTGACCAAACTTTTTGGTGAAGCAAACCCCAAACACCCCCCCCCCACCACTGTAAAATACACACTGTAAAATAGTTCACTTTAAATTTACAGTACATTTCTGGCTACTAATTGCATTACTTTCACAGTAATTTCCGTATCGTATTATCAGTAAATCTTTAAGAAATGATAACTGTGTGCTACATTTTAACTGTCATTTCACCACACCTATGAAAAAAACAGACAATATTTGAATTGGGTAAATTAAAATGAAAACAAAGACAATATACATTTAACATATTTATTCAGCAGTTTTTCAAGAGTAAATATGCAGAGTATCTCAAGTGCAATTGCATATTTTAAGTGCAAATACTGGGCAAAGACATTTCATAGGCAGTTTAAATGTTATTTAATTAAAATTTAAATATCAACTAGTGTAGAATTTGTACTGCTTGTGAGTTTCTGCTTGTAGTCATAACCAGCTATCTCTAAATCCACAAACTTAAAAACCGACTCTGCATCCCTGCCTGATGACACGTCGAAGAACCCAATGAAACGCTCTTGAATTATTCCCGCAGCATCGACATAACGCAGAATTATGGACAACTGAGCTTTGCAAGAGATGTCGGTCGTCTCATCTATTTGCCACGCAAACAAAGGAGCAGCGGTTACTTCACTCTTGATCTCCTCCTGCATCGTAGCTGCAATAGCTTCGATCAGATCATTTTGAATAGTCTTAGACATGCCAGAGAACACAGTGGACGATTTCAAGTGTGCAGCCAGAACGTCATCATAGCGAGAAAGCATTTCAGTCAACTCCCTGTAGTTTCCTCTGTTATCAGAATTTTCACTCTCGTCATGCCCCCTAAATGCCAGCTCCTGACGACCCAAGAATGCAATCGCATCAACCAATGTCACGATTTTTCCGCACCATTTCATTGTGCTTTGCTAATTGGGTACGTGCACCTTCATCAATTAAATGCTCGATTCTCACATTTCCCAAAAGACTCAACTGCACGGTTGCACTGACATGCTCCTTCGATTTCGCATGAATCTTAACAGACCTGTCGAAATTACGTAAATCCTCAAAGCCATCTCTCGCAAACTTTGAAATCTCCTGCAGCAGCGCACTTGAACAAGACACATGGCCAGCAATACAGGCGGTTCGTTAGCAAGCTACCAGTTAGCCACTCCACCTTGTCATACCGTGGTAGCTACTTTAAAACTCCGACTCACCGAGCCCACTCGCTGGACCAAATTGATAGGAGGTTTCGGTCTTCCCTCGGCCTTCACTCGCAGTTTTTCTTCGTAATTTAACGACTGAAAAGAATCCCGCAGAATCCGATCCAGGATGTTTGACGTTACATTCGCATTCGCAGATTCCATTTTCTTCCAACTGGAGCCAAATTAAATTGAAAAAGCTACCTTTTCAAAAAGTGAGCTAGTTTTGGCTAACGTCAGCTAGCTAAATCACGTTAGCAATTAGCTAGCTAAAATATTGAGATCGCTTAATGACAAAAAAGATAACGCTACAACACCGATACAATTTTTTTACTATTTACAATATATACAAATCAACGCCACAACCATAAAAATTGAATAAATTGAATAAATCGCTCTCTCTCTCTCCAATACAGTAACACACTAACGTATCTACTACCAACAGGGAAAATTGGCGGGTAGCTAGGATGACTATATCTTGCTGGACAAATTAACTCCTGTTCTGTATGGTTAGACATTATGTCAATCATCAGGACGAGAACGCGCACAAGAACACGCATGATTGAAATACATTAGCGAGGCAGTGCTTCACGGGTGGGCTAAAAAAATGCGTCATAATCCACAATTATCCAATCATATTTTATAAAGTCCCCCATTGATTTCCAATGGTCTAGTAAGCATTGCTTCACTGAAATTCCTTTTAAAAGTCTAGGGGTGGCGCTGTTTTTCACGATACAAGGCACATTTTTGAATCGAGGCACTTTTTTTTTTAGCTTCACAAGGGAAATGGTAGTTGTGATGATAATTCAATATTAAATAAAGATGTGTTGTGTGTGCTATGCATGTTCTTTTATTTTTTTATTTTGTATTTTTTTTGGGTGAAGCACTGCTTCACCTGTTGTCATAGAGAAACCTCCTCTGGTACATACTATACAGCTACATCCAGCGTGGGGAGAAATACGCAAAGAAGGCCATGGATTGGCATGGCTGGAGAGGACAAGATGTGCGGGGGGGTGTTTGTAGGGAAGATAAGGGACAGGGGTGAGGAAGAGCAGAGGGCGTTGGGTGAACAATGTCATGGCTACAAATTTAATTTAAAAATAATCACATAAATTTTGAAAAGCTGACTTAGTTCATTAAAAAAACCCTGTTCCGTTAAAAGCCAAATCCAGGATTGGAGAAACTGCCAGAATTGGGCAGGGAAAACCCGTAAAGGCAGCGTCTCCTCCCCTGAATTCAGTATTTAAGGGACTGTAAAATAGCATTTAGAAAAATATAATTTCCCCTAGGGGTGAAATGAACTCCATCACAAAGAAATAAGTCAGTATTTCCAAAAATGTATGTGAGGATGTTTAATAAATTTACCACACAATAGCGCAATGGTCTTAGCCTTTAGGTTAAGGTACACTTTGTTATGTTAACAGGTGAAAAATCAACCCGGTCTCACGCTTTTTCATGCTCATAGTCACGACAATTAATCTATTGAATCGTCACCCGGAGCACGATTGTCCGACTTTTATCGTGCTACACAGAACGAAATTTAAACCCATGCATTTTCAATGCTAGCATTTCTCAGACTGTTTCGTGCTATATAGAACGAAATTTAGAGGTGTTACTGTGGGCTTGGCTACTATGCTACTTTTCGGTTGTTAGCTAGCTAGCCGGCTAATGAATTTTGTTTACCAGACTGACTTTTGAGTAGCTAGCTACTGGTTGATGGCGATAACCGCTAAATATGTTAATAGGGACACAAAAAACATGTGGAAAGGTTTATTCAGTCACAAAAAAAGCAAACAGTTTATGTCGGATATGGTCAAAATCCCACAATCTCAATTCATTTTAATACTGTCCCCTACATGGGGCGACCCAGATTAGCCGTATATATTTATTATCAGAACCCTAACCCTAAACGGACTACAGACGGCGCCATCTTTTCACAGGCCATCATTACGTAGAGCTCTCTGGTTTTTGGGGAATTGTAGTTCTAAACTATTAGTACCAATAACGAAAAAAATACTAATCCTATTGACCTGGGGCTTAAAATTTATGTTCAATATAGCATCAGTTAAGATCCCAATTGATCATATAATTGAATCATCAAAGTATCAAATGATTAAGCATCAAACGTTTTATTCAGGCCCTTCTGTTAGAGCTTGAAGGCTGGCTCTGACATTATTTATGAAAGACTAGTTAGTTAATCATCCTGTTAAATATCTACCCGATATGTCCATTGGTTCCAGAATTAGAAGCATTTGAAGTTTGGCCAGTTTTGCCCTTCTAGGGGGCGCTACTGAGTCCCCTGGGGTGTCAGGGCAAAATAATTGACAAACGTTATTCTCCAGGTCAAGGCCTTTCCAAAAACGTCTTTAGTTTTGTCCTACGACAAAGTTTAATTTTCACCTCTGTCTGGTTAGAGCCTCTTTGAGGTGTAGTTTCTGAGACCCTTTGAGACTCCAGCCTGGATAAAATCAAGTCTTTTGATTTTTTTGCTTATTTGGTGGAAAAAATCCTTCAAGGTATTGATGTTTTTCCTAATCACAGTCATATGTTTGGATTTGCACTAGTGTAGACCTTATTTTACCTACCAAATACATCTGGATTGTTGTCATATGAGGGTTAGGGTTAGATAACATGCTGTTTTTGAAGCGCTTTAGCCCCTCCCCCAAACCTCCTGAATAGTCCTACATGGTCAGGATTATATAATGTTGTAGCTTCAATATCCCTCTGTTTACGGATGAAGTTTCCTACATATATCTCTGAAGATGACACTGTTATGAACTTGTAGGTAGCAGTCTCCACAGCTGATTTGTGGCTTATCCTTACCATGGGTGATGAGTTGATAATCAGATGGACTAGTTCTGATACCCGTTGGAGCACACAATGACTAATTGGCTATTTAGTCGGCCCTATACCTAATTAATGCGTGCGTGCGTGTGTGTGTGTGGGTACATTGCGTGCCATCTGCTGGCTGCTGTGCACCAGACATACAGAGAGATACAGAGGTTTTCTCTTTTATGTGTTAGGTATAATTTTTTACGTCAAAAATGATAATATATAATTCGTACACCTAGTAGTCCGTGAGCCAGTAGGGTTGGTCGGTACCAGTTGAGGGGAATAATGCTCTTGTGATTTTTGGCAAGGTATATCTCTAGAGTTATAAAATATGTGATAGCATTGTTGTTACTGCATACCAGTTTTGCCAAACCTGAATCATAGCGCGGAGCTTTCAAAACCATAACAGCGCAGAAACCCTGGGGGAAAAAATTAAATATTTTCACGGTAAGAAATCTTTTTTTGACGTTAGGTTAGCCTGCTTGTCTTCTTCGTCGTCCTGCTTGAGCTAAATTAGCATTAACCACAAATATGCTTTGCTGTTAGGTCTGTTTATTTTCCTGCATCACCCTTGTCATAGTAACTTGTTGAACTGAACCAACCAGGAAAAAATGTATTCACTCACCAGATAACGTAGGCTACACATACAGCGTAGCTATATATAGGATGTCTATGAACATAGACACAGGCTATATAACATACATTATATATATATATATATATAGTTATCTTAACGCATAGCGGACACTTGTGCCCGTTTATGCGGTCTAAAGTGCAGTAGTCTATAACGTTGATATTGGAAGGTTATCGTAATAACGTTAGCTATGTCCATTGCAGTTTCGAGGGGGTTACGTTAAGATTAGCCAAATGTAACGTTATGCTATACCTGGCTTATTTTCTTTTAAATGTGCATCGAGCTACTATTGGTGTATTATCAACAGGCTTTTGTGATAGCATGTCCTTTCTAGGCCTCTGGCTGCTACTGCGAGCTAACTTAGCTAACGGTAGCTAACAAAGTTACCTTTCATTTAGCTTTTTTATTCGGTAGCATAACTTTGCAGTCGTCGCTATACATGTACATGGTCGCTAACTAGAGTTACAACGGCAGCCATTACTCTGTGAAAAGGGATAAAATGATCACCTTCACGTGACAGGTCACGTTGGCCAATCAGAGAAAAAACTTTGGGCCGTGGAAACGGTGCCGTTTTGAGAAGGCTTCTGCCTTTCTAGTTAATATATAGTTCTATGGTCGGGAGGCTGCAAGCTACCGCAGCGGAGGTGACGTTAGCTAGACCAGCTGCACTGTCATTGCGTTTCGAATCGTCAGTCGAAGTGGAAGCATCGCAGGATCTTACTGGTCAGAATAATGATGTTGTTTTTTGGTATTTTAGCAGACATGTCAAAGCGAAGTGCAAGACGGGGAAAATGCCTATCCCTACCTGGCTTGTGATTGTGCTGTGTTCGTTCAACTCCTTTTTATTTATTTATTATTTTTCACCCATGTAAGTAAATTCATGAATAGGTAGGCCTAGTGTTTTTTTGTTTGCTCTTTGATGGTTGTGTTCATTAAACCAAAATACATATTTCGATCATTCATCTCCTGGTTCCAAGTTACCATAGATTTAACTTGTATTGATTACTCAGACATTATAAGCAACGAAACCGCCCCCTGACGCCAAGTTTGTAACACGTGTTACAATTGTATGGAGCCGACAATTCATCTCCGTGAAGATGTCGCAGTATAAACTGCCCTGAAATTGATGATCATGTGAACACTTGGTTTCAACCTCACAAATGATTAGTAACTAAGCAGCAAATGACCTAAAGCCTACAAAAATCATAATTGGCTGAAAAGGTTTCTTTACACAGACAAAATGACTATTTAAAACATGACGAAACCACTCATCCAGTTAGTCATGCCAACCGTTTTTGGCAATAAACTTAAAAAAAAAACAAGTTCCCTAACTGGTTGCTGGTTTAAACATTAATGTAGCATATGCTCTTTTGAACCAAAAGTGTTTTGTCCTGCAAAATATTGCACATGTTAATGATTTATGCAGTCGTTTTTCGTTGTTACAATTGTAGCTACCGCTGTTACAGTTGTTAAGTACATACTTAACAATTGTAACATCAGATTACGTTTACGTTTGTTTAAATTTTGCACGGAACCGTTTGTGATCATTTCAAACTTAATGTGACTTATTGAAGCAGACAAGAGTACGCTCTTTGTAGTGGAATTTCAGCTCAAGGTGAGAATTTTTTTTGAAGCCCTATGTCGTCTATAAGAGATAGTGGGCTCTATTTTAATAAACCAAACGCAATGGTGAACGCAAGAGTAATCGCTTGGCGGTATCGCTCTGAGGGCGTGTCGGTGAGAAATTTGGTAATTTCATGACGGCAATCTTGGCGCACCTTATGGCGGTATTGCTAAAAGGCTGGGTTTAAATGTCCAAGGTGTGTCTCTATGGTAGCCAATCAAATTGTTGTTCTCATGCTTTAAAAAAAAGCCAGTTGGAACGCAATCGCTCCATGCAATTTCATAATGAGCAACCCAAACGCACTGGACCGTCAACGACAAGAGCGATTTTCCGCACAGGAATCAGACATACTTGCAACAGAAGTACAGGCTAGGACTGTAGTAATTTATGGATCACAATCCACACCACCTCGTCTCCCAGAAGTTCGGAAGGCACGGGAGGAGGTGGCGAATGCATTAATTAGCCTACATTAGGTGATGTAGGCATAATTATGATTCAAATGGTAGGCTTATGATTCAACTGTGTCAATGTGTAATTTATATATTATAGGCTATTGGCTTACATGATCGCAAGTTTCTTGTAAGCTGTCCTGTTTTATTCTAGTAGTTTAAATTAAAATTAATTAATAATAATTATAGGCTATTTGTTCATTAAATGGAAATGTAATGTTGGCATCACCTATAGACACTACATAGAACTACATGACGAATAAGTTGCCAAATTGCCAGTCTATTGCGTTCCCGCTAAGAGGTGGTTCCAGCTGATCATAACGCAATGGGTTTTCGTTGGTTCAAATTGTCACTGAGCCGAAAGTATTTTAGAACACGCCCCAGCAGCGCCACCCATCCCACTGCAGCGCAAGCGAAAGGATGTTATGTTGAGAATTTGTTGATCCTAGCGGTATTGCTGAGAAACGCCATAGCGCCAGTTTTAAGACGTTGATGCTGTCAACAAGCTTGCGTTTGACTATACCGTCCCCCTTGGTTTGAAAATAGAGCCCAGTAAGTCGTTTTTATGAGATGTTATCTCTTTTATACGACTTAGTAAGTCGTTTATACGAGATATAACTCTGCTCTGAACTGATTTCAACGTGCATTTTAAGTGCAATTAAAGCCATTTTTGAGTCCTTGCTTGTGTAGGCCACTTTGTGCGTCATTTGAACATGGGGAGGGCAAAACACTTTAAAATATAGGCTCCCCAGAACAGCTATCCTATTTGTAAAATGCCCTTTTAACTAGGCTAGCCTACAGGAGTTGTCAAAATGTATGTATTAATTAGTTGTAGGCCTAAATTAATAAAACAATTCAGAGAAATATGAATAGGCTACTATAATTGGGACGTCAACTAGTTCCAATAGGGGGCCACCGTGGATGGGGTAAATGTAATTGACGAGGTAGTCACCCCTGCTATAGTCTAATACAATAAAAATGTACATTATTGTTAAAGTTTGGAGCCATAAATTCTCACAGTTATCTATGAAATGCATCATATGCCATGCAGTCTAGAATTATTAAACATCAATTGAAAAATCTAGGTTTTTTTCTGCAAGAACTGATAATGAGAGTAGCCTACATTATATAAGTAGGCCTAAATTAACTTAATATTATGGCCTAAATACAATATCCCCATAAAGACACATCAGCAAATATTACTGTATAGCCTATATGTATACCATTAAAATGAGGGAGGTCTAGCTGTAGGCTACCAGTTAAAGGTTGTATCAGCGATTTTGGGTGGAAACATAAATGATCACATTCATCTGATTTTTCCTCACGATCCGCTAGCTGCCCGCCCCATAAGCAGGCCGTCAAAAAACCGCGTCTCTGTAGGCAGCCTATGCTCCGAGATCGTACACAAAAACAAATGGTACTACCAACCACTCAAAACCAAAATAAACAGTATTCCAACCAATCACAATGATCTGCACAAACGCTAATACTCTTATCTCGCTGAAATCTTGACGGATTTACAAACGGTTTGGTTTCTTACAAACGTTATTAACGTGGTTATAATTCTGGATGCTTGAACACTATTTTTTAAAACATAACATAATTATTCATAAGTATGTTTGTTTGGGATTTCGCTTCAGAAGTGACGTCACCCAAAATCGCTGATACAACCTTTAAGAGAAAAGCAAGGGTAGCGAAACGTGCAAAAACCCATGTGGAATACTTGCATTTTGCTCTAAGAATTCTATCTCATTTTGTAATTATAACCGGGCTACATTTCTGCATATGATCTCCATAATAGATACATCCAATACACAACGCAGTTAAAAACGCAGACGACAGTCGTGTTTTTGAGCAACGTTAGCCTATATTTTAAAGTGTTTTGTCCCCGCTCCCAATGTTCAAATGACACACAAAATAGCCTGCATAAGCAATGACTCAAAAATATCTTGAATTGCACTTAAAATAGGTTGAAATCCAGAGGAGGTTTCTCTATGACAACAGGTGAAGCAGTGCTTCACCCAAAAAAAATAAAAAATAAAAAAATAAAAGAACATGCATAGCACACACAACACATCTTTATTTAATATTGAATTATCATCACAACTACCATTTCCCTTGTGAAGCTAAAAAAAAAAGTGCCTCGATTCAAAAATGTGCCTTGTATCGTGAAAAACAGCGCCACCCCTAGACTTTTAAAAGGAATTTCAGTGAAGCAATGCTTACTAGACCATTGGAAATCAATGGGGGACTTTATAAAATATGATTGGATAATTGTGGATTATGACGCATTTTTTTAGCCCACCCGTGAAGCACTGCCTCGCTAATGTATTTCAATCATGCGTGTTCTTGTGCGCGTTCTCGTCCTGATGATTGACATAATGTCTAACCATACAGAACAGGAGTTAATTTGTCCAGCAAGATATAGTCATCCTAGCTACCCGCCAATTTTCCCTGTTGGTAGTAGATACGTTAGTGTGTTACTGTATTGGAGAGAGAGAGAGCGATTTATTCAATTTATTCAATTTTTATGGTTGTGGCGTTGATTTGTATATATTGTAAATAGTAAAAAAATTGTATCGGTGTTGTAGCGTTATCTTTTTTGTCATTAAGCGATCTCAATATTTTAGCTAGCTAATTGCTAACGTGATTTAGCTAGCTGACGTTAGCCAAAACTAGCTCACTTTTTGAAAAGGTAGCTTTTTCAATTTAATTTGGCTCCAGTTGGAAGAAAATGGAATCTGCGAATGCGAATGTAACGTCAAACATCCTGGATCGGATTCTGCGGGATTCTTTTCAGTCGTTAAATTACGAAGAAAAACTGCGAGTGAAGGCCGAGGGAAGACCGAAACCTCCTATCAATTTGGTCCAGCGAGTGGGCTCGGTGAGTCGGAGTTTTAAAGTAGCTACCACGGTATGACAAGGTGGAGTGGCTAACTGGTAGCTTGCTAACGAACCGCCTGTATTGCTGGCCATGTGTCTTGTTCAAGTGCGCTGCTGCAGGAGATTTCAAAGTTTGCGAGAGATGGCTTTGAGGATTTACGTAATTTCGACAGGTCTGTTAAGATTCATGCGAAATCGAAGGAGCATGTCAGTGCAACCGTGCAGTTGAGTCTTTTGGGAAATGTGAGAATCGAGCATTTAATTGATGAAGGTGCACGTACCCAATTAGCAAAGCACAATGAAATGGTGCGGAAAAATCGTGACATTGGTTGATGCGATTGCATTCTTGGGTCGTCAGGAGCTGGCATTTAGGGGGCATGACGAGAGTGAAAATTCTGATAACAGAGGAAACTACAGGGAGTTGACTGAAATGCTTTCTCGCTATGATGACGTTCTGGCTGCACACTTGAAATCGTCCACTGTGTTCTCTGGCATGTCTAAGACTATTCAAAATGATCTGATCGAAGCTATTGCAGCTACGATGCAGGAGGAGATCAAGAGTGAAGTAACCGCTGCTCCTTTGTTTGCGTGGCAAATAGATGAGACGACCGACATCTCTTGCAAAGCTCAGTTGTCCATAATTCTGCGTTATGTCGATGCTGCGGGAATAATTCAAGAGCGTTTCATTGGGTTCTTCGACGTGTCATCAGGCAGGGATGCAGAGTCGGTTTTTAAGTTTGTGGATTTAGAGATAGCTGGTTATGACTACAAGCAGAAACTCACAAGCAGTACAAATTCTACACTAGTTGATATTTAAATTTTAATTAAATAACATTTAAACTGCCTATGAAATGTCTTTGCCCAGTATTTGCACTTAAAATATGCAATTGCACTTGAGATACTCTGCATATTTACTCTTGAAAAACTGCTGAATAAATATGTTAAATGTATATTGTCTTTGTTTTCATTTTAATTTACCCAATTCAAATATTGTCTGTTTTTTTCATAGGTGTGGTGAAATGACAGTTAAAATGTAGCACACAGTTATCATTTCTTAAAGATTTACTGATAATACGATACGGAAATTACTGTGAAAGTAATGCAATTAGTAGCCAGAAATGTACTGTAAATTTAAAGTGAACTATTTTACAGTGTGTATTTTACAGTGGTGGGGGGGGGTGTTTGGGGTTTGCTTCACCAAAAAGTTTGGTCAGCAGCCGCCACTGTTGAAATCAGAGTTCAGAGTGGAGTTATATCTCGTTTAAACGAGATAATATCTCGTAAAAACGAGAGCGCTTCAAAAAAAAAGATTTCACCTTGCGCTTCAGGGCTTCCGTACGTTACTTTGAGTAAGAAGTTCAAATTGCTACAATTGTGCAGGTTCTCCACATCTACCAAATATCTATTCAAAGTAATGTCCATAACTTTATTAGCACACATCAATCAGACATTAAGTCATAAAAGTACAGTTCGACAAAACTTGCAAACAAACAAGTTTGCCAGTAAAATTAGGAGGAGTGAATAAGCCTGTGCTGCCTATTCTCCTTTGAAATAAAATGCAGGGAGCTTAGTACCCCTTTCATTTTCTCATAGTCTAGACTCTAGATCTTGCTAAGTTGACATTGGGTACGTTTACATGCACAGCAATATCCGATTACTGGAAACGATCAGCTTACGCCATTATTTAACTTATTGCGTTCACATGGGCATAAGAAATGTGATTACTCCAAAAGCCGCGTTTACATGATTCTCTCCATAATCAGCTCTGTGGAAAACGTAGCTACTAACTGCTTCCCGTTGTAAGGACAAAAATGATCCACCCGTCAAAAATTTACGTTAGTAGGCTATTATTATTATTATAGCTAGCTAGTAATTATTATAGCTACTTATTTATAGCTAATTGCTAGTAGTGGTTGATTTATATTATTGTACTCGCTAGCTTTACCGATCTCTAAATCTGGCGAATTTCCCGAAAATTTCAGTTATTTAATGTGCTAGCCACAAACTAGCTAGTACAAACACAAGCACGTAACACTGAACAATATATTTTCACCGGTGAAATGCAAATTTAATAATAGAATTCTGGAAGTGAGATGCTGAAGGAACCCCAGGCATAGCAAATGTTGACGGGTGGAATCATTTTTACGTTACACCACCTCTTCTGCCTGACATGCGTAGTTTTAAAAAGCCGAAAGAAACCGGAGAAAGGTGTTTATATGCTCCAAAAAATCGAAAGTTTGGCCAAAAAACCAGGGGTGTTAATCGGGTTTCGAAAACACGGATTATGACTTTACATTTTCGGATAAAGGTGTTTACATGACCATTTCAGTAACCAGAGTATTGCCATAAGCGGGTTCAGATCGGAGTACTAGTGTGCATGTAAACGTACCCATTGTTATCCCAATGCTATGGATAGCATAGCATGTGTTTGTTGGATAAAGCTTTGTAGGCTAGAGAGCTAGTTAGAAGACTAACTGACCTTGGGCTAATGGCTAGCTGCCGAAGGTTAGATTCTGGCGTTAGGCTATAGTTGCTTAATTAGGACATAATTAATAAAAACACATTAATAACAATAAACGGCAAGAACAGTCAATAGCATCAAAAAAGTGAATGTCTAAAAAGTAACATTAGGTTACACCTGATACGAGCAGGCTGATCAGCGTAACAAGGGTTGGGCTCAGACTCAAAGAGGTTGTTTTAGCAGCACAGAATACATACTTTTATTTGAGGAGATATGCAATGGGATTAAAACCATCATGACCTTGTTCGTTGTAACTCTGGTCTTGTCTAGTTTTGTAATCTAAGTCACAGTCTTGCTTTGTCTTGCTGAACTAACGCTTCACAGTCTCGGTTTGTCTTGCTGAAATTAACGCTTTGTCTGATATTCTGCTTTACCCTGCAGCCTCCTGCCTGTTCCACGCCACGCATCCCAGTCTCCCGCATCCCGCTCTCCCTCTGCTACGCCAACCCAGGATTCAGCCACTGTCCAGCCCCTTTGTCTGCTCCCCGCTCCCGCTCTGCCCCTGTTCTCGCCAACCCAGGATTCAGCCCCTCTCCCTATACTTCCGGAGTTCTTGGCGAAGTAATAAACGCTCCCCGCGAGCATTATTGTATTTCTGTCTCTGAGTCATGCATTTGAGTCCAGTCTACTCCCTACCCGGATCCTTAACCTAACTAGTGGTTTGCATTTTGCAGTGCAGCCTCTGTAGTTCTGTTGGTGAAATCTTCTGCAGAGTCAGACAGTAGTCACTGACTGCTTCCTAAAGAGTGTTTCTGATCTGTTGAGAGATGTTTGGGGGCTTTCTTCATTATGGTGAGAATTCTTCAGTTATCAACTGTAGAGGTTTTCCTGAGCCTACCAGGCCCTCTGTGATTACTGAGCTGACCAGTCTCTCTTATTAATGATGCTCCAAACAGTTGATTTTTGTAAGCCTAAGGTTTGGCCTATGTCTCTGACTGTTTTTCTTTTCTTATATCTCACCTTATAATGACTTCCTTGTCTTCCATTGGCACAGCTCTGGTCCCCATGTTGACAAACCCCATTAACTGACTCCAAAGGCAATCATAAGCATCTCTGAACGCACCTGACTAATCAGAAACACCTGTGGAGCCATTTGTCCCAAACATTATGGTGTCCTGAAATGGGGGAGGGGGCTGTCATTTCTCAATGGTGAAAACAAAATGTATAAACATGTATTTAGCACACACAGGTAGCATTGCTTTGGAATAGAGCTTGTTTCATTCGTGTGAGCTAACATAGCCAATATTGTGTGTTGTAACCTAAGCGTCATTTTGTTATCAATACTTTAAATGGCAGGCCTAGATTTAGCTAAATTTAATGAGTTATAGACAATGCTTTGTATGCATGAGTAACTTGGCAGTTTAGTACGTTGGAAACGTTTTTGTTTGAGATTGTGTATATATATTATATATATATATGATTATATTAGCTATTCCAGTAAGTGTGCCTTGCATTCTAAGGCCTGCAAGAAAATTATAAAGTGCAGGCTAGTATAAATGGTTTTGCATCAAGCTGAATAACCATATGATCAGGTGTGTGACTGTGTGTGTGCGTGCGTGTGTGCGTGTGCATGTGTGTGTGGTTCAGAGGTGACTGGAGGGAAAGCTGTTGATTCAAAAGAAAAGAAAAAAACTTTAAAATGTATTAAGACCTTTTCTTATCTCATTGTATAAAAATATTCTTAATAAAAACCATGGCAATTAATGACTTGCTAAGGTGAATGCAAGCCATAAACACATATTTGTGTCATGTGAAGTAGCCTAATGATATTTTTTTTGTTTTATTTGTGAAGGCATATTGTGTGCAGTATTTATAGCATGTCTCTCCATGCATATTACATTTAAAGAAATTTTAGGAGAAAAAAAATCCATGAAAATCTATGGTATCAAATAAACAGCCAGCAGATGGCGATATATATTTACTTTTTAATTGTACTGTTTCTTTGTATTCCACTTGCCGTATTTGTATTATACTTCAGAATGACCTTCAAATTTTCATTCAATTTAAACATTTTTTATTGGATTCTTTTTCTTATTGTATACTTGCCATGTATTTCCCAACACTTTCATGCTGGCATAATATAAATGCTATATTTTTAATATTGTTTTGAGATCTAACAACATTCAAAATGGACTATAACGGGAACTGGAAATCGGAAATGAATGTGATAATATTGTCTTAATACTAACATGATTTGTTAGTATTAACTAACTAACAAGATCTGTTAGTACTACTGACAGATCTTGTTAGTTTCATTGTGACATGAAAGATTTAAGCTTATGTGTGTGAAATATAACCTCATATTCATAAATAAAAAAGAATAAAATGAAATAAAGCAATGGTAGCATTAGGCCAGCTTTCATATATTTACATGAATAGAAATACTGTTTGTGTGACATAATTCCTTCAAAGACAAACGAGTGTGCTTCCTGAGGACCCTGTGGTCAGCCACTGTTTGGGTGGGTGGAGGTTCCTGAAGACATTACATTACATTACAGGTATTTAGCAGACGCTCTTAACCCACAACTTCTTATTGCATTTATCCATTCATACAGCTGGATATATACTGAAGCAATTCAGGTTAAGTACCTTGCTCAAGGGTACAACGGCAGTGTCCTACCTGGGAATCGAACCTGCAACATTTTGGTTACAAGTCCAGTTCCTTACCCATTATACTACACTGCCGCCCCAAAAGACCCTGTGGTCAGCCACTGTTTGGGTGGGTGGAGGTTCCTGAAGACCCTGTGGTCAGCCACTGTTTGGGTGGGTGGAGGTACCTGAAGACCCTGTGGTCAGCCACTGGTTGGGTAGGTGGAGGTTCCTGAAGACTATTGTGGAAAGGAGCCTCGGTAAACAGAGGTCTTCTAAACATACTTCCCAGCAGGAGAGGGTAGGAGGAAAAAGGGGAGGGGCAAGTGGAGCGCCTCTCTTGTTACAAAGTTTTTATAAAAAATGAATGTAATGTACAGTACTCTTTATATCATCCTCCATATGTAGAGATTTTTAAGTTAAAAGGTCATATCTGAAAATGCGAGCATTTGTAATGTAATGAATTCATACAGTTAAGAAAGACTTAAACTATAAAAACAGTTCTGTTTGTGGTATCTGAAAATTTCAAAGCTCAATATCTCAGAACAGTAAAAATGGCAGTTGTGAAGTCTCTTCGACTCACCGTCATGATGTAATGCTTTTAATAATGTGCTTCAGACCATGTCCTTGCCATAAAATAAACTGTTGACCTCTGCTAGATGGATCTCCTGTGACCTTCAGAGTACAGCCCATGGTCTGCACAAGCTGAAAAGAGAGATCGGGAAAGTCCCTGCCACCCCCGCCCGCCCCACCCCCACCACCTCCAAAAAACCGTTTGATACAGGCAGGATGGGGATCCTTAGTGGAGGAGTGAGCTTGAGCACTGGCGTCTTTATTTTGAAGCGGGAACAGAAAACAAACGCGTGTGTTGTGGTCAGTCGGCTTCCCTTTCCGCCTCCCCCTCTCCCCTTTAGTTGCCAGCCGGCAGGGTCTGTATATCACGGCGCTATCAGCTGTCTGGCTGACCGGAGCCAGGAGATGCGCACATGTTAGGCTTGGAGAGCCGCAGGGAACAACCCGGCCATTGTGCAGGGCAGCATGTAAAGATGGCGGAGTCTCTATTTCTTGCGCTTCTTGGTCCCTCCCGGTAAGGGACAGTTCATAAATCACAGCCGGGTTAGACGTCGTTCTGAAGCGGGGTGGCATAGGAACTCAAAGAAGGAAGGGCTGCCAAAAACCTAAAGAGCGTGTTACCAGGAGGGTTCCAAAAGCGGACTTGTAGAATCGTTAAGGAAATAAGCAGTTAATCACTCAACCGTATGTCCCTGATTAAGGAGGCAGGCATAATTAGATGGGTCATTATCTGTTCCCCACTGCACAATCTACAGCATTATGAGTTTTTCCAACCAAAAGCACATTTGCGACGATTCCATCATTATTTTATAGTACAGTACTGTGACACAAGTGTGAATACAGCTTTTTAGCATACAAAAGTTAAAAATTATTGCATTTAAATGTTTGCACTGTATGTCCTGGAATAGACCAACCAATCACTGCTAAATTGAGAATTATAAAATGTTTTTACCAAGATGACAGACCTTCTGCAGGAGTAAAATGTTAAATGCATATAGAAGACAGAATATAGCTTTATAATGATTAGAAAACTGCATTTTGCTCATTGTCAGAATTGTAAAATGGTCATTTGTTTAGAGTGGATGTTGCTTTCCATATAACCTTGGATTAACAGCAAATTATGGCCTTCCCACTCCATTCTAGCAGGAAGTCATTCATTTTCATTGGAGAGAGGGACGGAAGGCCAGGTCCTGAACTTTTCGCAGTCTGTGGCATGCGCTCAAGTACAGAATATTGTGACAATCGCCTGTGTGGTGAGCACATCAACAAATCTGTTACAGGATGAGGCATGAAGACATCCTGTTCAAGATGGAGGAGAAACCCCTTCACACTGTATGTGCATTTATGTGATCCCAGTCTATCCCAGAAGTTTTCAGAAGTGGCAAAAGTCTATGGCAGCTCTGTAAATGTCAAATTCTAGGTTATATAATTAAACTTTTTAACGTTTGGTAGGACAGTTTATTGAATTTTTGGCTTCAAAATACTGAGGTAAGCATTTATCTTGATATGCAATATGGTCTTTTTACGACTTGAATACGGATTGATTTGATTTCAAATGTCCTCTTCTCATAAATTATGAATGCACAGGATACAATGATAACTAAATTATTCAACAGATTTACACTTGGGGTTATGAGTAGAGAGCATTCAAACATGACACACTGAATGACAACAATGTGAAATAAGTAAGAAACAGTGTGATAAAGTTGCCTAGAATTTCCTGTGTAATGCCTATTATACGCAGTGGGTCTGTGCATTTAGGGGAGTTTGATACTTTTACTAAAACATTTATGTTGCTCCTCGAACAAATTGAAGTCAGCATGTTTGTTTATGATCGCCTGCAAGCCACTAAAAGCTCTTAGGATGTAGAATACTGAAACCTGTGTGTATTTGGGAACTTTTACAGTGCCATGCAAATGAGCCCCTGAGGGGGTGACAGATGGTATTGTTGGTGTCCTCACATTAGTATGTCCCCCAACAGGAAAAGTGCCCCCCCGCCCGCCCCCCTACAGGAAACAGTCCGGGAAGTACCTGCCTGAACCAGTTTACAACCCCTAACTCCTTCCTCCCACCCAACCTCCACCCAGCGCCCCACCCACCTGTGTGAATGTGGGCATTAAGCGCCATAACACACCCCCTCCGGAGGTGAGAACTGAATGCGCAGCCATTGCATAGGGCGTATACATACTGTAACTGACATCACTCACTTGGGAGGAAAATAATAATCTAATCAACACACAATTCTCTATGCTAATGCTATATCCGCAATAAACACATGGCAGAACCAAGCAAAAGTTTTTAAAGTAAAAAAAAAAAAAAGAATTTACAAAAGGTTTTACAAACTCCAATTCCAAAAAAGTTGGGACAGTATGTAAAATGCACATAAAAGCAGAGAGCAATGATTTGTAAATTCTTTCTGCTTTTATGTGCATTTTTTGGAATTGGAGTTTGTACAAAAATAACATAGTTGGCAGGAAACCTGAGGCACTCAAGTACTTTTTTTTTTTCTTATATGACTAAACTGCGTTCGCTGCTACTCAATTGGATATCATGGACACTGCTGGTGTTGTTATTGATTGGCCAAAAAAAGGGCGTGCACACCTTTTGGGGGGAAGGATTATAGAACCTCAGCTGAAATGTGACCTAAACCAAAGGGCGCAGGAGATCAGATTTAGAGGCGGTGAAATGTTGTAGTGTTCGCCGCAGTCAACAGCACGCATTCAAAAGAGGAATTTACAGGGACGTTGACACGTGGACGTCAACACCTCCCCGCCCTCCGTTGACACTCGGCGGGCTCAGATACCTGTGTCAGCATTACAAATTCATCAGTGGCCCATTGTGGGAGCGGCAGTCATAACCACATGGCTGTTTTGGGAGGAAGGATAATAAAGGTGATATTCAGGAGAAACAGGGAGGGAGGGAAGAACGAGAGAGAGAGAGCGAGAGAGAGCGGAAAAAAACTGGATATTTTCATGTTTAAATCATGTAGGTGTAGAATTCTATTTCTTTTTACATTGTTGAGCTTGTTATCATGAATCAGTTTGACAGAGATAGGGAGAGATGTCGGGGGGCGGGTGTGTATGGGAGTGCCATCTCACTAACATCCCGTTGGACGCGGACTGACTGGTTATTTTGTGCTCCCGCAACCGGGTCCTGCTCAATCAATAGCAGCACGCCTTCTCGAAATCTGAGATGATTATTCCTAAAAGGCCAGACCAAGGGGTCAGGGCAGTGCTGTGGGGCGGGGCCGCTAAAGCCACAGCTTCAGCCAGGGCATTAAGGACAGCCTAAGCTGCTAATGACAGCCCCGAGTGCCGAGTTTCTCAGGATGTCTTGGCCATTGTCTCTCGTCTCTCAAGCAGCGGGTCCTGTCGTTGTAAGGGGGAGGGGTGGAGGGAACCTTCCTTGGACAGGTGTGAGATAAGATAACACTTCCTCTGAGAGGCAGGGCTGCCATTGGCCTGTTTCTTTTTTTTTGGAGCTTTGTCACAGCGGTGAGATATGGCATTGCAGCATGGAGAGGGCTCTCGCAGTACCTTTGTCCTCGAGCAGGATTAGAGCTCTCCGTTTCCAACCATGGGGGCAGAGTGAGCCCTCGGGACAATCATTTACGCATAACCACCACCCCTCCCCCTCCTTCTCACACACACACACACACACACACACACACACACACACACACACACACACACAGGCACTTACATTACATACAAACAAGCACACATGCACCTATGCAGAAGCGTGCACACAGGTACATGCTTGACACGCCCGCACGCACGCACACACGCACGCATACGCATCTGTCATTTCAATAGCTTGTAAAAACTACAGAAAATCTAACATTTGACCTTGTTTCAAACACTAATTTCAGAAATTGTAAACGGTTCTACTGCAAGTGCAACCATTATCAACCAACACTCAGCTGTGATTTTACTCTCCTGAACAGGCGGAGACAGTGCTTGCATATCACACAAAATCAGAAGCTACAGATACTGCATCTGTCACCACCTCACAATGTGACCATAATTATTGTCACGAGTATTATCAAGCTTGCCATTCTTGCTAGCTTAGCACATAAGATGAAAAGTACTGAACCTCACTTTAAATGACTTAGAAAACCACCTGTAATACACAATTTCAACCAGGTCACCTAGCTATTTGTGTCTCTCTTTTGTGTGTGTGTGTGTGTGTGTGTGTGTGTGTGTGTGTTGTGGTGCTGCAGATCTCTGTGGGATGATCTTGTGAAAATGTGTTCTTTTCCACAGGTCAGTCAAGATCATGATCTGCTCGTTACCTTTCTGTGTTTATGTTTCAGGGTTGTCTCCCTGCATGTTGCTAGTGCAGTTTTAAACAAAACATATCCTGGCAGAATACCTTGTCAAATGGTCATTTTTATTTATGGCTGTTAGCTGTCTTGGTTATATTGCTGGCTTGTGAAACAAACATAATCAAATCAAACATGTTGATTTTTGTTTAACATCGTCTTGAATTGCTAGATGCTCCAAAGCTACTGAAAAGAACTGAAAAGCAAACTTGCATAACCTTTGACCTCTCAGCATTAGCACTTTGATCCTGGTTGTGGCCACCTCAGCAGTGACCCTTAGTTTAACACATTTAGCTGACCGTGAAGACTGCTGTGGTCTCTCCCAAGTCGGCAGTCATCCGTTTCTGAATTGTTATGACCTGTGTCGAGGGAGACAAATAACAGTGTAACAGCATGGCATAATAGGACTCAACAGGACATGGACACATTGTGACTGAAAACATTAGGGCATAAACTGAGTTTGAGAGCATGTTTAATTTTATTTTCAAGCTTTACTAATATTTATACTCTCCTGGTTATTATTTTGCTCCCATTTCATAACTGCTTGGCAACTATGGATAGTTTTGAATAGTTAGAGAAGAATAGATAGGCTTCAGACTTAACTTTTCACATTTTTTTTAATGTTGGCAATGGAATCTGGATATAAGCCCCCTTGACACAATGTAATAAAAATGTGAAAATTTAATCTAATAAAACACAAGCTGAATGTATTATGCGTCATTATGTATTATGGTAAAACTGGCACACACAAAAAAAAAAACACCCAAATTGCTTCAACTCATCACTGTGGCCTAAGTGAAGATTAGCCCTCTTAAACCGTGGGTGGTGAAGAGAGAGCGTGATGACAGTCATTTTGGGTCGGGTTTTAAACCCGCTGTGTATAACGTTTCATAGGGTATAGAAGTAGGAGAAGAAGTATATATATGCCAAGATCCATCCTGCATCTGCTCCCGGCCACCGTCCCCGTGAGACTAAGTATTAACAGTCGCTTTCATCAAACTCTTTATGTCAGTTGATGGTGAGCGGTTGCCACATGAATGATTAAATAATTCCAGTGGTGTGTGTGCCAGCCACTCCTCTTTGACACGGGCCTGCATTGTCTAGAAGATTGCATTGCTCCATGTCTGTCCTGCCATCAGACTAATTGGAGCTCTAATATAACATACAGAGCCATATCGATGTCGGGGACGGTGTCTTTGTGTTTCAGTGGTGTGCACATTATAGCAGGTGGATTGGCTGATATTGTGAGATTATGGTGCAAGATGATCTATTGAGTCATTTAGAGATCAGCTTTAACTTAAAATTGATCAAAGAGTAAAGACGACAAGTGTCTTGTGATGTGACATTAGATGACCATGTCACCTTCTGCCCAGTTTAGAACTGCATATTGTGGCACTATTTTTTAAAAGGAAGCAGAATAATTACGGTTATAGGTTTCCCTAAATGTAAGTGCATATGAAGTGTACGAGTACAATAATCAATTTCCTACATATCACAGACGTCAATTAAATATGTAAATGGTTGTCCCTGTCAAGAAATGCAAATGAATGCCACCATATCAGTTATGGTGGCATTCTCTTCTTCAAAAGTAAAAAATATCACTAAGATCAATTTAATCAGTGTTAAGACCTACTGTACATATTACACAGTTAGCTCTGATCCAACCATGAGATACATGTAGTCAATAGTATGCTATTTGCCCTGTATTTTTACCCTGAAACAATACAACACACACACACACACACACACACACACTTGAGCTCAAACATTTTGAACACCTGGGATTTCAGGAATTTGAGCATCCATAAAGCGCACAAACACACAAGCACAGAGGGCAGAACAGTCCAGACCAGAAACAAGAGTCCCTGCCATTCAAAGTCACGCATGCAGTTCCAGGATAAGAAGGTTAAAGGTCAAGCTGTCTGTGATGAGTAACGTCTGTCGCATTGGAAGAAGTTGGCCAAATGAAGTCAGAAGGCAAGCCGCACTCGCCTGAGGGAGATTCCTTACACCTTGCCTTACACAATTTAATAATTTCCCAGTGATTTGTGGGATGTGTTTATGTGCTTACTTCCAGGTGCACATGCTCTGGTCCTGGAAGGCTGGAATGTATGCTGGTTTTTGTTCCAACCGATTATCAGGGCTTAATTTCCTAAGTGGTAAACACCGATTCTGGTCACCAGGTATACATACACAGTCTGCAGCTGCAGCTCATGATTTAATTTAAAAAAATGTAATATAAATTCAAAGTCAAATCAGAAGTTGCCAGGAAATCCTGGAATGGATTTACCTTTGTTTTGCACCACTGGCTTAGTCCAACAGTAGCAGGTAAACCCAGAGTGAGTCAAAAGGGACTATCTCTCTCTTGCTCCTTCTTCTTCTCCTCCTCCTCCCACACAGAGCCATCAAGGTGCAAATTCCAGCCACGGCTCTCCAGCAGCTGAAAAAAACGAGGTGCGTTTCATTAAGCAAAATAGGAAAAGGCAGATGGAGAGAAAGAAAAATTAAATGTCTTTCATTCTGGATTAAAAAAAAGAACATGTACAACATGTGATTATGTTTATCCAAGTAATATTTAACCTGTTATTTAAGGGCATTTCCTTTCTAACAAGGGCGAATGAGGCACAAGGGAATTGTGGAAAATTACACAGTGAGCCAAGGTTTGATGAGAGAATCTTTATTGTGAGGTGGGAGTGCAGCCTACAGACATTTGTGCGGCTGGGCTGTTAAAGTTAACTTCATGCCATTCACAGCCAAAGCCGGCTGGCCCGCAGTCATAAAATGCCCAGTTGTAGCTTAAGGGCATATGTGGGAAGCAGAAAAGCTAACTGCTAAATCAGGCACGGCAGCGCTCACAATTGTACCCTTTCTTCTAGAAGTCTCTGTGGTGTCAATTACAGCAGCCCCGTGGACCGTGGCCATATACTGTTCAGACCGCTAGATGACAGCAGACACTTATCTCAGCCAATGCTGTGCTAGCAGCAGGCACACTCGTTTCCCTTCGAGCTAAAATCATTTTTCTGCTCTTCCTAAGCCTTGCATGAACCTTGGCTCATGAATTGTAAATCAGCCGCCTTTTTTCCTGAGGGTTATGAGCAAACTGTCTTCTTTGCTGTCGGTGTTTTCCCCTGTTTCTTAAGGTCTGTGGCTCTGCGTTTCCTATCTCAAATTAACATGACAGGAAACACAGGATTTTTTACCACACCAGCCATTTCTATGTGAAGACACAAACTGCATTTTGAAATGCCGTCGAAAGGTAAAGGTGGAATATCAGAGATAAGGCAGGATGGACGGTAGGGAGAGGCTGCACACCTTGGGCCTTGTGCACCGACAGGATCCTTCCCTTGCAACGCTTACTCCCATTATGCGTGTCGCACGTTCTTCCCTCTCTCCCGTTCGTCTTAAACGTCTGCAGTTGCGAGACCTGGTGAGGCTTCATCCATTTCACATTGAACTGGTTCTGCTGTCTCATATTGGGGGCTGTTTGGTCACTATGGGGGTATTATTGTTTCAGAAATAAACTGATCCACAAACAAATGTGTCTGATCCACAAATATATGCGTCTGATCCACAAATAAATGCATCTGATCCACATATAATGTGTGAAATCGCGTGCATTTATTTGGGCATTTTTGAGATAATCCTCACAGCAAGATGTGTGAAGAAATCCACGAATATGTGTTTTTTTTAACTGAGTCTACTCAGGATTTTACGACAACCTTTCGCTAACGCCCACATTACAGACTCGCATAATTGATGCTGTAAAAGGGTAAACAATCCTAACATCAGTCTGCACTTTAGACTTATATTTAACTAGTTACCTAGTTAGGTTGCTAATTTGCACACTTATTGAGCATAGTTCTAGACATAGTTCTTCTACAGCTTGCAAATACCACAACAAACATCTTGCTGACATTGTTACTTAGCCAGCAGTAGCTAGCTAACATTGTGTGTCAAGCTGTGGTTCAAATTACATATTGTTGCCTTCAGTACTATAATGACACTAGCCCCATCTATAGTTAACGTTATGTTTTAAAACGAGTGTTCGTACAGGGAGAGGCTATTTTGTCGCTCGCTAACTTACTGTCTATGCTCGCTACAGAGGTGCCCAAGCCAAGGTAGGTTACTTTCCTGCCAAGCTCATTGACTACTGGAAGGCGGCTGCTGCCCCCAAGGCTGCAAACAAGCTGGGTATTTCGCTAATTAAGATGCATTTAATTGTGGATCAGGCACATTTTTTTGTGGATAAGATGCATTTATTTGTGGAACAGTTGCATTCATTTATTTATGAATAGTACCCCTATATGCTTGGTTTAGATTAGTTTTCTTTTCTGTAACTGTTTACAGCCTCCACTCCCACCAATATCGCATCATGCAGAGAGTGAGGTGGAAAAAGAACTCATTTAGAATTCAGCTGTCAAAGTTCAATGCAGGTTAAGCAGCAGAGGAATTTTGTATATGATTACCCCCTTTGTCTGGGATAGAAAGTAGAGAAGAAAACGGCCCCTCTCATGATCTAGATTTGAGAAACGATATCGATAAATGTACCGATGTACGAGTCACCTGACTCACTTCACCAGACTCCTCTGTTGGGCATAATGTTTCATTCTGTGGGAGTGGGGTGCAGATTTCCTATAAGCCTTCTTCCATCCCTCACTGGGCCCTCTTTCCAAAACAAAATGTTCCCCCGTGGCTACCAGAGACGAGGCTAAACGCTCTTAAGCTGTGAGAGAGTGAACTCTTAGCTCTGGTACTGTGGTATGTGGCTCCTTTGCCTGAGGCCATCTAGTACATCTCCTGGCTTAAAGAGAATGGGCCTCATTTATAAACATAGATGTAAAAATTAGCGTACATTTGAATGTACTGACTTGCGTACGAAAATCTCACGTGTGATTCATCAAACTTGCAAAAACCATTGATCTGAGTGTACATGTGTTTGAAGGTTGATGAATCAGACTTGGTCGTACATTATGAAGCACGTGCACATCATTATGAATTACCATACTCACATGCCCATTCACTACCATATTTGGCAAGGCCACTTCTTTCAAAACGCACGTGCCATCACTGTTTTTTCAGTATTATAGGCCATGGCGGGCAACAGGAAAGCAAATTTTTTCGTGAGGATGAAAATTTAAATGCTTCTGAATGAAGTACATGAAAATAAAGGTGTGCTTATTGGGAGCATTAGTAGTGGTGTGCAGCCAAGCTTAAAAGCCACTATGTGGCAGAGGATAACTGGCGGTACAGGTGGAGGAAACAGCATCCTGAATCTCTCACCTGCAGATGAGAGGATGGGGGAGATACAGGTGGAGGAAACAGCATCCTGAATCTCTCACCTGCAGATAAGAGGATGGGGGAGATACAGGTGGAGGAAAGAGCATCCTGAATCTCTCACCTGCAGATGAGAGGATGGAGGAGATACAGGTGGAGGAAAGAGCATCCTGGATCTCTCACCTGCAGACGAGAGGATGGAGGAGATACAGGTGGAGGAAAGAGCATCCTGGACCTCTAAACTGCAGACGAGAGGATGGGGGAGATACAGGTGGAGGAAACAGCATCCTGGATCTCTCACCTGCAGACGAGAGGATGGTGGAGATAATTGAGAAAGTGGCCCTGGAAGGGGTGATAGAAGACGGTGACAGCGACTTCCCCCCGCCAGCATCTTTTGTGTTCTGTTGTGCATCTGTTGTGGTTCTTGTTTTCACAGGCGCCTCAGATTGTTTTCAGCTGCCCGCCTCATTCAGGTAAGTTCTCGCTGTACATGGACACAACACATTCGCACTCAAACAAAGAAAACGTAATCAAACTAATAATGAAATTAAAAGAAAACACCGCCTCACGCAAGCACTCAGAGAACCACACGCGCTCTCTCTTGCCCCTGTCAGCTCTCTCTTTACCCCAGGTGCGCTTCGTTATATCCCCGCAGGGAAACCAGCCCCAGCGTTCCCTTCCAATCACTCAATCCCACTGAGTACCCTACTCATGCAAACACTCACTCTTTCAATCATCCAATCATTCATTCAATCTGGCTTCACAATTATTCCGTCTCTTACTGCGACAGCCACCACCGTTCCCTCCTCACTGAGGGAGACCGCGAACACGCTACATTTTAAGCTCACATAACCTAAAGTTTCCAAAGAGCGCATTTTTTGTTTTTCACCAGTTCACTAGGCAGTGCTCCCAGCAAAGGTAATCTTTTCCATTATTTAGACTGCACAACTATTGTGACCTTGCTGTTCATTGCACGCAATGTCGCTGTCTCGCCACTGGAAAAAAAAGTATGCAAAGTCGAGAGCTGTGATGAGATTCTTTGAGTTTTCCCACATTTATTTTGATAAATCTAGAAATTTGCGTAAAAATGGTCGTACACACACTTCACGCTCAGATTTTAATGTACGCATGAATGATAAATGAGGCCCAAAGAGAGTCAGTCATGCGGAGAAGAGAGGCGCATTCCCAGTGTCCATACCCAACAAAAATACTTGTGGTCGCCCAATAATGCCTCAGTAGACGTGTCGATGTGGTCCCTGTTTTCCTGCTGATGGATAGCATAGTGGAAGGATGAAAGCAAATAAATCCAACTGCATTTTACATGCAGAGGTCGAAACCATCAGCTGAGCAAGCAGGTCCGTGCTTTGGCACCTGAGATAGCTTTGCAAGCTCTCTCATTTGACTGTAACTGAACCCCCTCCATCCTGCATCATTCATTGTGATGTGAGAAAGGAAAGACTTGCACTTGAGCTGCAAACGCAAATACATCTTAAAACATGCGTCCCATCTTCCAACGCACAAATCTTCAAGGTTTCCAAAATTATGCATAGTTTTATTATTTTGCTGGAATGATACAATTAAAAGAACAAGGGAGTTCATTAATCAGACTCATGACATGCTACAGCTTTCACAGCACCCTCAAACTGACGATTCTATGTTAAAAGCAACACATCTAACTGTGATGTACTCTTGTGTTTTCAGGGGCAAAACTGCCACAGATGGATAGCTGTAGATCCGCGGGGGGGGGGGGGGGGGGGCAGGACGCAGATAACTACCGCAAGTTTAGCACATTCTTTTTGGGGCGATTTCATTGGAAGAGCTTTCTGACAGTATAGTTGACCTCGCCGCTTGCTCTCTTTGAAGTGCGAGGCAGTGCAGATGGATATATCGCTGGGGTCAGGGGGGGGGCAGTGCAGATGGATATATCTCTGGGGGGGGGGGGCTTGTTTCTCTGGAATGTTATACCAGTCCACAGAGCTGGGAGCCTGCCCTTGAATAATTCCTTTCTTTGTCGTGATAAGGTCCAAACTGACATGCTTACTCTCAGCATTCTCCACTAAGCCTCCCCACATTCATCCAGAACTAACACATTCATCCTTACCTGGGGGATAAGACAACCCAAACTCACATTTAAAAAACAACCCTTAGGTTCTTATGCTTAAATTGAATTTATATAGGCATTATTACTCTACTGGGACTTTATGACAAATCTACGACATTTTATCCTGAACTAGCCCATTCAATGAGGCCAGGTTATAAATATCAATGGTGAATTACACACATATAAACTGGCACAGTACGGCAAAAATTAAGGAAATTATATACCTGTATATACTAGTGAAGTACAGTAGAAAAAAAAAAATACATTAAACAAACCAGCCTTCAGATAACTTGGAAACTGAAGCACAAGCAATTTATACATATGTATCGGTCACCACAGTGTTCATTTGTAAATTTATTCCCCCGTTATTTTATAGGTGGATATTTCCTATCCTTTTGGGGATGCACTTAGAGCCCAACACGTCTCTTTCAATAACAGCTATAAAGACTCAAATGCAAAGTAAATTACGGCTTTTGCTGACAGTTCAGAGACAATTGCGATATTGTCTTCGGAATCTGCTTGGGCGTACAACCTATCATTCCGCCCCATCCAGTACACATTATACATTTCTAAGAAACAGGCACAAGCAGGACAAGGACACAAGATAATTTCTTTCTGAATCTCTCTGAACAATGACTTTAAGCTTTTTTAGTTGGTCAGTAAATCATCCTGTCTCTCAGTGTCAGGTAATACATATAGAAATCTTTGTCATTTGTCGAGAGAGATGAGTGCAATCATGTTGGTTCTAGTGAAACAGATTTTTTTGTGGACTTCCATATTGAGTATTGATTGAATGCGGAGGGTCTTCCCGTGCGAGTGTGAGCGTAATGTGTTTCATTAGATGGTCAGCTTGAATGAGTGGGAGTAGCCCTGGCTGACCAAACGGCTGCTGGGCTGTGCTGTCGATGTGCTGGCCGGAGATGAACCGTTCGATCGAGGAAGAGGCTAGTCCACAGAAAGGACACCTGTAGCAACACAGCGGTCAGGAGCGGTCAGAACCGGCGGGAGCATGCTGGTCACACGTCCGTGTCTTTCCTCTCAATCCTGCCTTTTCCTAACAAAGCTCACCCTCAACAGGCTGTTTACATAGCTATGCGGGGGCTGCATCTTCCTGTCTTGGACAGGACACAGTGGACCTTCGGTCGGCGGGGCAAGGATCCTTCTGCATCATCTGAGTGTGTGGTCAGACCAGGAAACGTTCTCGAGGAGGCGAAGGCCTTCCAACAGTAACCTGCCGCCAGGGCCGCTTTGCCGGCAGCAGAGGCCTCCGTGTCGGGCTGTCTCGGCTCTCGCCCTCACGCGAAGCAGTCAAAACAGGAGCAGCAGCCCACCACACCCGGGGCCAAATCTTAAACATGACCCCCGGAACACAGTCTGCTACACCTCAGAGAAATGTAACAGAAGCCTTCATGTTTCAGGCTGAGTTGTGTTTCTCTGCCACAGGGGCCATTTGTTCGCGTAACCAAGAAAGTCCCCGGGAATATATCTGCTCTCGGGAAAAGTACAACAAAATTTTCACTTGATCCCGCTCTGACGACTAATTCATAACAAGTGCCCCCCCCCACCCCCACCTCAAATCTTTTAACACCTCTTATTATTACAGATGTGGGCCACAGAAATCCCCCCAAATTACTTGTATATTTATACTTCTGTCCAAACATTTTGTGTATTAATATGAAAACCAAATAGCGGGACTGAGCGAGAGAGGCCTTGCTTTTATAAAAGGCAGCTCGAAAACCTAGGATGTTTCCGTGGCTCGTTTATGAAAGCCTACTTGCTTATTGGCTCCAGTGTGAAAGCTGGCAGAGGCCTTTAAAAGTCAGTCAAGCGGCGTTGGTGGAATTTCAGCATCGGCAAGGCCAATAAACACAGATTGGCTTTCAGAATGTGGATCCTTGATTTGCTTTGATTAGCAAGGCCAAACTAATAACTTTGTCTCGTGTAAACAGACAGAAACTGGAGGATATTTAGAAAATGTCTGTTTCTACTGTTAAACGTCCAGCCCTGCCTCAAGCCCCTTCAGAAATCCACGGAGCTTTGGCTGCAGGGAACTCGAGCCCCCCCATAGGACACTGAAAGAGGAACCAGGCCTGTCCTGGATGCATAGTACAGCCTTTAGCCCGCAGCTGAGTGTGTAAAATGTTTATTTTTTGAAGGAGGAGCCGTGATTTGTCGCCAAAGTCTCCCGCCATTAAGTCCCTCCTCTGTGGCTCCCTTCAGAATGATCGGGGGTAACAAACGCCCTCATGGTTAAGTGGCGTGAGTGGCCACCCAGGCCCGGGGCGACCCCTGTTTCGCGGCACGGCGGGTTTTCGCGAAGGCGGGTTATTCATCCTCTCTGGCTGCCTCGCCTACCGGAATCCCCTGCCACCCTCAGCGGCGAGTGGTTCTGGGAGACTGCACACCTCCCGCCATTCTCAGACACCGCTGCCAAAGTAAACACAATGACAAACGGGAGAAGGTTAAGCCTCGCAGCTTGCGTAGGACGGAATTGTTAACTATACCACGCGTAATCTTTTAGCACCTCCGCGTTAGGCAGAAAAAGAAAAGCATTGTAGCCCCTGGATGGAAATGGCAATGTCATAGCGAGCTAAGCTAAGCCAGGAAGGGAAAGCACACATGCTGTGTTTGCATGAATGACTGTGATACACTGTGTTCCAACCTAAATCTCTGCATATGATATCTGATATTGAATTTTTTCAACCACGGGACAACAAAGGACTTTCAGGATATACAAAATTAAATGTGACTTTTGTGAATGCTTAGATTAGAATCATCTGCAAACAAACTACGTAATAGTTATTTTTTATTGAATCATGTGTACACACGTGTGTGTGTGTATGTGTGTGTAGAACCTTGTGTACACACGTGTGTATGTGTGTGTAGACTAATTGTCATTTATAAGGAAAATCTATGACCATGTTTGCATGTGGCCCATTTTCTGAATAACGATCCATATGCTTATGGTCATATTCCAATTATGCCGTTTGCGTGCGTCATGAAAAGAATAACCTAATCTTATTTTCATATACAGTGAGCACCATAATTCATTGGACAGTGACACATGTTTTTGTTATTTTGGTTCTGCACTCTAGCACTTTGAGTTTGAAAGGATACAATGACAATGAGGTTGAAGTGCAGACTGTCAGCTTTAATTTGAGGGTATTTTCATCCATATCGGAACCGTTTAGACATTATTGAACCTTTTGTACATAGACCAACTATTATAATTTTTAATAGTTGGTCGCATATGCTTTGCATGCTATGACGTCCTGATGTCTGTGAACCAACATGACTCTTGATATCTTATTTTCTGGTACTCTTACAAGCGATACTATAACTTCTCTTATCATGGTTTAAGGCTTGTTTGATACGTCAGACCCTTGATGACTTAGAGCCATTTAGCCAACCATGTTGGCTAAATCTAGTCCCACCCCCCAATTCA
The DNA here is from genome assembly GCA_029718625.1 of Synaphobranchus kaupii. Taxonomy (NCBI): domain Eukaryota; kingdom Metazoa; phylum Chordata; class Actinopteri; order Anguilliformes; family Synaphobranchidae; genus Synaphobranchus; species Synaphobranchus kaupii. The sequence continues at coordinate 46,270,778 of CM056385.1, read as the reverse complement.
AATAGAGATCCATTCAAATGCAGAGAGGTTATAGTATCGCTTGACGTCATGGCATGCAAAGGATATCAAGAGTCTTGATATTGTTAGGTCACAGATGTCAGGAAGTCATGGCATGCAAAGGATATGCGACCAAATATTAAAAATTATTACTTTATTCTACATTATGTTAAACTGTCCAATATTTATGATGCCCGAAAATGGGGGGGGGGTGGGGGGGGACTATGTACGGTTCATCCGATGGATGGATGGATGAAAATACCCTCAAATTAAAGCTGACAGTCTGCATTTCAACCTCATTGTATCCTTTCAAACTCAAAGTGCTAGAGTACAGAACCAAAATAACAAAAAATGTGTCACTGTCCATTGAATTATGGTGCTCACTGTACATGGTAGGCCTATAGCTGAGTATTCCACTTACATTCTTCGGTCAGCGCTAAAGGATGGCATCCTAGTAATTCTTCCATGTGTATGAAGTGTTTCATTGTGTACGTATATTCGCCTTGTAGCTGATAGGGGCCCCCGGCTTGTGTATCAACACTACAGTCTAATCTTGCCTTAATATTTTTTTATCCGACTAGGGCAGGACCCTCTGTGCATGGGGCACCCCAGTGCTGCAGGGGTGTGTGCTATGCCAGTGGCATATCACATATATCTTAATTGGAATGTTCCATATTCGGAATAAGGCCTATTTAATCAGAATATGCTGTTTACATGACCTATATCTTATTTGGGGTATTGTCTTATTCTGAATAATATCGGAATATGTGCATGTAAACGTAGTCGATTGGGATATGTTTATTGAGTTTTCATGTGGTGTGCTCAGCATGTTAAGAACATGCCGCTAGTGGTCAAACGTGCACAAGACTCTTTAATTAGCCCTCTCAGCTAATAAAAATTATGCAGACTGCTGAATGAGTAATGATCTGTAGTAGCCAGCATATATGAAAATCTCGCACTCTGTGGCCTTGCTCTCTTTTTTCATCGGCAGATTGATGCCACGCCCTGCCCCATCTGCAGATGTCCGATTTTGGATGCAGCGGTAACGTAAACGTTCCGTGAAGCACACTGTGGCTTTCAAACGGACATAACAAATGACTCCGGCTACTCTGTTTGGATTGCAATTTGTCCATAAATAACAGTGAATGCAGAGCTATCTGACTCCCAAACACAGCTGGGTGATTTGTTTAAAGCTGTGCTCAGTGGACATCTGCCTCTGCCAGGTTAACATTCCGGATCTGCTGTGTAAGACAGCAAGGGATTTGGAAGGAGTCTCGCACCAGTGTCTGAAGAAGAACATCCTGGCTTTAAGCTTAGTACATACACATTTTGTGTGAAAGCAAACACATTTGGCCAATCCAGAGAACACAACTATACATTACATATAAAAGAATATAAAGTGTAATATCAGCTGCATAACAAGTGTAAGTATAGGTGAATTGACACATACATTTTAAGTCTGATACATACTGTATATTAAAACGCAAAATGTTCTGAAACACAATCTGAAATGTGATCATATGTGAGATCACAGAAGACTTATTGATTTAATATGAATCACAAAGGATACTTAAATCCAAAAAAGGTATGGATAGATTTGCCTTAAGAATATGCAGCACAAAGACAAGAAAATTTGGACAGTGTGGACTTCAAATAAGCCAGGTTCAGTCAGCATTCTAAAATTTCTCATTTAACCCCTAACATTAGCCCTATATCCCAGTCAATCTGCCATCTTACAAACATTTGCGTGAAACAAACCAGATGTAAGTTCCCGCATGCGCTGTCATTGTTTCATGTCATCTGTTGAACTGCTGCCTGAGGGCACTGGGACAAGAGAAGGAAATGCAAGAAAACCGTGAACGCCAGTCCACTTCAACAGTCGTCTGCAATAGTGCGCCGACGGAATCTCTTTGTGTTGCGGTGTCCACCCGAAATAACTTCCTCTCTTGGAGGGGCCCGGTAGGCTGTTCAGTGGTAAAAAATGCAGCAGTACTTCCCTTTGAACCCATCTATTTAAGGACCAAAGCATAACAATGCTTTACTCGCAAAAGGTGAAGGGCTTTCTGTGATGAGTGAGGGTCAAATAGCCATCTTGTTGCTGAGGGGGAAAACAATACTGGGTCTTTGTTACATTTAGAGGTTTAATTTTATTTACCTCACAATGAGGAGACTAACAATGTACCGAACATAGTTATAACACATACTTAAGTATGTAGTTTGTACTTAATAAATCCATGCAGCACCAATACAGAGAAACCAGATGAAAACCACAGTCATCAATATGTAATTGCTAATTAGGGGCTAAGTCTCTAAGACAGGCTCTTAATTTGCATTGGCTCAGTATTTCATACAAACAATTATATCTGTACCTTCTTTACGTGATACGGTAGAGACCAAATTGTGAGGTCATCCATTCTGTACCGAAACATAAATGTACATGTAAAACTTTGCCCAAAATAAATTCAGATGCTAAGGTTTTCAGAGGCACTTGGGGAATGGCGTAGAACCTGGTGAAAACCTGCTGCATCACAAATCAAAATCTGCCACTTGATGTATGCAAAGCATGAGACTGACGTGACCTTCACAGCATGGTCGTGGAAAGGGCAGTGCGTAGACCAAAGGCGATCTATCATCAGTGCAGATAGAGACATTGAATAGAAACAAGACGTCAGAGTCTCAGAAAAGCCATAAAATCAAGCCCCCCCCCCCCCCCCCCCCCCAGACCCAATCAATGGGAATGTTTTTGATCTTTTCTGCCGAATGGGGTTTGGCTGAGATGATGACGAAAATATGGCAAAAGCCGGCTCCCTGATATCTGTGGAACTCGGCTTGGGGACTCTGCCCCATAACTCATGTGTAGCCATGATGATCCAAGGATAAATCCCTTGCTCAAAGTGACGTACGTATATTTCATGTTTAATGGGCGACGATGCTGACACACACGCATGCACATGCTTACTGATGCACCGACATACAGTAGACAGCATCGGCGGAATCAATGACTCTTCTCAGCTGTTTGAGGTACAAAAAAATGTTAAGCTAAGCATACTGAGGTTTAACAGCATGAATATTGTATGAACTGTTTTATGTTCACATTTAACAATTGGGATCATGAGCTACACAACACAAATCTCAATCTACACAAAACATATCCAGACATTTTCTGTTGGATCTTTTTTTCCACAATCAAGGTTTAATCATTTCCTTGATAAGTATACCACTAGACAGTCATGTCTAGTTCCAAAACACTGATCTCCTTTTTGAGTCCTAATGCATACCAGATGAAGCCCTGTTTCTGTTATTGTGCTAAGGCAATTACATGCTAACATTCATTCAAGCTGCTTTTGAACCAGGCAAAAACTGTTAATCTTTTTTTTTTGTGAGCGACAGGGAACTGGACTGAGAGGAAACTATAATTGGATTCTGTGGAGAGAATGTGTGCCTTTCAATCCCAAATTATTATCTCATCCTGCCTTTCACCTAGTTTTTACACTGCGTCGGAGGCTGTCCTTCTGGTTGATACTGTTATTAAGGATCACTGTTGTATGTTTGTGTTTTCCAGATGAGTCTGGGGTGAGCAAGGATGATGACACTTCAGAGACGTGTCCACCGAGCTGACATTGTAATATTGCTGGTTGCCGTGGATATTGAAAATGCGCAAGTGTTTATTTATGATTATTCTAGATGAACTCCCTGATAGATCCTGCTTTTGGAAACAAGTGTATCCTTTATCAAGCTTTTGGGGATTCAAAAGTATGCACGTCCTATGGAGCAGAGGGGGGGGGGGGGGGGGGGAGTTCAATTCTCATATTTTCCTAAGTTTTTGCTGTGATCTGACAGGGATATTTCCCTCCCATGAAGACGTGTCCACAATGAGGAAATGTCATGCAGAGGGAAGCGATGGGAGTGGGACATGGAGCAGATCTGCATGTCAGCAGTGATACGTTAAACTCATAGCAGGCGATATACTCAATATGGACCTTATTTATGTGCTGTCCGACTTCATTAATGTTCCCATAACTACAACAGAGAAAAAAAACATGTAAGGAAAATGTCATCTTGATTTCTGAGGCAAAAGTCGAAAGTTAAAACAAAGCCGTCACACAGCTGGATCCAGAAGACTCGCTGCTGTCTCCACCCCCACCACAGTCATGCCGTCTTAAACATGAAAAATGTTCAAAGAACTTCAGAAACACGAATTGTTCTTGCACATAATGGGAAAGAGAGAGCCCCAAAGTATCATTCTTTATTAAATCCAATGGAAGAATATTCTCAGCAGCGCAGCACACAGTGCGGTGGACGGTGATTAATTCTGTGTGATTTAACAGTGTTCCAGGGCCACAGTCCATCACCAGAATGGTTCCGTAGAGGTGACCTTACAGCCGAGCGAGTGGGAGAGGACCCCCGGACTCCGGGGTGGCTGGAAAGAGGAGGTCAGTCGCCGGGAGACCGGGACAAGGCAGTCGACGCATGCAGAGCGAGAAGAAAATAAACATTGTACTTGTAACAGAAGAAAATTATTTTTCATCTCTCCCTGCAGTTTGTTTTTACAGCCAGCTGAGAACAGCAAACCTCTCCCGCGAAGGCTAAAATTGACTAGAATTTACTGGGCTGCCACTGTAGCTGAATGTGGTTTTGGTTCTTAGTAATGCACAGGTAATGGCGACAGTTTGTCAAAAAAATGTTTTCGAGGAAATAATAAATAAATCATAGATTGCTCCATGAATTGATACACTACAGCCTGTTAAAGACATAACTGCTGACTAAGGGTGCCGGAATCCGCCGCAACCAGAAGTGCAGGGTCCAAACACTGATTAGAGAATGTTTTGGGTGTCCTGATGAATTGAACGCTGAATTATCAGCGCTAAACTACGGTGCTGATAATTAAAAAAACATGCTACCCCAAATGAGCTACTGTCTTTAAGACATATTTTGAAATAGAGAAGCTTTATTTAAAAAAGACAGTGGCTTCCTAAATCAAGAATGCATCTTGCAATCTTTTTTAAAAGACAGTAGATAATTTAAAACAATTGTGTCTTATTAAAAAAAGAGATGTTTTATTTAAAAAAAACTGGTTTTCTAAATATATAAACAATTAAAAAAAAAAAAAGATAGCAACTGATTTAAAAACAGGGCTTATTATTATTATTATTATTTTTTTAATTGCTTCGTATTTCAAGATAGAGGTTTGCACTTCAGGGCCACCGTACTAAACCGATAGGCATGCTGACATTAAAAAACAAAAGTTAGGGGGTTGAAAGTGGTGGGGATTTCTGGTTCCCCTGCTGTTGAATTCTCATAAGTATTTATGTCTATACACTAGTAAAGTAAATGTGATGGTAGATGGATTGATAGTCAATAAATGAGCTGTCAGCAACTGTTTTCACTCCCCAATCCCCAATAACGATCTCTGTGGGAAAAGTCCAAACAATTAAAATGTTATTAGGGCAATGGTAGTTAAAGTTGTTTGAATTATAAACCGTTGGAATTCTTCTGAGTTGCTTGGATTCTTAAGAAAAGTTCAGTAGCTCTGCTTCTCACTTGAGAGGATCAGGCCTCTGCTCTACAACTACAGTTAATAAATTGTCTGCAATTAGCAAATTCAGGCTATTGTTTTTAAAAAAAACATTTTTGGTCTTATATTTTTGCTAATTCCTTCAGTTGACAAGCCTATGATTTTGCTCATTAGAAACTCGCTCAAATGAATCGTCCAAGTTAAGGAGAATGTGCATTGTGGGTAAGATTGAATGATGTAACAGGCGCCTTTCTTTTCTTCATGGTTTTCTTTTTCTTTCAAGCTGAGTAAAAAGAAGCAAATAGTTTCTGGGGTTCCATTTGAAAAGGGCAGCAGCATTATTATTCTTTTTTTTTTTTGTAGATTTATAGCTATGCCTGTTTGTCCATGGAAACCATTATGTTACATGACTTTTATTGGGCCTAGTAACTTTTCTCATCACCCTCACACTCTGCAGGTTATCATTTATTACCTTTTGCTTTAATAGGCCTTCATTTGGAGATGAACATTCTCACTTTGGCGATGAAAGTGTTTCAAATGACTGTTGGAGTGAGTGGACGCCTATGCTTTATATTAATGCCATGGTGCAGCCAGCACTCCTATTAAACATTCAACTGTCAACAAGTCAAAGATAATGATCCTAAAAGGCAGCTATGCTAAAGCTGCAACACTAAAATGTCTCAACTTGCTATCTGAACAGCCTGTAGTCTCCTTTACTGTAAAAACTGCCTCACGTCACATTTTAAATCTGGAATGAGATACGTTGGACTGTAGTCCTGTTTTGCTATTCAAAATGTGTTTGAAAAACAGTTAATGGATGACATATTAACATATAGTTTTTTCTGTATGTATTGTAGAAATATTGCAATGGAAATTGCATCTGTGGTAAGGAAAACAGAATGCACAGTAGCTGCTTTCCAAGACTGCTGTGGGCATAAATCAAATGGTTGGTGCATTAGTCACTTTCCTTGCCTCAGATAGGATTCTCTCCATCTAGTGTGCAGAGAAGAAACTAATCCTCTGATTATTTCCCATATTAATCATGACACTGTGGGGGCTGTATAATAATAAGGTGATCTGTAATAAATTTGAAGTCCCCAGGAGAACTCCTGCAAGTCTGCATTCGGGAGGGAGATGAGGAGCGGGACTACAGCGGTTGAGAGTCTGGAGTTGAGCCAGAGAGAGAGAGGGATCTGAGGGTCTGGAGTTGAGCTGGAGAGGGTCTGAATTTCTGGAGTTTAGCTGGAGAGAGTGATCTGAGGGTCTGGAGTTTAGCTGAAGAGAGTGATCTGATGGTCTAGAGTTTAGCTGAAGAGAGTGATCTGAGGGTCTGGAGTTGAGTGGTAGAGAGGGATCTGAGATTCTGGAGTTGAGTGGTAGAGAGGGATCTGAGGGTCTGGAGTTGAGCTGGAGAGAGTCTGAATTTCTGGAGTTTAGCTGGAGAGAGTGATCTGAGGGTCTGGAGTTTAGCTGAAGAGAGTGATCTGAGGGTCTAGAGTTTAGCTGAAGAGAGTGATCTGAGGGTCTGGAGTTAAGTGGTAGAGAGGGATCTGAGATTCTGGAGTTGAGTGGTAGAGAGGGATCTGAGGGTCTGGAGTTGAGCTGGAGAGGGTCTGAATTTCTGGAGTTTAAGCTGGAGAGAGTGATCTGAGGGTCTGGAGTTTAGCTGAAGAGAGTGATCTGAGGGTCTGGAGTTGAGCAGGAGAGATGCACCTATTGAGCTAAAAGTGGACTGTAACCCTGCCCCTATCCCCCTGCCTTCCTGGAGTATAGCAGACAGCACGACACCCGCCAGCCTCTTGTTCACCCTCAGTTACATCAACAGTTCAGAGTACTCTTCATTAAATCACTCAAACTACCCCCGAGGAGGACCACTGTCAGGAGAATGCCCCCCCACCCCACCACCTCCATACCCGACCTCCTTCTCTGACAGTGGGCCCTTGTCAGGCCTCAGTGTTTCCCTGGGAACCACAGGAAATGAAGAGCCGAGTCTGTGGGAGCCCCAGACCGGTGAGGTGCCATACCATAGACACACAGCTGTATCCCCACCCTTGAAGTGTCCAAACAAAGACCTGTTTGTAAAGGTTTGGCCTTTGCGCCAGCTCTCAACCGCCTACTCGCCGTTCACTGATGTTTGGCTTTCACAGATCCCATGGTGTGAATTTTCGTATCCTATGTTTTACCATTGAATACTTTTGGGAATGTGTTTCCCAGTATTTTAAAGTAGAGCCTTTTCTTAACCAATGTATGAATATGTCAAGAGATGTTGAACAAAGGCAGCCGCCCTCTTGTTTAAATAAGATATCAGTGAAGAAAAGTATACAAATACACAAACACCGAAGACATGCCTGGGATGGGGGAACATCTTAGGTCACAGTGGTTATGAGATATCCATATGTTGTGACCTCTGAGGAACCCAGGGTAAATACCTTCCTTATCTCTAAATTAAATGTTTAAAATATGCATTGAAGGTTGAGCATTGGAGATTGGAGGAACAGAAGCTGTTGAGCATGTGTAATGTGACGAGGCGGAGGTGCTGTTTCTACGTTGACAGAACCGTCCAGCTGAGCCTGCCATGCTCCCCGCTGCTCGCTTAGAAAGTGTTCATTTATTACTCCTGTTGGGGCCACCACCTCTCTTCACTCTCTTGGCCCTCAAAAATAAGTGAGTGGCCGCACTGACCCCATTGCATTCCCACAGCAAAGACATTATATGTCAGGAGCCAAACTAGCTTGTTTAAAAATTCAGTTGTTTCTTTTTTTTTTTGTTGCAGTTGAGGTCGAACTGATCTGGCATGTTGCCTTGTGAATTTGTCCCATTATGCTCCACTGTACATTTAGCAGATTCCACGGGTCTCCTTTAAGAAGCTGCAGCACACCCCGTAGTTCAGAGGAGAGAGGCACAATTGAGTAAATGCTGAAGGGGACTCGTAACCCCTCTTTAATCTCATGCTAATCCTCCTCCCACGGGAGGCTTGGGTAGCAGGCGAGATTAAAACTCCAAACCTTGAACCTGGGGGGGCCTACTATTTTGTAACAGATATACTTAAAAAAGAAACACATGTTCTTCCATCAATTTCATTGTTATTTCATCTCAGCATAGAGTGTCTTGGACCTTACCACAGCAAAGCAAATAGTCTTTGATAGCCTTTCTATTGCAGTTTGTACTGCGAATTGTACAGTGAAATGTGAGTATATCGATGGCCAAGTGGGACAGAATTAAATGAACACGTGAATATTTTTACATTGTAAAACACAGTTGCCTTAAAACCTGTAAGAGTAAACATGAGGTACAACTTGACATGTCCATGAGAAGAATGTTTTAACAGCATCCAAGCAAAGAAAAAAAAAGGGCACCACAACTAAATTATAACATTGCACACATTCTCTGCCCGGCGCAGGGTTTGCTTATTCCAGTGTTGCAATCATCCGTCGATGGTACAAGCAGTAATGAGAGAAAGGTTAAATTACACAGAGGCGGTTCTGCTGTATTTATGTGCGGGACACAGGAAGGAGTCATTAAGCTGTTCAGATCTAATTTGAATTTGGAGTGAAACGGAAGATGCCACTCAGCTTCGTGTAACCATCCCAAATGTTTGTGGTGGGACAGCTTTCTCGGTTCCCTCCCAAGATTTGTGCAGATTATAGCAGAGACTGGAATGGCTTCCAGTTCTGTGTGGGCGTCTCGTGCTGAAGACTGTTCTCATAGCTTGCATATGTGGCGACAGGATATGCCCCAAATGTTAGTGGGCTCGACGATGAAAGCCTTACCACTTTTTAAAAGGGCTCGCTAATTAGGGAAATATTCACAAGTTGTTTTCTTTCTAAATTAACTGTTACAATTATATTTCTCTCTGAAGTTCTGCAGTGGGGAGGGTAAAAACAATATTATCTCATCGTTAGTCATTTAAAACATCCAGTTTCAAAACCTCTGTTAAACTGCTACCCCCAGTTGTTGGTGTTATCTTTGCTTCATTACACATAAAACATTAGTAAGCAAAATGAGTGGATTACTTGTGGTTTCCACTCAAAACATCCATTTCTGGCAATAAGCACCAAAATGATAAAAATATATATTTTTTACAGTTCAATATATACGGTCAAGCTGGAAAGTCTGAACACTCCTTTCACTTTCTCCACGTTTTATTACGTTACAGACTTATACTCCAATAGATTGAGTTCATTTTTTGCCTCAAACATCGACACACAATAGCCAATAATGACGAAGTGAAAACAGGTTTTTAGAAAATATGCTATTTTATTTTACTGACAAAAATAGTTTATTTAGGGGTTACATATCTGTGCACACCCTTAGCTTAATACTTGGTTGCTGCACCTTTGGCAGCGATTACAGCTTCAAGGCGTCTTGGGAAAGAAGCTACGAGCTTGGCACACTTGTTTCTGGACATTTTTGCCCATTCCTCTTGGCATATCCTTGCAAGCTCCATCAGGTTGGATGGGGAGCGTCGATACACAGCCATTTTCAGCTCTTTCCACAGATGTTCAATTGGATTCAGGTCTGGGCTCTGGCTGGGCCACTCAAGGACATGCACAGACTTTCTCTGAAGCCAATCCTTTGTTCTCTTGGCTGTGTGCTTCGGGTCGTTGTCATATTGGAAGGTAAACCTTCGCCCTAGTCTGAGGTCCAGAGTGCTCTGGAGCAGGTTTTCTTCAAGGATCTCGGTGTACTTAGCTGCATTCATCTTTCCTTCTATCAGGACTAGTCGCCCCATTCCCGCTGCTGAAAAACATCCCCACATCATGATGCTGCCACCGCCATGCTTCACTGTAGGGATGGTATTAGCCAGGTGATGAGCGGTGCCTGGTTTCCTCCAGACGTGACGCTTGGTATTCAGGCCAAAAAGTTCAATTTTGGTTTCATCAGACCAGAGAATCTTGGCTACCCTTTAAAACAGTCCTGCATCAAAATTTACAGTGTTTTCTTAAAGCTGTAGTTTATAATTTCAGACAAACATAAATACTGTAATTGAGACGGATACATCTCAACCACTAGGGGCGAAGTTTATAGAGTTAATGACATTCATAAATGAAATCCAGCCTTTTTTTAAATTTGGCTGTGCATACCGAATTCCCAACCCCAATTTGGAATGGCCAATCATCTTTAACCACAGCCGCAGACATACCGCAAGCCCCCTGCCGATTTGGGAGAGTGCAGACATCCACGACTCTCCTCTGAAACATGTGATGTTGCCAGCTGCTTATTTTCACACTGCAACATAGACTGGAGTCGGAGGAGTGACCTTTCATAGGTGGCTTTTGACAGCAATCTATGGGCGCCCGATCAACCAGTCAGGGTCACTAGATAGCGATGCCCATGGACCCTTGTCCGAGTGAACCCACCCATTCCCTATGCAACGCAATCGCCAATTGTCCATCGCCCCATGGAGCTACCGGCGACAGTCGGAACTGGCATGGCCCAGATTCTATCTGAGGCCGTGAGGCTCATCCATGCACCACAGTGTGGTGCCTAACCGAATGAGCCGTCTAGCAGCCCCAAAATCCAGCCTTCTTATCAAAGAATCAAAAGATATTTATGTCTGAACTCATTTTCTTTATTGCTCTGTTTCTTAATGTTTCTGTAATTTGTTACTGCAAAAGCTAAACATCCTATTAATGATAAAGTGAATGGGTTAAGGAGGTGTAAATTCATCATAACATATCTACCCAAAAATATGGCAATAGAAGTCCTATATTTTGTGGTTTTCTTAGTCTCTGGCTTTATGAGTGCGGAGTGTGGGGGCAGGGGTCCTGAGAGTTCTCCACTTAGGGTGCAAAGCCATTGCAAATTCTGACATTCACAACCCTCGTGCCAAGCCTGGTGTATCTCCAGCCAAGCCTGGTGAAGCTCAGACATATGGATGAGCCTGGGGATGTACGTTTCACCGGACAGCCTCATCTCCGACTGTCCTTAACAAGCACCCACCCCCCCTCACCCTCACGCCCAATGCATGCGTAAATCTCCTCAAGTCTTCTGGAGCCATTATTTATGTCCTCCACAGGGCTTTTGTTCTGGCCGCAACTTAATATAAAGCAGATATCTAGAGAACTCCTGCTGGATGGGGCTGTGATAAGGGGAGATTTATCCCGGGGTGCGGGACGGGAGAGTAATCATTGTGCCTTTGATGAACCGGCGCATAATGTCTGAGCCTGTGCCCTGTACTCTTAGCCTCTTGTTAACAAAGAATTTGGAAGAGCAATGGATTTATCGTTTGTCTTTTTTTTTTTTTTTTACCGGACAGGGTGGTGCACAGTGAGGCTTGAGCGGGATTTCAAGACAGATAGAGGATTGGTGCTTGTCAGCTATGGCAGTTATGCTAAGGACACAATTTAATATTGAGGTAGGCACAGATAACACTTGTAAATACAAAAAAAAAACGTAATAAAACAAATGCAAAGCTATCCCTCAGGGGGCTTTTAAGGGGCCTTATACTAAAACATCTCTGATGTCATCCTGTTGCATTTAAATGAAAGAGACAGAACCTTGCCTCTGGTTTAGTCTGTGATTTGAATAGTATAAATCACCAAATTTTCTCCCAGGAGTAAAATACGATACCCCAGCCTTGTTTTGGCAGCTGCTTGGAAATACAAAATAGATTAAATTTGTCCTAATTAGCACGGGATACACGAAGAAAGCAAATACCGGAGAAGAAAGGGGTTATTTTTTTTACAGGGAGAGACAGATGCCGACTCATTTTGCGGTCACAGTCGACGTGTTTTCATTTCCAGGAGGATAACCTGGGGGAACCTGACACAAATGCACTGTTGCTGGGGTGTGGGCTCCACGTCGCGCTGACTCTCTGGAGGAAAGAGAACATTTCTCACTAATTAATGTGCGAGCACACTGTGTGACGCACCACTACAAACTGACCATTCAAAAGGTCAATAGAGGGTTATTTAAAAGAACATTGAATAAGAAATAAATGAGGAGTTTACTGAGCAGTCTTTTGATTGTACTGTAAGACTACTTAAGTCTTCTCACATCTTGCTGCAACTTTGCAATTAGTAGCTTTAAAAAGTTAGATGGCTAAATTTCCCCCTGTGCAATGCATTCCACACCTTCAGCACTGTTTTCAGAGGAAGCACTATGTCCCTGTAGTATTTCTCAATTAGAGTACCATTAGATTTACACAGGAAACATAAATTGTAGACTGCCTATTTAGTATTTGAGTCACTAAATTGATTTGTCTTAGTTGTTTCAATAACCTCAGATGAATTATTATGGAAGGTTACAACATGATTTAGCACATAGCCAGAAAATCCTTTTTGACTCACCTCAAAATTGATTTGTTTATTAAAGAATGCTCTGTCAGCACTGGAAATATATAGTCTTATTCACAAGTATTAGGCAGTGTGATGGGATGGGAACTTATGTTGTTACATCATTCATGCTAACATTATGTTGTAAATCTGTAAGCAACACAGTAATTCATGGAAGATGGGATTTGTGTATACAGGTAATGAGAAAAAAGAAACTGTTTATATTCGCTTTTAATTATGGAACCCCTACCGTTTGTCAAATACAAAAAAAAATTATTTTCGTACTGGAGGTAGCTATTGTCACTGTGACTAATAGATTTGACTGCGATGCTATTGTCCAATCAACATTCTTGTCTGCTTCTTTCTATCTGTAACATGATTGGCTACAAAATGAGATATGCTTCCAATATAAAGCTTATGGCATGGATTGAGATCTTTAGAGAAAATTGAAGGCAGGGACGGTGATTGATATTGGATAGTGGTTATTTGTAGATTATGAAATGAGAAGTACAATGGATTAATTATGGAGTAAATGGATGGATTATTTCAGATAGATGTGAAGTCCAGATATACGCCTGTCTGAAACAAAGAACACACATAAACAATTAAAGGTAAATACATTTAAATTTTTTATTTCCTCACCCCTGAACAACCCTTCTCCCAAACCAATCAATAATGTACTGTGTATAACAAATCCAACATCAGGATCTACTGTAAGTAGATTAAGAAATAATATTCCATTTTATTAAAATGGTGTTTCATATGTAAATAAATATACAAATGTCCAATAAATGCAGCGGAGCTCACTAGAAGGATGGAGTTGTACTTTATATTTTCTCATATATATATATATATATATATATATATATACAGAGGGTGGACAAAATATCAGAAACCCTGAAAGATGGCTTTAACTTTGAAGCATCTAAACCACAATTAGAAAAGCATCTACACAGGTGATTCCTATTAATTTGAAGGCTAGCAGCATGTGTCTGCTTAAAAGAGGTCGAACCAGCAGCACTTTGCTAGGTAAGTCTCCAAAGCAAGATGAGGATACTAACAGCGTTCCAAAGGGGCCAAATAGTTGGTGCCCGAATTGCAGGTGCGCAGAATTATTCAAGGTGGCACGGGGAACTGTCAAAAATTATGACAATATATGCCCAACACCAAAAAACAGCATCAGCAAAAAAGAACTGTGTCAAAGTCAAAACTCTCCAACAGGGACAGATGGACACTTGGTAGGATAGTTGCTAATAACCACAGAACTACAGCTCTAAAAATCACCACAGAATTGAATCAATCCATATCTGAACCAGTCTCAACAAAAACAGTACACAGTCGTGAGCTTCACAAAGCTGGTATTTATGGCAAGGCCGCCATTCAGAAACCATTTGTATGCAAGGCTAATGCAAAAAAAAACGCATAACATGGTGTAAGGAACACAAAACCTGGACCCCTGAGCAATGGAGAAAAGTGATATGGTCTGACGAGTCATCTTTTACTCTTTTTATTACATCTGGACAGTTTTATGTTTGAAGAAAGCTTAAGGAGGCATTCAATCCACAATTTCTGTTGCCAACTGTTAAGTATGGTGGTGGTTCTTTAACTCCTTTGCACAGATGCCTAGTGACATTATTGAAATTATTCTACTATAAATATCTGCTACTAAATATGAAATAAATATACAATCCTACCATTAGTTTTAACCATAGAAATGTCCCTTTCAAAATCCAGTGGTCATTTATTGTCTTGGGCAATCTGTTTGAGAAATACACACCAGTTTAGCTTGTTATTACACAACATTGAACATCTGCACGCAACACCCATATACTGTACCTGCAGATCTGAAGTATTTCATGTGATTCTGGTTTTATCCGATAGAGGACAGTATATCCTTTTCAACAGTGTTTTCTGGGATGCTTTGACTAATAATTTGCAGCCCATCATAACAGAAGTTTTAATCTAGTCAATGTACTATGATGCAAACAGCTACAGAAAACACAGTTTTTCTTCCAATATGAAAACGTACTGCTTGTAATTTGTGGTTTTTCTCGCTGACTATATACATATGTAGCTCTCTGTATTTCATTGCAAACTAAAGAAAAACAACATTTTTTTGTGTTTTTCCTGTTTCTTTGCAATTGTGGCACTTTATTTTGACTTAAATTATGAAAATAAACAAATACAAAGTTTGTATTGTATATGGTAAAACTGTCTTGTTTCATTTAAGTCATTTGCCAAGTTTCTCTGATGCTCACAGCTGGAGTTATAAAGCCTTAAACAGAGCACCCACTAAATGGACGAGAATTAACCAAATCTGCCAATTTACCCGTCAAGTTGGCAGCAGAGTGATGGTTTAAGGCTTGTTTGATACGTCAGACCATTGCTGACATAAAGCCCACTTAGGTGGGACTAGATTTAGCTGTAAATTACACTGGAACAGTATGGAACACATGGTTGGCTTTAAATGGCTCTAAGTCATAAAGGGTCTTATGTATCAAACAAGCCTTAAAGGAGCTATATGTAACAAATTTACTGTACTAAATCATAAAATGACCATGATATGTCATCAGAGATTAAGGAAACATGCTAAGTTGAAATACTAGCTTCTCCGACAACAATGCTACAGCCAGTATGTTCTCCTTTGAAATTTCCATTTCGGGTCGGAATGTCTGTATTTGTTTTGGCCTGTGTGATTCACTATTCTCCGAGTTGACTCCGAGTCCACTGCCCATTACGAACAACCAGATGTACTCCGGCACTCCGACAGCCGATTTACGAATGCCTAAGCTAAGTTCAACATCGTTTCCATTTAGCTAGCTAGCTAAAGATTTAAATATATATATGTATATAGTTACTCGCTAAACATACCACTAACATAGCTTTTATCTGTGTGACCGTAAACATAGCCAGCCATGCATCTAGCTAACATTGACAGAGTTATAAAAAATCCACATGAGCTGATTTATAATTTGCGAACAATAAATAATAAACAAATTGCAAACGTATACATTAGCTGATCGACTTACAGTGTAGGACTCGTCGTTGCTTGTCATTGTCAAAATAGATTAAGCTCATCTCAAAATATAATGTTGCGCTCGGCTCGTCTTGCGCTCGTGTTCGTTCAGTGTCTCGACTCTCTCCATTATTGTGAATTTGGATTGCAGTACCCATTTTAAACGCTCGGTGTCAATGTTACATATAGCTCCTTTAAACCATCACTCTGCTGCCAGAAATACAGTAGATATGGATGGATAACTTGAAGGGTTTCTTCTCCTGACTTATTTTTCCATAGAGTTCAATAGGAAAATTTGTCAGGAGAAACAACCCTTACAGTGATCCATCCATATCTACTGCATATCTGGCAGCAGAGTGATGGTTTGAGGCTCGTTACAGCCATTTTACCAACCATGTATTCCATATTGTTCCAGCATACATTAAAGCTAAATCTAGTCCCACCCCCAATTCCCAAAGAGATCTATTCAATTGCAGAGATGTTATAGTATCGCTTGTTAAGAGTACCAGAAAATAAGATATAGAATAGAATAGAATAACTTTCTAAATTTTCCCGATATCTTTTGTTTGTTTGTTTTTTTTGCAGTGTACGATGCATGCTCCTGCACTGTAATCGGGAAGCATCTGTATAGCAGTGATAAATACAAAATAGTTTTTCTCTTGCAGGAATCCAAGAAACCACTCATTTATTGTGATAATGCAGTGATGTAATGGACAGGAATTTGGAGAGCCACTCCATCAGGCACGCGTGCTGAAATTCAAGCTTCAACAATTCTCACTTCAATGCAGAACTGGTGATCAAGATGTCAGACTTAATTAAGAAAGACATTATGCAGAAGTGTCACCTCTATTACTATAGAATAGAATGGAATAGAATGGAATAACTTTTATTTTCCCGAAAGGGAACTTCAGTTGTAGCCACCAGCAACAACAAAAAAGACATAGACAGTGGGGCAGACCCACAACACACAAACAAACATATAAAATGGTAATATATATACAGCCAAACATCATGATTAAAATAGCCCCCGCTGTCCCAAGATGTCCAATGTCATCAACCAGTCCAACACACAAACTCCACCTCGGCGCCTCCATGATTTCCTCCATAGGCTACACGCAGTGTTGCGGTCTCTGTGCACTGTCGAAAGGGAGCTTAGCCTTCCCAGTCGCCGCCTCACTCCACCCCCGCATTATCTTCGCCTTCCCTTGTTGCCTTTTGAAGAATGCCCGCAGTCCCGACATCTTCAACTCCGGTGAAGAGAGATGGTAAACTCTGTGGCTGCAGATCCAACGGACATTCCCGAGCATAATGCGAATGCATCTCCATGGTGACCACCACAAACAAAATCATCCCTGCTAGACAATTCTCTCAATATTATAAAAATGAGCAGGAGACACACAGCGCATGAAAAAAACAAAAGACAAAAGCCAGACACAACAAAACACATTCAAATTAACACGAGAGACAGCAGGAGTACATGTCGCCATTACAGCGGCACGTGACGTATATCAAGAGTCTTTTGATGTTGTTGGGTCACAGACGTCAGGAAGTCATGGCATGCAAAGGATATGCGACCAAATATTAAAAATGATTACTTTATTCTATATATAAATGCAGGGGTGCCAATAATTGTGGCACACGTGGTTTTGTTAAAAATAATTATTTCTTGATGAGGGATTTTTTTTTCTCGTAATAAATTTACTTCAATTAAAGGTTGGATTTTTCAGTGTGACATTAAGCTTCAAATGGTGAATTTTCACCAAATGGTGAATTTTCACCAAATGGTGAATTTTTTTTATAACCCTTTTTACTGATCTTTACCAGGGGTGCCAATAATAGTGGAGGGCACTGTATGTGATGCAGGGCCCACTCCTCCCCCTATTGTGACCCCTCCTCTGTCCCTGAAAAACTAGTCAACTTTTTTAAATGGATTTTTGTCTTGCACTGGAAATAGATTCTTTACATCTTTTACAGGGAATTGGTTTCTCATTGAAAATCTGGGACTCAGGTGGCTCCTCTTATAATTCAGAGACATTGCTCCCTACTGATATGCTATATACATATATATATATATATATATATATATATATATATATATATATATATATATATATATATATATATATAATTTTCTCTGCCTTAAAACCTAGGTAAAAATAAAGCCAAGAATCAGAAGATCATGTCGATGTGCCCCTGCTGTGCTTTTTACCTGCCGCGTTCATCTTGTGAATATTTAAAGACTAGGGGGACCAGCCAGCCATTGAAACTCACACCTTTGTTGAAAATTCAGAGAGCGAGTGAGAAAGGGAGGGAAAGCAGAAGTGAATCTCTGAAACCCTGCCACTTTCTCCAGCTTCTGCCATTGCGCTGAGGCCTCCAGGTGTATAACTGAAGAGGGATGAAGGAGAGCTGTCAGAAAAGGCTGAGGACTAAAACAAGGCCTGATTTGCTTTTCTCAAAATAGCGAAGGTTCCCCAGGGATGGGCAAGGCGTGCGTGGACTGAGCCACGCAGAAACACACAGAGCTTCTGTTTCACCAAACTTTTCAGAAACTTTCAACCTGTGTTAAAAGGAATCCACTGAATAAAACCAGAACCTTTTAAAAAAGAACTTGTGGAAAAATACGGGGTGAAACTTAAGGATAAAACTGAGCTCATAGAAAGATTGTGAAGACACGCTTCTGGGGAATTTACTGAAGGCTGGTAAACAAATCTGTGGTCCCTGATAGGTGGGAGTGAGCTGAAAAGAAGTCCAACCTAATGTGTCATAATTTTGCAACTTAGTGCAACAGGTTAATGGAAGCAGACCGCTTTCTGTGCTTCGTGACTCGCTGAATCCTGGAAATCCGGTTTGCACATTTAAAATAAGTTGCCGATAGGAGGGGGTTTTAAAATGTTTTCTCATTAACTTCTTATTATTTTATAATCTTCAAGGCTTTCTGACCCTGTGTACGATTAAGATTACACACAGAGAAAATGGCCCATTATCAATGCACATATGGAACCTTATCAACCTTGTTGTTTGCATAACCTCAATGGAAGAACGTAGTCAACAGTGTTCTTCCATCTTCCATCAGTCAAACAAAACAAATGAAACATCACAATACTGTTTAGTATTCATCAATATTATTTACAAAATGTAACCAATCAATGAGAATGCATGCCTTTCATGGAAATGTATTACTTTGGTTTATCTACTTTATATTTAAATAGAAAATGCTCAGCAGTATGAACTGTGAATTCTAGCATTCATGTACTTTGCAATGGTTCGTGCATGGGTAGCTGCAGAATTTCAACTTTGACCTGGTGAACTTGCTGCTTTTTGGATCACAAGAAAGCAGGCGCTGTGGCCTTTTTTTCCAGGTCAGAGGTCGAATGTGAGATAAAGGTGGAATAAAGCTAAAAACAGATAGAGACAGAAGGCCAATCGACGAGCTCACTCTCCTTGTGTGTGTGTATCTTCAGTTTTTTTAAATAATCCACAGTGAGCTCCAGGCACACGGCAAAGTAAACAGGTTGGACATATTGTGAATTATAAAAGAGCCACTGGTGCTAATATTTCTTTTAATTTCAGGACGCTCCCTCGCTGGGCGTTTTAGGTACATACATCGCGGTTTCCCAGAAGTGAATTTTCAATGCAATCTGAGTTTCAAGTCAACACAGACTTAATCCCAGAGTCAGAGAAGAGAGAAAAAACAATAAATCCTTCTGGAATATCCCACGGGAGGAGCAGGCTCACTCGTAGTTCATTCATAAGCTTAGGCCTCGCCCTCGTCAGGCTCTCTCTTCTGGGAGGCAGTGCAGCTGATACCACAGGTTTATTAGTGATGTGGTCAATAGACATCGACGTTATTATTTTTCCCTAGTTTCCCAGAAATATAGGAGCCAAAAAGAAAGCAGAGCATTCTCACGAAGGCTGCTCTTGCTGGTGGTGCATCTGGCAGAGATTGCTGTGTGGATATGATCACATTGTGGGGACCAGGGCCGATTAAAAATATATTGTGTGTGGATGCAAAGCTCCAGAAGAGTTGGGCTCAGAGAGACAGAATGGAATGCAGAGGTTTGGTGGGGTTGAAATAAGTGGCCTGCCTTCCTTGGCTTCACAGTGCGCCCGCAGAGCTGTGTGTCCCATTGGAATCCCACCAACAATGCTCGGTCAAAAAACAAAAGATATAAATTTAGAGACAAGCCGTGTCAGTTCAAAATGAAAAGTCATCAGACTCGTTTTAAAAGTTCAAGCGCCGATCCAGCCCTAGCAGTAGTTCCCCTATTTTCCATCTCAGAAAGAAGGGGGTGGGGGGGCAGATGTTCTAAACAAAATTACACTGAAAAAGACATATCATTGTCACATTGGACAGCACCTAAGAAACGTATTAAGTTCCCAAAATTAAAATAACGTGAAGCTCATGACCCGTGAATCTTATGCCTGTTGCACGTCTCGCCATTCGCAACGAATCATTTGCCATTGGACCCGTCCGCAAACAGAGGTCTCTGTCTATTATTAGCCTGATCTTTGCTTTGCCACTGGAGGGGCCTGGCGAGCTTGGGATACAAAACAGTCCTGTCGTTGGAGAGAGTGGGGGAACAGGAGAGGAGCAGTTTACATTACTGCGTGCTTTGTTTGTGCCACCACGCACGCAGACCCTTCCTGTCTTTCGCATAGCACTGTTTATCATCTGGCCTCAAAACAATGCCAACAAGTATAAATAAACTAGGCGTGTCACAAAAATACTGACTCAGTTTTTTCTTCTTCTTTGAAATGGAATTTTATTCTGTCATTCAGTGTACATAATATCGCGGTACAAGTGGTGGTCTGACCAGAATTTTTGGTGAAGCAAACCTACCATCACCCCAGGGATTTGTCCCCCCCCCCGTGACAATTGACCCCCTGTTAGTGCCATGCTTTACCTGTTGAGCTAGGCCATTTTTGAGTTGACGACCCAAGAATCGCATCGATCAACCTCTTGGGACTGTCACGGTTCTTCCGCACTATTTCCTTATGCTTTCCCAATTGGATATGTGCACCTTCATCATGAAAATGATCAATTGCGCTTCGGACCGATTTGTACAAACTATTTCCACCATGCTGATTGATAATAGTAATTTTGTCACATCTTTCTTTTTCGAGCTTGATCACCCAGAGAACGGCTCCACTTGTGATAAGTCATGGTGGAAATAGTTAGTAAAAATAGGTCCTAGTCAAAAAAAAAAGTTAAACTGAATTATCTTTTAAAAAACACACATGATGAGCAATACATGCAATTTGCTAGCAAGCTGCCTGTTAGCCACTCCATCTAGACATACCACGAGGAATTCAATTTAAACCGCTGACGTACCAAGCCCACTCACTGGACGAAATTGATAGGAGGCTTCGGTCTCCCCTCTGCCTTCACTCTCAATCTTTCTTCATAGTTTATGGATTGAAAAGAATCGTGCAGAATCCGATCCAGGATGTTTACATTCACAGATTCCATTTTCTTTCAAATGCAGCCAAATGAAATGGCACAAGCTAACATTACAAAAAGTGAGCTAGTTTAGGCTAACATTAGGTAGCCTAATTAGCTTCTATTATCTAGTAATTAGCTAGCTAGCCGAGGTCTTGGTTTGCTGGGAAAAACAAAAACAATTAAAAAACAACACCAATAAAAACTTGACAATATGTTTGTACAAATCACCACAACCGTAAAAATGTAATAAATCACTATATGTCTCTCGCGCTATAATAACACACTAACATTCTACTACCCAACAAGGAAAATTGCCGGTGAAGATGATTATATCTTGCTGTTGTATTTTATTTGCTTTGGGTGCACTGTGGAGTGTTTAAGTGCGTTTGGTAGTGGATGCTACTAGTTACCTTAGAGTTGCGCTAGCATTAGCAATGTGTGTATGTCCAAAAGAAGGGACAGCATGGAATTATCTGAAAATGGTTTCCATCAATCAACTACATCATGGGTAAGTCGTAATTGAGACATTATGTCCAAAATTCTGAACTATCCCTTTAAGCTTAACAAGGGGAATAGTTGTTATGGTGATAATTCAACATTAAAGAAAGATATTTTGTGTGTGTTATGTATGTTCTTTTTTTTGGTGGAGTACTGCCTCTTCTGTGTGGTACTGAATCTGATATAATACACTGGAAGAGTAAGTGTATTGCATTATTAGCACAGTGCAAACCAGGGAAAAGGTGTAGGGTGGGCAAGGGGTGGTGCATGTAATGTACTATTTAATAGTATTATACCACTTCACAGTAATTTGGAAACCTACACATTCAAAATACTGTTGCACCTCCATCCTTTGCCTAAATTAAACAAAAACACTATTTCTGGGAACATTCCAGTTCAATGGGACAGTAAATATTATTACGTTTGTACGTAACTGCCTTAGTGCTTATTTATTCATTGTGATCCAGTTATATTACAGTGCCTTCCACTATTATTGGCACCCCTGGTAAAGATGAGTAAAAAGGGTTATAAAAAATTCACCGTTTTGGTGAATTAGCTTAATCTCAAACTGAAAAAAATGAGAAGAATCCTACCAATTTATTCTGAGAAAAAAAAATCCCTCATCAAGAAATAATTGTTTTTAACAAAATCACGTGTGCCAAAATTATTGGCACCCCTGCATTTATATATAGAATAAAGTAATAGTTTTTACTCTTACAAGTGATACTATAACGTCTCTGCATTTGAATGGATCTCTATGGGAATTGGAGGGTGGGACTAGATTTAGCTGTAGATTATGCTAGAATAGTATGGAATACATGGTTGGCTAAATGGCTGTAAGTCATCAAGGGTCTGAGGTATCAAATGAGCCTCAAACCATCACTCTGCTGCCAGATATACAGTAGATATGGATGGATCACTTTAAGGGTTGTTTCCCCTGACAAATTTTCCTATTGAACCTATGGAAAAATAAGTCAGGAGAAAAAACCCTTCAAGTTATCCATCTATATCTACTGTATTTCTGGCAGCAGAGTGATGTTTTAAGGCTTGATTGATACGGCAGACCCTTGATGACTTAGAGCCATTTAGTCAACCATGTATTCCATACTGTTCCAGTGTAAGTTACAGCTAAATCTAGACCCACCCCCCAATTCCCATAGAGATCCATTCAAATGCAGAGACGTTATAGTGCCGCTTGTAAGAGTACCAGAAAATAAGATATCAATAGTCTGTTGGGTCACAGACATCAGGAAGTCATGGCATGCAAAGGATATGCGACCAAATATTAAAAATGATTACTTTATTCTATATATAAATTCAGGGGTGCCAATAATTGTGGCACACATTGTTTTGTTAAAAATTATTTCTTGATGAGGGATTTTTTCTCTCATAATAAATTTACTTCAATTAAAGGTTGGATTTCTCTAATTTTTTCAGTGTGAGATTAAGCTAATTCCTCAAACGGTGAATTTTTTATAACCCTTTTTACTCATCTTTACCAGGGGTGCCAATAATAGTGGAGGGCACTGTATATACAGTATACTTATAAGTATAACTAGTGCATTTAAAATGCACGATATATTTCCTTACCATTGCCCATTCCACTGTATTGTTATTATGCAGTGAACTGTTCCTCAATGACTTGTCAGAAAAGCAATATGTACTCAGAACAGTCAATTTAAACTTGATCATAAAGGGTATTGTCTTGATAGAGATGTTGTTATAACTGGGTGTTTGCCATACATACTGACAGATGTGTTTTTAGGGAGCAGTTTAAGCACAATGACACGTGAGAGGCTGATAAAAATGAAAAAATGCTGATATTTCAGCCATTTGTTTTCTCCATGGAAATATGAACACTACTTCAAGTTATTGGAATAAGAAAACAAAATAAAAGTGTTACATGCAGTGCAATGCAGTCTGTGCACACAAGCCAGAGATTTTTGTGGTTCGCCGCAGTCACAGCCTCAAAAATGCACCTTAACATTGAACAAAGACTCATTTCAGAATGCATGCTGAGCCATGCACACTTTAAGTTTACTTGGAAAAAATCAACTAAATTAGAATTACTATGAACCTAGTGTTTGTAGTGCAAGAGAGTGCCATAGAGAGGCAGTACTTTTATTGAAAGGCTTGAGATGTCATTGGAATCTGGTTCAATTTGGTTCCTTTAAGTTTTCAGTGCAGCAGTAAAACTATTTTCTTAATGCTGTACCACTGGACCCTGATTAAAGATCACAAGGATGATTTATCAGTTACCACAAGGAGTAAATGTTCCTGGGGATTTGAGCTGAAAGCTATTGTGGGTGTTGATCTCATACTGACAGTTACCAATAATGGTTTGGTTAGATGTCAGTGAAAATGCTATAAAACACGCTCCTCGCATACTTAATTTGTGGAATGAGATACAGGCTGCCTATGAATTTTGTCTATTGATGTTTTGTCATGTATAGATTGTGGAAACATACTAAAAATGGAAATTGTATGTTTTGTCTGAAGTCATATGTATTTGCTACTTTAATGATGTAATGCACTAGTACTGATTATTGTGAGACACCTACCATAATGAAAGAATATGTATTTCCCTTTGAGAAAGCGTTGTCTTTTATTTTCACATTAAGGAACTTAAATAAATCAACCATTGTCAAACAAAGGTCAATGTAAACAATTCTCACATTAATGAAAAGTATTCCTTCATCAGCTGCATTATTAATTGTGCTAATCAGAGTGGAACTTAATGTGGTGTTGAACACAGAGATCAGGGAGGATCAAGAGTGTTGCCAAGGAAAACACGCGAGAGTGAGCAGTCTTTAAGTTCTTTATTTTATTAGGTGTTATTATTTTATTAGAGTTCAAGGATGCCATCTAAAATCTTTACCAATTACTTCATGTTCTCGGAGGTGCTGTAAAATCCCCAGATTCCTTCATCAATCATATTTACTGCACATCTAAAGGAGGGAAGTTATATACAGAAATATTGAGACAAGGTCTCTCCATATTTATGATAGGTGTGAAGGCAACAGGTTTCCCTACTGATAAATAAATCAGAAAAAAGCTGATTGGGTCTGTTTTCTGGCTCTTTTTGCACAGTCATAAATTTTAGGTCACGTGTAGAAGTTATGCTCCAAAACAAATGTAATTAAAATAAATTACATCCTATTCAAAACTTACCGGCAAACTCAATCTCTGCCTTACTTTTTTTCTTCTTTTTCCTATAGATATTCCAAAACAAGGCTATTGTGTTTCGGCTTTTTTAAATTGTGTTTCAGAGACCGCTCCAAAGCTGCACTTAAACAAATACATGATATCAGCCCAGAGCACCCAATCAGAACAAATATATGTATAGATACACTGTACCCCACACATACTCCTTTACTGCTGAACATTGACTGAAATAATGTCCAATGTGTAATTTCAGTCAGATTGTTGCAAATTATATTATATACAGTTGAGGACAAAATTATTGGCCCCCCCTGTAAAGATGAGCAAAAAGGGTTATAAAAAATTCACCGTTTGGTGAATTAGCTTAATCTCACACTGAAAAAACAATAAGAATCCAACCTTTAATTGACGTTAATTTATTATGAGAAAAAAAAATCCCTCATCAAGAAATAATTATTTTTAACAAAACCACATTGGCCACAATTATTGGCCCCCCTGCATTTATATATAGAATAAAGTAATAATTTTTAATATTTGGTCACATATCCTTTGCATGCCATGACTTCCTGATGTCTGTGACCCAACAACATCAAAAGACTCTTGATATCTTATTTTCTGGTACTCTTACAAGCGATACTATAACATCTCTGCATTTGAATGGATCTCTATGGGAATTGGGGGGTGGGACTAGATTTAGCTGTAAATTATGCTGGAACAGTATGGAATACATGGTTGGTAAAATGGCTGTAAGTCAACAAGGGTCTGAGGTATCAAACAAGCCTTAAACAATCACTCTGCTGCCAGATATGCAGTAGATATGGATGGATCACTTTAAGGGTTGTTTCTCCTGACAAATTTTCCTATTGAACTCTATGGAAAAATAAGTCAGGAGAAGAAACCCTTCAAGTTATTCATCCATATCTACTGCATATCTGGCAACAGAGTGATGGTTTAAAGCTTGTTTGTCAGACCCTTGATGACTTACAGCCATTTAGCCAACCATGTGTTCCATACTGTTCCAGCATAATTTACAGCTAAATCTAGTCCCACCACCCAATTCCCATAGAGATCCATTCAAATGCAGAGATGTTATAGTATTGCTTGTAAGAGTACCAGAAAATAAGATATCAAGAGTCTTTTGATGTTGTTGGGTCACAGACATCAGGATGTCATGGCATGCAAAGGATATGTGACCAAATATTAAAAATTATTACTTTATTCTATATATAAATGCAGGGGGGGCCAATAATTATGGCCAATGTGGTTTTGTTAAAAATAATTATTTCTTGATGAGGGATTTTTTTTTCTCATAATAAATTAACGTCAATTAAAGGTTGGATTCTTCTTGTTTTTTCAGTGTGAGATTAAGCTAATTCACCAAACGGTGAATTTTTTATAACCCTTTTTGCTCATCTTTACAGGGGGGGCCAATAATTTTGTCCTCAACTGTATATATATATAGATCTTCCTGCACTCAGCTTTAAACAGTATTTGTGCTTCCCTTGGCCTGTGGAGTAAGCACTATTCTTCCAATACACAGCTTCCTTGCAATGTCATTGTAGCGGTACCTGTTGCTATGACACACAAACTGTGTGAGTTAGCTGGGTACGCACTGTTTTGCAGTGATAAGGAATAAATGGGTTAAAAGCCCTTGAGTTCCATTATTTTCTGAGGGATAATTTGTTTACTGCTCAGATTACAATAAGGGCTCTTGTGTGACTGGATTCTGCACAGTGTGGCATTAGCAAAACTGAATACTGCAAACCAAATTTGTATAACTACGACAGTTGAACAGACAAGCTGTGGAAGAATTAGCAGCCTCTCAAACTCTATTACTCAAACCCCCACCCCCTTGTAAAATCCTAAAAAGTTGGTTTGTGATAAAATGTGGTGTTTTTCTGTGTTTGGAAAGGGCAGCCTTAGGACCCTTCAGCCCTAGCCTTCTCTTATCACATTGAGCAAACATGTTACATATTTCATTAACAACATAAAATACTATGTTTGTGCATGTGTTTTATGTATAATGTGCACTTATGGGTCATTTTAGTTATTTAACAATTTTGGCAAAATTATATAATAATGTGTTGTGATATAAGAAATACATGAACAGCTTTTGAATATATGCAGTAGGTTGTCGAAGCTTGTCCCTTTGCAGTGGTGGTCTGGGGGGCGCATTAAGTCCCTTAGCAGTGGTGGTCTGTAGGACGCATTAAGTCCCTTTGCAGTGGTGGTCTGGGGGGCGCATTAAGTCCCTTAGCAGTGGTGGTCTGTAGGACGCATTAAGTCCCTTTGCAGTGGTGGTCTGTAGGGCGCATTAAGTCCCTTTGCAGTGGTGGTCTGGGGGGCGCATTAAGTCCCTTAGCAGTGGTGGTCTGTAGGACGCATTAAGTCCCTTTGCAGTGGTGGTCTGTAGGACGCATTAAGTCCCTTTGCAGTGGTGGTCTAGAGGGCACATTAAGTCCCTTTGCAGTGGTGGTCTGCAGGGCGCATTAAGTCCCTTTGCAGTGGTGGTCTGTAGGACGCATTAAGTCCCTTTGCAGTGGTGGTCTGTAGGACGCATTAAGTCCCTTTGCAGTGGTGGTCTGGGGGGCGCATTAAGTCCCTTAGCAGTGGTGGTCTGTAGGACGCATTAAGTCCCTTTGCAGTGGTGGTCTGTAGGATGCATTAAGTCCCTTTGCAGTGGTGGTCTGGGTGGCGCATTAAGTCCCTTTGCAGTGGTGGTCTGGGTGGCGCATTAAGTCCCTTTGCAGTGGTGGTCTAGAGGGCGCATTAAGTCCCTTTGCAGTGGTGCTCTGGAGGGCGCATTAAGTCCCTTAGCAGTGGTGGTCTGTAGGACACATTAAGTCCCTTTGCAGTGGTGGTCTAGAGGGCGCATTAAGTCCCTTAGCAAGTGGTGGTCTGTAGGACGCATTAAGTCCCTTTGCAGTGGTGGTCTAGAGGGCGCATTAAATCCCTTTGCAGTGGTAGTCTGTAGGACGCATTAAGTCCCTTTGCAGTGGTGGTCTGGGGGGGCGCATGTCCCTTTGCAGTGGTGGTCTAGAGGGCGCATTAAGTCCCTTTGCAGTGGTGGTCTAGAGGGCGCATTAAGTCCCTTTGCAGTGGTGGTCTGTAGGGGCGCATTAAGTCCCTTTGCAGTGGTGGTCTAGAGGGCGCATTAAGTCCCTTTGCAGTGGTGGTCTGTAGGGCGCATTAAGTCCCTTTGCAGTGGTGGTCTGGAGGGCGCATTAAGTCCCTTTGCAGTGGTGGTCTGTAGGACGCATTAAGTCCCTTTGCAGTGGTGGTCTAGGGGGCACATTAAGTCCCTTTGCAGTGGTGGTCTAGAGGGCGCATTAAGTCCCTTTGCAGTGGTGGTCTAGAGGGCGCATTAAGTCCCTTTGCAGTGGTGGTCTAGAGGGCGCATTAAGTCCCTTTGCAGTGGTGGTCTGTAGGACGCATTAAGTCCCTTTGCAGTGGTGGTCTGGGGGGCGCATTAAGTCCCTTTGCAGTGGTGGTCTGGGGGGGCGCATTAAGTCCCTTTGTGGTGGTGGTCTAGAGGGCGCATTAAGTCCCTTTGCAGTGGTGGTCTAGAGGGCGCATTAAGTCCCTTTGCAGTGGTGGTCTAGAGGGCGCATTAAGTCCCTTTGTGGTGGTGGTCTAGAGGGCGCATTAAGTCCCTTTGCAGTGGTGGTCTAGAGGGCGCATTAAGTCCCTTTGCAGTGGTGGTCTAGAGGGCGCATTAAGTCCCTTTGCAGTGGTAGTCTGGGGGGCGCATTAAGTCCCTTTGCAGTGGTGGTCTGGGGGGGCGCATTAAGTCCCTTTGCAGTGGTGGTCTGGAGGATGCATTAAGTCCCTTTGCAGTGGTGGTCTAGAGGGCGCATTAAGTCCCTTAGCAGTGGTGGTCTAGAGGGCGCATTAAGTCCCATTGCAGTGGTGGTCTGTAGGACGCATTAAGTCCCTTTGCAGTGGTGGTCTAGGGGGCACATTAAGTCCCCTTTGCAGTGGTGGTCTAGAGGGCGCATTAAGTCCCTTTGCAGTGGTGGTCTAGAGGGGCGCATTAAGTCCCTTTGCAGTGGTGGTCTAGAGGGCGCATTAAGTCCCTTTGCAGTGGTGGTCTGTAGGACGCATTAAGTCCCTTTGCAGTGGTGGTCCTGGGGGGCGCATTAAGTCCCTTTGCAGTGGTGGTCTGGGGGGGCGCATTAAGTCCCTTTGTGGTGGTGGTCTAGAGGGCGCATTAAGTCCCTTTGCAGTGGTGGTCTAGAGGGCGCATTAAGTCCCTTTGCAGTGGTGGTCTAGAGGGCGCATTAAGTCCCTTTGCAGTGGTAGTCTGGGGGGCGCATTAAGTCCCTTTGCAGTGGTGGTCTGGGGGGGCGCATTAAGTCCCTTTGCAGTGGTGGTCTGGAGGATGCATTAAGTCCCTTTGCAGTGGTGGTCTAGAGGGCGCATTAAGTCCCTTAGCAGTGGTGGTCTAGAGGGCGCATTAAGTCCCATTGCAGTGGTGGTCTGTAGGACGCATTAAGTCCCTTTGCAGTGGTGGTCTAGAGGGCGCATTAAGTCCCTTTGCAGTGGTGGTCTCGAGCAGGGGTTCCCAAACCGGTCCTGGGGGACCCCTGTGTATGCTGGTTTTCGTTGCAACCACAGTTGCAATCCCAGAATTTTAACAAGCTGTTAATTTTTCTTAATTAGGTGCTTTTCATGTTTGGAGGAATTATTCGCCCTTTTAAGACTCATTATGTCAGAAATAGCTATGCATGCCATGTAGAATAAACTCCCCATGTTCACATTGTGCTTATTGTGCTTTATTGCAACAATTACATAAAAAGAAGTTACAAAATAATGTATTTTCACTGAAATTAAAGAGTGAAGTGAATCAATAGGCTCCTAATTAGGTTGTTGAACACATGTGTTTTAACTCAATTTTTTCTTTAAGCTTATTAACACAATGCAGGTTTGGCTCGTTATCATTTGCTTTGTGTTTGAATTCTTCATTATCTACCAAATGGTTAGTTTTAGTGGCCATGTGTCCACACTTTCACCAATTAGGAGCCTATTGATTCAAATCAGTCTTTAAATGGATCTGTTAAATACTTTTCTTATCTTTTTTAAATAATATAGCACAATAAGCACAATGTGAACATGGGGTGTTTATTCGACATGGCATGCATAGCTATTTCTGATATAATGTGGCTTAAGAGGGTGAATAATTCCTCCAAACATGACAAGCACCTAATTAAGAAAAATTAACAGCTTGTTAAAATTCTGGGATTGCAACTGTGGTTGCAACGAAAACCAGCATACACAGGGGGTCCCCAGGACCGGTTTGGGAACCCCTGGTCTAGAGGGCGCATTAAGTCCCTTTGCAGTGGTGGTCTGTAGGACGCATTAAGTCCCTTTGCAGTGGTGGTCTGTAGGACGCATTAAGTCCCTTTGCAGTGGTGGTCTGGGGGGCGCATTAAGTCCCTTTGCAGTGGTGGTCTAGAGGGTGCATTAAGTCCCTTTGCAGTGGTGGTCTAGAGGGCGCATTAAGTCCCTTAGCAGTGGTGGTCTGTAGGACGCATTAAGTCCCTTTGCAGTGGTGGTCTAGAGGGCGCATTAAGTCCCTTTGCAGTGGTGGTCTGTAGGACGCATTAAGTCCCTTTGCAGTGGTGGTCTGGGGGGCGCATTAAGTCCCTTTGCAGTGGTGGTCTGTAGGACGCATTAAGTCCCTTTGCAGTGGTGGTCTAGAGGGCGCATTAAGTCCCTTTGCAGTGGTGGTCTAGGGGGGCGCATTAAGTCCCTTTGCAGTGGTGGTCTAGAGGGCGCATTAAGTCCCTTTGCAGTGGTGGTCTAGAGGGCGCATTAAGTTCCCTTTGCAGTGGTGGTCTGGGGCGCATTAAAGGGGCTTAGAGACCTGAGGACAGAGACCTGACAAAAACAAGCTGGGGAACGGAGCATAACTAACCACAGCTCTGTCCGGTCTCACACCTATAGGTCCAATCAACACCATTCACATTTGAGGATGCTTTGGATGCCATTCAAAACCCTCCCATATTCAACAGAATATATTTTCACACCCGGGGTGTAGGTATTCAATCTCATTTAAAATTAGCTAAAGTGAAACTGGCCATTTTGAAAACAAGCAACAAACATAGAGAACAAAAACAGTGCTGTTCACTATTCACTATATTCATTCATATTTGTACTTAATCATCGCATACTTCTCTGAAAATGATTTTGCAGCTACTGAAATGAATAAGAATCTTTCTCTTTCTATGTATCTCTCTTTCAAGTGACAACGTGTCCCCTGCCAATATAAATAAACATTCTGAAAAACGCAGTGAAGCTAGCCCTACATCTTCATGTATTATTAGTTAAAAGTTTCACCATTTTGTAGAGAGTCAATGGGAAGATTGAATCTGAGAATATACAATGTTGTGTGTATCATCAAAATCATAATGTATATGATCCTATCATGCTTCTTGTTTTGACTTTCCCACATTCATTTAACAGAATGAAAAAATACATTTTGGCATACACTAAATGTGAAACATACAGGTGAGTTCTGTCAGTAACAGTACTTTACTTTCCTCCTCTGGAGTTTCCAGGCTTGGAGCTGCACGGTAAATCTCTGGCACCCAAACAAATATTGAGTCTTACCAGTTTTGACAGGCGGTCACAGTTTAAAGATTAAAAGAGCAGTTAAATGTCTGTACAAAGTAGGAATATGTGTGTGGATAGGGTAAACTCAGTGCCTAAAAACATGCCTTATTTTAGAATTCTTGACAGGAAGGCGGAGGGCTATCTCCAGCCCAGCATAAGGACGGCAGGTTATTTTCTGGCAAAAACCATGTGTGATAAGAAGGTGTGTGTGTGTGTGTGTGTGTGTGCGTGCGTGCGTGTGTGGTGGGGGTGGGGGTGGGGTGGGGTGCAGAGGTCAGTTGAAATAATTGGCTGCAGTTTTGGGGAATGTTCCCTGAAACCCTGGCTCAGCGGGGGATGTTCATGGATTGATTGTGGAACTGTCACCTCAGGTGAAATATGGGCTGTTACCAGGTGGTACCAGGCAGGAACTGTCATTAGACAGTAAGCTAGGGCAGGGGCACAGCAGGTGGCGTAATATCTCAGTAAACAAGGTTGGCAGTTGCGAGAGCGATAATAGAGCGATAATGTTTCCTTCTCTCTGGAAGGCCAGAGAGGACCTGTTTCTCTTTGATTAGCCTATTGCCAATAGCATTCATTTTAGCAGTGGAGGAATTTGTCAGGCAGGGCCTGGAATTCCTCGATTGGGGTCAGAGAGAACAAACCTCAGGGCACACGGGTGGCAGCCCTCTCCTGTTAAAAATCAGGAAAGGACACTACACAGGGGCTAAAGAAGAGATGCGGTTTGGTAATCAAAGCGCTCCATAGCACACTCCAGTAAGAGATGGACTGTTGTTAAAGGGGAATTCCATCAAAAAATGATGTTTGATTTGTAGAAAGGTAGCTCTCCTGCTGATTAAAATGAGCTCTCCGCCATCTCTCTACCTGTAGTGAGAGCAGAGATATGTACCAGGTACCTGCTTTACTGTGAACTACAACTTACAGTTTATGGGCAGTATCAGACAACACCAGTCACAGGTTGCCACTCCCACTGAATAGAGCCAGAGAGGACGGGCCGGGCATTTTACTACTAGTCCTGCAGCGGCAAGTTAGCCACTAACGCTACAGTTCTACTGAAAAAATACCACCACCATTAGCTGGAGTCTCCAAAAAAACGGGGGAAATACGGCCATTAATTTAGGAAAACACAGCCCTTCATTTATCTACTTTTGGTATCGTGAAAACATGTTAGCTAGCCTAGCCAGAAGTCTGCAATACTTACTAATTTCTCCTCCCGGTCCTCTAACGTTAACCTTTAACATTTAACCTGGGTAAACAAGTGTAGCCTATGTGGGGTAACTACCGCAATGCCAACTGAAATGTAAATGTTTGCTGCAATGAGTGAGTCCGGGCACAGTTCCGAAGCAGCCCCGGGTTGGCCACGCGTTCAGCTCCGGATCCAGCCATGGATTTGGGCTCAAAACAGAAGCCTTCCACATACGACAAAAACTAGTAATATATTAAAAACATTGCGATTTTCGAAATTCCAAAAAGCTGATGTGTGGCTTAGCTACTGCATGGCAAACAGATTTTAAACCCAGATTTGCACCTTACTTTAATGCTAAGAAACCCGTGGCTAACAACAGCTAACGACACTAGCCCAGAAAATGACATTGTTAACATTGCTCCGGTAATCGAATGTTCAAAGTGAAACGGTTTGATCGTGGTCAGCTCGCTAATGTTAGTCTACTTTTCATGGTCATGGATCATAATGTAGTACCGGGGGATTCAATAAGGCAGAGGAAGATGTCAGGGAATGATATCGAGTTGGATCATTTGTTCACTCTGTAACCGTATAAGGACAGCACTCAATATCTTTAGGAAACAATGTGTCAATGTATCTGACATTATAATAAAATAGCAATGATAGTTAGCTTGATCTACGATGTGTGCCTACTCAGAAGTCAACAGTGACAGACGTGGCATTGTTTCGGTGGAATTGCCCTTTAAGCGATGGCCAGGTGAATCAGGGATCACCTACTGAAACTCAACCTGGGCTCCTATATGGGTTCATGCCCTTGACTCCACACTCAAAGCAGTGCCCCTACTAGGTTGTAATATATTCCTGACCTTTGCTTGGTGTGGCATGCAGAGGACATGGAATCACCTCGGAGGTCTTGACAGCGGGCAGCAGAGTGTACTCTATCCCACGTCACCGAGCACGACGTGTCCCAAACCGCCCACCGCTTTGGATTTAATCTTAGACCAGATAACCAACCACCACACAGTGGTTTTTTTTAACAAACCCTCTTTCCCCCTGCTGCATGGCCCAGTCAGCATGATTTAAAGTGGAATGCCCTCCTGGAAACAAAATAACAAAAACTTTTCCAGGCTGAGGGTTTACACCATCACCTCAGACTGACTGATTTTACTTTAGAGAAAGTTACAGTCAATCGACTGGGATTAAAAGG
Source organism: Synaphobranchus kaupii (assembly GCA_029718625.1). Taxonomy (NCBI): domain Eukaryota; kingdom Metazoa; phylum Chordata; class Actinopteri; order Anguilliformes; family Synaphobranchidae; genus Synaphobranchus; species Synaphobranchus kaupii. The sequence continues at coordinate 46,236,862 of CM056385.1, read as the reverse complement.
GAAGATTAGCATGAGTAAAATTTTTCTACAATGAGCCATGAAGAAGAACATGGTTTAAAAGTCTGTGTGTGATGAATTCCACAACTCTAACCCCAATTAAGATACTTTGGCACTGAAGATAAACAATCTTTTAAAGTTAATAATTGATAATAATATACGATATAAAATATAAACAACTGATGCAATAAAATTGATTGAGTCAGGTCCCAGGCCCCAGGCAGGTATCCGGCTTTGCACACATGAACATGCTACTGAACCTGAAGCTTCATTGAATCTCCAGCTGTATATATGTAAGTTACGTAAACCACTATGGATGCTACGGTATGTAGCTAGCCAATAGAATGCAATGATGCAAACAAAAAGAATGCAATGATGATTCCTCCAGTCGCTTTCTCTTCCATTCAAGGGTTTCAGAGGTGCTGAACACAGGCTTTGAGAGGCTTTTGAACTGGGAGATTCTGCGAGTGTCCTGTGAGCTCTGAATCGCTTTGGGTGAGTAGGTGTTGCTATAGGAGGATAATACCCTGACAACAGCCTATGTTCCAGAAGGTAGTGACTCAGGGGGGGGGGGGGGGGGGGGTTACGTTATCCAGGACACCTCCAGCTCCAGAACAGAACCAGTTCAGCGGGAGAAAGTGTGCTAGGCCTTAATAATTGTTGTCTTCTTATCTTTTTTTTTTCTTTTTTTTTTGAAATGTGCATGGGATGTTTAAAGGATTTTAGGATAATTATGCATGAGGGTACAGTGCTTGCTATGTTCAATATTTTGAATAAGCCTTCAGTGGAGATTCGTCTGAGGCAGGAGTCTGCAAACCTGGTCCGGGAAAGCAACGGCGTCTGCTGTTTTTTCATTGTTGCTCAGAATTTAATTGCTCGATTTAAGTACTTGATTATACAGTAAACACTTTTCCGTTGGTTTCTTCTGTCTGACTTGGTTTCTCATTTTAACGTAAAACAAAAAGAATGCAGGACTTTCTATAGATAGAAGAAAGACACTGCAGGCCAGAGCAGCATAGTAAAATGCTGTGAGTATAAAGACATAACACTTACTGTTTACCAAAGAACTGGTTCAAAAGTAGTTCAGTGTATCCTTGCCTCAACCCTTTGGGTTTAGACATGCTGTTTGAATTTTGTCCCAACAAAGGCTCCACAGTAACATTCTTACAGACCCATGTCCTGGCCAGAACCCTTTTCAGCGGTGTCAAGGTTTTCGTGATGATTCTTCATGTATAAATCAAATTTGTTTTTCTTTCACTGGAGTTCAAAAGGATTTTCTCTCTGCCGCTCTGGGAGGAATATAAGAAAATGTCACATTGAGAGAATATAAACAAGGACATTGTGGTAATATGGAAAAATGATACACTGAGGTACACTGAGAGCGAGAGAGCGAGAGAGAGAGAGAGGGAACGAGAGGTAAGGAGGGAGGGAGATAGAGTGACAGAGTGGGAGCAGTGGTGTAGCCAGGAATTACTTTCAGGGGGGTTGAGAAAATACCCAGATAGCACTGATCTGCTGGGCCAATGTCGTGAACCGTTAGGGCAAGGTTGGCATGGTTGCAGTCAAATTAGTTTGTGTGTGACCGAGGAAACAATCTACTCTAAGACAGAAAGAACACCACAAATCAGAGCCACACTCAGCCTAAACCCTGGAGCCACCAGGTGGGATGTCCCAGCATAGCAGCAGGTCAGTCATGACAGACATAACATACAGATCCCCAAACATGTTGCAGTCTGGTTTATCAAAATTCCTCAGGGGATAATGGACATCATGGCCATTAGTGTTAAGCTATAGAATAACCACATAATTGCCTCGAATCTAATCCTGAGACACTCCTATCAACAGTATCTTGTTGCATAGCAAAGACTTTGAACCGCATCAGTGCTATACTACAATATAATTTCAGGAAACAAGAAGTCATGTAGCCTAGCTATAACAAAAATAATGGGATTCTGTACATAGTTTGTCATGGTAAAGTTTTCCCATCTGATAAGAATGATCCACCTTTTCATTCATTCTAATTGGATGGAAATGTGTGGAAGCCAAGGGCCGTATTAAATTTCGCTCACACATCGGCACACAGCAGTAAAATGGCAAACCCTTGTGTCTGTGAAATTTAAAAATATTTTTGGCCAAAGATGTTTTAGATAAAGAGATGATTGAACTACAGCTAATTTACAATCAAACACAAAATGTAACGTTACTGTATTTAAAGTATGACCAGTTTTTTTGACATGGACCTATTTTTACAAACTAATTCCACAGCTCGTCTCTGCTTTACAATGCAGTCCAATGGGTTATGCAATCAAACCTTGAAATACCTTCTAAATGTGGTTTCCCACCAAATAAAAGCTTGATTAGCATATAGAAATGTATTTGATAGATAACTGTGGGCAGTTATTGCTCCAAAGTTTAATAATAATGCTAATTTTATGAAACATTTTCTCTACTCTATACTCTGTATAAAAACACTTAATACTTGAACTGAGGTACTATCAATGCAATGGAAATTAACATTATTATTAAAGTTTGGAGCAATAACTGCTCATTGTTATCCAACAATTTGGCTTACGCATCGGTACACAGCAGTGAAGTTATCCTTTAATGGCTATAGATACAGGTTTGAAAGAAAAAATGTGCATCCTTATGTAAGTGCAAACGCAGATAAAAGCAGATACAGTGCGCACCATAATTCATTGGACAGTGACACATTTTATGTTATTTTGGTTTTGTACTCTAGCACTTTGAGTCTGAAAGGATAAAATTACAATGTTTAAGTGCAGACTGTCAGCTTTAATTTAAGGGTATTCTCATCCATATCGGATGAACCGTTTCGAAATTATAGAACATTTTGTAGATAGTCCCCCCCATTTTCTGGCATAAAAAAAATTGGACGTTTAACATAATGTAGAATAAAGTAATAATTTTTAATAGTTGGTCGCATATCTTTTGCATACCATGACTTCCTGATGTTTGTGCCCCAAAAATATCAAAAGACTCTTGGGGCCCTATCTTACACCCGGCGCAAAGCGGCGCTAACGCAAACGCAAGTGTCTTTGCTATCTTACACCCGGCGCTAGGTCCATAATAACGCCTAACGCTTACACCGTCAAACTAGCATGTTTGACGGCGTAACTCTTGCGCCATCATTAGTGAACTGGGCGTGTTGGTCTTAAGATGAGGAGTGGCCAGGATTCTTTTTGGCGTATTGCTATCTTGAGCCAGCAGAAAGCGCTTGCGCTAGAACCACCACAAACCTGGTCTAAAGTCATGTCGCAGTTGTTTACATGCTATTTTAACGGCGCATATAAGTGCGTCTACATAGGCGTGTGCACAACGCGCATACCCTCCTGTCTGTTACACACAGGGGCGTGCACAGGCATGACTAAAATATCTAGATCACAATGTGAAATATTATTATTGTGTAGGCTATATCAAAAATGCATAATAATAAAAGGTTCCATAGGTCCACATACCTTTCCCTCAGCGAAGGGAAACAATGCCACATTACATTGCTCTCAGCCCACTCCATCAACATCCAGGCGATGTGCGATGGTACGGGACAATGGCTATCCATTAAAAAGGAGCTGATAACACCTATAGCTATCAAGCCTAATGCGCGAATTGTCTTTGCACCTAATGCGTGAATTGTCATTCAATGGAAAACTCGCGCACGGCAATAGACGGACATTTAAGTTCTGAAAATGCGCTTCAGATGTCATTACAATACAGCTCTGTTTATCTATGAATACAGCCTGTAAGTAAATAGAATGGTTTGTGACTGAAAAAAGTTCAAAACCTTGTCCAGTGAATATTGCATTTATTGTTTTTCAAATAGCCTAGGCTACAGCGAATTCGCTGTGCATAAGGTTTTTTTCGATAGCCTATGGTTAAAAAACGGAGATGTCACCATGTTAACTAAATTGTAACCTTAGCTATTCTTCGTCCTTCATATTTTTTTAAATTACAGTGACCAGGTTTCCATACTCTCACCGTTTAAAACCCAGCTGATTTCACCCGTTATTCCTTAACTGAACAAAACGATTTTAAAGAGAACTAAGCGTCTAATTAGAAACTAAAACAAATTTGCAGCACGTTACACAATTAATTCACAATTAATTTTAATGCCATTCTCTGCACGTGAGCTGCATGTTCTCAAGTCGCACGTTTCACGGTCTTCCTGGGAAAGTGGATTGTTTTAAAGGATTACGCTACGAGTAAAACAGGTTGGTCACATTTCCATAAACAGGACATTATTAAACAAGGGGAAATATGCGTGAACTTATGGGTTGCGAACCTGACAGCTTTATTGTAGGCTAGTGTCACCATTAAGGCAAAATAACGGTATGTATGTTATTAATCAATATTAGCCTACTATGCAGGTAGCCTAATGAACTTTGGATGAAGCTTGAACTTCGAGAATTCCATGAGAACAGCCTCTTGGAATTGATGTTTGACACTTTCATTGCATAATCAAACGGAATTCGCTGAACAAGCAGGCTAATTTGGCGTTTTCTAAGGTGAGACTGAAGCCATTGATAGCTTATTCTCAGCTGATGCAGGTCCTTTTAGCGAAATTTAACCGCACATATTTTGTAAAATAACAGCCCTGTCTGGAATTACCGGGAACTCATAGGCTAATGGTTAGTCCGAATAATATTGATCATACTCCATTTAGCCTATTCCTTGATCACACTAAACACGCACGAGCATGTCTGTTTCGCCATCATAAGCAATCCGCCAAGGTGGAAAAGCAGGCTTTTAAAGGGAATGGGATATGACATTTTGATTGGTTTATTGAATGTCACGCCCAAGACACACCTATAATTAATGAAGCGACTAGGTTCAGCCCAGTTGCGCCATGCGCCGTGCTTAGCGCCAAAAAAACACGCCGTTAAAATAGCAAAAGTGGACTTGGACACGCCCTAAATGGACTTTAGGGCTAAGCGCCAAGATCGCCAAGATAGGGCCCCCGGGCTCCTATCTTTGCAATCTTGGCGCTTGGTCTAAGCGCATGGCGTTAAGTCCATTTAGGGCGTGTCCAAGTCCACTTAGGGCGTGTCCAAGTCCACTTTTGCTATTTTAACGGCGTGTTTTTTGGGCGCTAAGCACGGTACTATGTGCAAATGGGCTGAACCTAGTCTCTTCATTAATTATAGGTGTGTCTTGGGCTTGACATGCAATAAACCAATCAAAATGTCATATCCCATTCCCTTTAAAAGCCTGCTTTTCCATCTTGGTGGATTGCTCATGATGGCGAAACAGACATGCTTGTGCGTGTTTAGTGCAATCAAGGAATAGGCTATATGGATCAATAGTAGCCTATGATCAATATTATTCAGACTAGCCATTATGAGTTCCCGGTAATTCCTGACAGTGCTGTTTACAAATTTCGTTAAAAGCACCTGCAACAGCTGAGAAAAAGCGACCAATGGCTTCCGTCTCACCTTAGAAAACGCCAAATTAGCCTGCTTGTTTAACAAATTTTGTTTGATTATGCAATGAACTCATGTTCAAGCTTCATCCGAAGTTCATTAGGCTACCTGCATTCTAATTTTGATTAATAACATAAATAATGTTAATCTTAATGATGACACTAAATACAATAAAGCTGTCAGGTTGGCAACCCATAGGTTCAGCATATTTTCGCTTGTTTTATAATGTCCTGCTTATGGAAATGTGACCAACCTTTTTTACTGGTAGCGTAGGCTAATGCTTTAAAACGATCCAATTTCCCAGGAAGACCGTGATTTACAGCAGGGGAAACGGACCTGCTCCTGTAAAGCGAACATGCATATAATGGCATTAAAATGAATTGTAAATGAATTGTGTAACATGCTGCAAATTTGTTTTAGTTTCTAATTAGATGCTTAGTTCTCTTTAAAATCTTTTGTTCCATTATGGAATAACAGGTGAAATCAGCGGGGTTTTAATAAGCTGAGAGTATGGAAACCTTGTCATTGTAATTTTAAAAATATGAAGGACGAAGAATAGCTAAAGTTACAATTTAGTTAACATGGTGACATTTATCTCCGTTTTTTAACCAAAGGCTATCGAAAAAACCTTATGCACAGCGATTCCGCTGTAGCCTAGGCTATTTGAAAAACAATAAATGCAATATTCACTGGACAAGGTTTTGAACTTTTTTCAGTCACAAACCATTCTATTTACTTACAGTCTGTATTCCTAGATAAACAGAGCTGTATTGTAATGACATCTGAACTCAAATGTCCGTCTATTGCAGTGCGCGAGTTTTCCGTTGAATGACAATTCGCGCATACTCGTGCTCTCAAACAAGCTTCACGCCAACTTGAGCGCAAATGGCGTTCCTCTAAATTGCATGTTTTCCTCCATGCCTGGAAAGACAGCCTTCTCTATTATAAACATGCCCTTATCACAGCGCGTTCCTTATATTGATGAAAATAGAAACAATCCTAGGCACCTGTTTAACACTGTTGCCCGACTGACTAAGAATCATGTTGATCCCTGTGTTTCAATCCCATTTAATAGTAATGACTTTATGAATTTCTTTGATGACAAAATTATAAAAATCAGGGACAAGATTCAAAGTTCTTCTACCACCCCTCATACAGGGTCTGCCCTTCCGTCCACTCAACACTTGGATGCAGAATCTTCAGATGGACGGGTGGCCTATCTGAACTCCTTTGCTCCAATAGATCTCACTGAATTTAATACTATAGTAAATTCTTCAAAATCTTCTACCTGTCTTCTAGACCCTATCCCAACGAAGCTACTGAAGGAGCTACTGCCAGTGATTGGAACACCACTGTTGCATATTGTTAATGCCTCTTTAGCCTCTGGACATATACCACCGACTCTCAAACTTGCAGTCATCAAACCCCTTCTTGAAAAACCAAACTTGGATATGAACGACTTGTCTAACTATAGGCCTATCTCAAACCTTCCGTTCCTCTCTAAAATAATAGAAAAGGTAATTTCAAAACAACTCTGGTCATTTTTGCACCCTAATCAAATATTGGAAGTTTTTCAATCTGGTTTTCGACCCTCGCATAGCACTGAAACAGCCCTAGTCAAAGTATTCAATGACCTACTCCTTGCTTCTGACAGTGGCTATATCTCTGTACTCATGCTTCTGGATTTAAGTGCAGCATTTGACACAGTTGATCACCTCATCCTTCTGGATAGGCTTGAAAATATTGTTGGCCTCCGTGGACTGGCTCTTTCCTGGTTTAGATCATATTTATCAGACCGATATCAATTTGTGCATCTTAACAATGACTCCTCCTATAAGTCTAGGGTTAGATATGGAGTACCACAAGGATCTGTCCTCGGGCCTTTGCTCTTCTCTCCTGCTTCCCCTGGGACAAATCATCCGTAAACATGGCATTAACTTCCACTGCTATGCAGATGACACCCAGCTGTATCTATCAGTCAAGCCTGATGAAGTTGTCCTGCTGTCAAAGATGGAAGCTTGTCTTATAGATATAAAGGAATGGATGACCCATAACTTTCTCTTGCTAAACTCCGATAAGACAGAGGTAATGGTAGTGGGGCCCAAGTCCCTGAGATGCAAACTATCTGGCTATATGCCTAACATTGATGGAATTTCAATCACCTCAAGTGCTGTCATTAAAGATCTTGGTGTTACGTTTGATCCAGATCTAGTATTTGATACACACATTAAAGACATCTCTAGGGTTGCTTTCTATCACTTGAGAAATATCTCAAAAATCCGAAAAATACTGTCCCTACATGATGCTGAAAAGCTAGTCCATGCTTTTGTTACTTCTAGATTAGATTATTGTAATGCTCTTTTGTCTGGATGTACACATTCCTCTCTGAAAGGGCTTCAGCTAATTCAAAATACAGCAGCTCGTATTCTCACGAGAACTAGAAGATTTGAACACATCAGCCCAGTGTTAGCTTCACTTCACTGGTTGCCAGTCAAATTTCAAATAGACTATAAGATTCTATTACTTACCTTTAAAGCCTTACATGGGCTTGCCCCATTATATTTAAGGGATTTACTTTTCCCTTATAATCCCTCACGAACGCTCCGTTCGCAGGGCGCAGGCCTCCTTGTTATTCCTAAAATAGCTAAAAGTACCATAGGTGGTAGAGCCTTTTCCTATCATGCTCCTCTCCTATGGAACAAATTGCCTGCTCATGTTCGGGGTGCAGACACCATTAAAGCTAGGCTTAAAACTCATCTTTTTAGTCTGTCCTATAGTTGAGGGGCAGGAGTGGGTGGCTGGCATTAGCTATAGAGTCTCTGGTGGACTGAGCGGTCAGTGCTGTCGCTGGATCATTATTGGTAGTGTTGTGTTAAGCTCGACCGGTCATGGTCTAGTGGTGACTGTCTCAAGCCTGCCCTCATGGCTGTATTGGCCCCTGCCTCTGTTTAGCCCTTAGCTATGCTGCCATAGCCTTATTCTGCCGGGGTTTCCTTATCGCAGCAGGCACCTCTGTCTCTCCTGCTGTGCTTGTTCTGCTACCATCTGAACCCCCTAACAATGTTTCTTTTTTCCTCTTCCCTGCTCTGGGCACCTGCCCGGAGCTCTAGCCCAAGTTTCCAGAGTTTCCCGCGTCCTTCCCCCGCCCCCCTCCTGGCCCGGAGCTCCAGCCCAAGACCAGCTAGGCACCCCCCACCTGCCACTGCTGATCTCTACATGATGGAGTCATCAGAATAGAATACCTCCCTATGACATAATCAACCCATAGGCCAGTGGAGGATGGGCATCCCCCCAATAGCCGGGTTCCTCTCGAGATTTCTTCCCATTGGGGAGTTTTTTCTCGTCACAGTATGAGGGTTTTCTCACCTACTAGAGTTTTTACCTCTGCTATCTGGGGGCTTAGAGCTGGCTTAGAGCTGGCATTTCCCATTTCCCCTTTCTGTTCTGTGAAGCGTCTTTGTGACAGTCATCTGTGAAAAGCGCTATATAAATAAAATTGAATTGAATATAGGTGTTATCAGCACCTTTTTAATGGAAAGCCATTGTCCTGTACCATCGCACATCGCCTGGATGTTGATGGAGTGAGCTGAGGGACAGGTATGTGGTCTTTGACCTATGGACCCTTTTATTATTATGCATTTTTTTGATATAGCCTACACAATAATCATATTTCACATTGTAATCTTGATATTTTAGTCATGCTTGTGCGCGCCCCTGTGTGTAACAGACTGGAGGGTGTACGCGCATTGTGCACATGCCTATGTAGATGCACTTATATGCGCCATTAAAATAACATGTAAACAACTACGACATGACTTTAGACCAGGTTTGTGGTGATTCTAGCGCAAGCGCTTTCTGCTGGCTCAAGATAGCAATACGCCAAAAATAATCCTGGCCACTCCTCATCTTAAGACCAACACGCCCAGTTCACTTGCAACGGGTGCAAGAATACATGGTATTTAAACGACGTGAACGCAAGGCGTTATAATGAACCATGCGCCGGGTGTAAGATAGCAAAGACACTTGCGTTTGGGTTTGTGCCGCTTAGCGCCAGGTGTAAGATAGGGCCCCTGGTATCTTATTTTCTGGTACTCTTACAAGCGATACTATAACCTCTCTGTATTTGAATGGACACTTCCACCCTCTCACCATCTCATCTCTCCTGCCTCACTTCCACCCTCTCACCATCTCATCTCTACTGCCTCACTTCCACCCTCTCATCTCTACTGCCTCACAAACACTTCCACCCTCTCACCATCTCATCTCTCCTGCCTCACAAACACTTCCACCCTCTCATCATCTCATCTCTCCTGCCTCATAAACACTTCCACCCTCTCATCTCTCCTGCCTCATAAACACTTCCACCCTCTCACCATCTCATCTCTCCTGCCTCATAAACACTTCCACCCTCTCACCATCTCATCTCTCCTGCCTCATAAACACTTCCACCCTCTCACCATCTCATCTCTCCTGCCTCATAAACACTTCCACCCTCTCACCATCTCATCTCTCCTGCCTCACAAACACTTCCACCCTCTCACCATCTCATCTCTCCTGCCTCATAAACACTTCCACCCTCTCACCATCTCATCTCTCCTGCCTCACAAACACTTCCACCCTCTCACCATCTCATCTCTCCTGCCTCATAAACACTTCCACCCTCTCACCATCTCATCTCTCCTGCCTCATAAACACTTCCACCCTCTCACCATCTCTTCTCTCCTGCCTCATAAACACTTCCACCGTCTCACCATCTCATCTCTACTGCCTCATAAACACTTCCACCCTCTCACCATCTCATCTCTCCTGCCTCACAAACACTTCCACCCTCTCACCATCTCATCTCTACTGCCTCATAAACACTTCCACCCTCTCACCATCTCATCTCTCCTGCCTCATAAACACTTCCACCCTCTCACCATCTCTTCTCTCCTGCCTCATAAACACTTCCGCCCTCTCACCATCTCATCTCTACTGCCTCATACACTTCCACCCTTCCACCCTCATACACTTCCACACTTCCACCCTCTTACCATCTCATCTCTCCTGCCTCACAAACACTTCCACCCTCTCACCATCTCATCTCTACTGCCTCATAAACACTTCCATCCTCTCACCATCTCATATCTCCTGCCTCATAAACACTTCCATCCTCTCACCATACCATCTCATCTCTCCTGCCTCATAAACACTTCCACCCTCTCACCATCTCTTCTCTCCTGCCTCACAAACACTTCCACCCTCTCACCATCTCATATCTCCTGCCTCATAAACACTTCCATCCTCTCACCATACCATCTCATCTCTCCTGCCTCATAAACACTTCCACCCTCTCACCATCTCTTCTCTCCTGCCTCACAAACACTTCCACCCTCTCACCATCTCATCTCTACTGCCTCACTTCCACCCTCTCACCATCTCATCTCTACTGTCTCACTTCCAACCTCTCAGCATTTCATCTCTACTGCCTTACAAACACTTCCACCCTCTCACCATCTCATATCTCCTGCCTCATAAACACTTCCATCCTCTCACCATACCATCTCATCTCTCCTGCCTCATAAACACTTCCACCCTCTCACCATCTCTTCTCTCCTGCCTCACAAACACTTCCACCCTCTCACCATCTCATCTCTACTGCCTCACTTCCACCCTCTCACCATCTCATCTCTACTGCCTCATAAACACTTCCATCCTCTGACCATCTCATCTCTACTGTCTCACTTCCAACCTCTCAGCATTTCATCTCTCCTGCCTCACAAACACTTCCACCCTCTCACCATCTCATCTCTCCTGCCTCATAAACACTTCCACCCTCTCACCATCTCATCTCTCCTGCCTCACAAACACTTCCACCCTCTCACCATCTCATCTCTCCTGCCTCATAAACACTTCCACCCTCTCATCATCTCATCTCTCCTGCCTCATAAACACTTCCACCCTCTCATCTCTCCTGCCTCATAAACACTTCCACCGTCTCACCATCTCATCTCTACTGCCTCATAAACACTTCCACCCTCTCACCATCTCATCTCTCCTGCCTCACAAACACTTCCACCCTCTCACCATCTCATCTCTACTGCCTCATAAATACTTCCACCCTCTCACCATCTCATCTCTCCTGCCTCATAAACACTTCCACCCTCTCACCATCTCTTCTCTCCTGCCTCATAAACACTTCCGCCCTCTCACCATCTCATCTCTACTGCCTCATACACTTCCACCCTTCCACCCTCATACACTTCCACACTTCCACCCTCTTACCATCTCATCTCTCCTGCCTCACAAACACTTCCACCCTCTCACCATCTCATCTCTACTGCCTCATAAACACTTCCATCCTCTCACCATCTCATCTCTACTGTCTCACTTCCAACCTCTCAGCATTTCATCTCTACTGCCTTACAAACACTTCCACCCTCTCACCATCTCATATCTCCTGCCTCATAAACACTTCCATCCTCTCACCATCTCATCTCTCCTGCCTCATAAACACTTCCACCCTCTCACCATCTCTTCTCTCCTGCATCACAAACACTTCCACCCTCTCACCATCTCATCTCTACTGCCTCACTTCCACCCTCTCACTATCTCATCTCTACTGCCTCATAAACACTTCCATCCTCTGACCATCTCATCTCTACTGTCTCACTTCCAACCTCTCAGCATTTCATCTCTCCTGCCTCACAAACACTTCCACCCTCTCACCATCTCATCTCTCCTGCCTCATAAACACTTCCACCCTCTCACCATCTCATCTCTCCTGCCTCACAAACACTTCCACCCTCTCACCATCTCATCTCTCCTGCCTCATAAACACTTCCACCCTCTCACCATCTCATCTCTCCTGCCTCATAAACACTTCCACCCTCTCACCATCTCTTCTCTCCTGCCTCATAAACACTTCCACCGTCTCACCATCTCATCTCTACTGCCTCATAAACACTTCCACCCTCTCACCATCTCATCTCTCCTGCCTCACAAACACTTCCACCCTCTCACCATCTCATCTCTACTGCCTCATAAACACTTCCACCCTCTCACCATCTCATCTCTCCTGCCTCATAAACACTTCCACCCTCTCACCATCTCTTCTCTCCTGCCTCATAAACACTTCCGCCCTCTCACCATCTCATCTCTACTGCCTCATACACTTCCACCCTTCCACCCTCATACACTTCCACACTTCCACCCTCTCACCATCTCATCTCTCCTGCCTCATAAACACTTCCACCCTCTCACCATCTCATCTCTCCTGCCTCATAAACACTTCCATCCTCTCACCATCTCATCTCTCCTGCCTCACAAACACTTCCACCCTCTCACCATCTCATCTCTCCTGCCTCATAAACACTTCCACCCTCTCACCATCTCATCTCTCCTGCCTCACAAACACTTCCACCCTCTCACCATCTCATCTCTCCTGCCTCATAAACACTTCCACCCTCTCATCATCTAATCTCTCCTGCCTCATAAACACTTCCACCCTCTCATCTCTCCTGCCTCATAAACACTTCCACCGTCTCACCATCTCATCTCTACTGCCTCATAAACACTTCCACCCTCTCACCATCTCATCTCTCCTGCCTCACAAACACTTCCACCCTCTCACCATCTCATCTCTACTGCCTCATAAATACTTCCACCCTCTCACCATCTCATCTCTCCTGCCTCATAAACACTTCCACCCTCTCACCATCTCTTCTCTCCTGCCTCATAAACACTTCCGCCCTCTCACCATCTCATCTCTACTGCCTCATACACTTCCACCCTTCCACCCTCATACACTTCCACACTTCCACCCTCTTACCATCTCATCTCTCCTGCCTCACAAACACTTCCACCCTCTCACCATCTCATCTCTACTGCCTCATAAACACTTCCATCCTCTCACCATCTCATCTCTACTGTCTCACTTCCAACCTCTCAGCATTTCATCTCTACTGCCTTACAAACACTTCCACCCTCTCACCATCTCATATCTCCTGCCTCATAAACACTTCCATCCTCTCACCATCTCATCTCTCCTGCCTCATAAACACTTCCACCCTCTCACCATCTCTTCTCTCCTGCCTCACAAACACTTCCACCCTCTCACCATCTCATCTCTACTGCCTCACTTCCACCCTCTCACCATCTCATCTCTACTGCCTCATAAACACTTCCATCCTCTGACCATCTCATCTCTACTGTCTCACTTCCAACCTCTCAGCATTTCATCTCTCCTGCCTCACAAACACTTCCACCCTCTCACCATCTCATCTCTCCTGCCTCATAAACACTTCCACCCTCTCACCATCTCATCTCTCCTGCCTCATAAACACTTCCACCCTCTCACCATCTCATCTCTCCTGCCTCATAAACACTTCCACCCTCTCACCATCTCATCTCTCCTGCCTCATAAACACTTCCACCCTCTCACCATCTCTTCTCTCCTGCCTCATAAACACTTCCACCGTCTCACCATCTCATCTCTACTGCCTCATAAACACTTCCACCCTCTCACCATCTCATCTCTCCTGCCTCACAAACACTTCCACCCTCTCACCATCTCATCTCTCCTGCCTCATAAACACTTCCACCCTCTCACCATCTCATCTCTCCTGCCTCACAAACACTTCCACCCTCTCACCATCTCATCTCTCCTGCCTCATAAACACTTCCACCCTCTCACCATCTCATCTCTCCTGCCTCATAAACACTTCCACCCTCTCACCATCTCTTCTCTCCTGCCTCATAAACACTTCCACCGTCTCACCATCTCATCTCTACTGCCTCATAAACACTTCCACCCTCTCACCATCTCATCTCTCCTGCCTCACAAACACTTCCACCCTCTCACCATCTCATCTCTACTGCCTCATAAACACTTCCACCCTCTCACCATCTCATCTCTCCTGCCTCATAAACACTTCCACCCTCTCACCATCTCTTCTCTCCTGCCTCATAAACACTTCCGCCCTCTCACCATCTCATCTCTACTGCCTCATACACTTCCACCCTTCCACCCTCATACACTTCCACACTTCCACCCTCTTACCATCTCATCTCTCCTGCCTCACAAACACTTCCACCCTCTCACCATCTCATCTCTACTGCCTCATAAACACTTCCATCCTCTCACCATCTCATCTCTACTGTCTCACTTCCAACCTCTCAGCATTTCATCTCTACTGCCTTACAAACACTTCCACCCTCTCACCATCTCATATCTCCTGCCTCATAAACACTTCCATCCTCTCACCATCTCATCTCTCCTGCCTCATAAACACTTCCACCCTCTCACCATCTCTTCTCTCCTGCCTCACAAACACTTCCACCCTCTCACCATCTCATCTCTACTGCCTCACTTCCACCCTCTCACCATCTCATCTCTACTGCCTCATAAACACTTCCATCCTCTGACCATCTCATCTCTACTGTCTCACTTCCAACCTCTCAGCATTTCATCTCTACTGCCTTACAAACACTTCCACCCTCTCACCATCTCATATCTCCTGCCTCATAAACACTTCCACCCTCTCACCATCTCTTCTCTCCTGCCTCATAAACACTTCCACCCTCTCACCATCTCATCTCTACTGCCTCATAAACACTTCCACCCTCTCACCATCTCATCTCTCCTGCCTCACAAACACTTCCACCCTCTCACCATCTCATCTCTACTGCCTCATAAACACTTCCACCCTCTCACCATCTCATCTCTCCTGCCTCATAAACACTTCCACCCTCTCACCATCTCTTCTCTCCTGCCTCATAAACACTTCCGCCCTCTCACCATCTCATCTCTACTGCCTCATACACTTCCACCCTTCCACCCTCATACACTTCCACACTTCCACCCTCTTACCATCTCATCTCTCCTGCCTCACAAACACTTCCACCCTCTCACCATCTCATCTCTACTGCCTCATAAACACTTCCATCCTCTCACCATCTCATCTCTACTGTCTCACTTCCAACCTCTCAGCATTTCATCTCTACTGCCTTACAAACACTTCCACCCTCTCACCATCTCATATCTCCTGCCTCATAAACACTTCCACCCTCTCACCATCTCATCTCTCCTGCCTCATAAACACTTCCACCCTCTCACCATCTCTTCTCTCCTGCCTCACAAACACTTCCACCCTCTCACCATCTCATCTCTACTGCCTCACTTCCACCCTCTCACCATCTCATCTCTACTGCCTCATAAACACTTCCATCCTCTCACCATCTCATCTCTACTGTCTCACTTCCAACCTCTCAGCATTTCATCTCTACTGCCTTACAAACACTTCCACCCTCTCACCATCTCATATCTCCTGCCTCATAAACACTTCCACCCTCTCACCATCTCATCTCTCCTGCCTCATAAACACTTCCACCCTCTCACCATCTCTTCTCTCCTGCCTCACAAACACTTCCACCCTCTCACCATCTCATCTCTACTGCCTCACAAACACTTCCACCCTCTCACCATCTCATCTCTACTGCCTCACTTCCACCCTCTCACCATCTCATCTCTACTGCCTCACAAACACTTCCAGCCACTCACCATCTCATCTCTACTGCCTCACTTCCACCCTCTCACCATCTCATCTCTACTGCCTCATAAACACTTCCACCCTCTCACCATCTCTTCTCTCATGCCTCATAAACACTGTCCACCCTCTCACCATCTCATCTCTCCTGCCTCATAAACACTTCCACCCTCTCACCATCTCATCTCTCCTGCCTCACAAACACTTCCATCCTCTCACCATCTCATCTCTCCTGCCTCATAAACACTTCCACCCTCTCACCATCTCATCTCTCCTGCCTCATAAACACTTCCACCCTCTCACCATCTCATCTCTCCTGCCTCATAAACACTTCCACCCTCTCACCATCTCATATCTCCTGCCTCACTTCCACCCTCTCATCTCTACTGCCTCACTTCCACCATCTCATCTCTCCTGCCTCATAAACATTTCCACCCTCTCACCATCTCATCTCTCCTGCCTCATAAACACTTCCACCCTCTCACCATCTCATCTCTCCTGCCTCATAAACACTTCCACCCTCTCATCTCTACTGCCTCACTTCCACCATCTCACCCTCTCATCTCTACTGCCTCACTTCCACCCTCTCACCATCTCATCTCTCCTGCCTCACAAACACTTCCACCCTCTCACCATCTCATCTCTCCTGCCTCATAAACACTTCCACCCTCTCATCTCTACTGCCTCACTTCCACCATCTCATCTCTACTGCCTCACTTCCACCCTCTCACCATCTCATCTCTCCTGCCTCATAAACACTTCCACCCTCTCACCATCTCATCTCTCCTGCCTCAAAAACACTTCCACCCTCTCACCATCTCATCTCTCCTGCCTCACAAACACTTCCACCCTCTCACCATCTCATCTCTCCTGCCTCGCAAACACTTCCACCCTCTCACCATCTCATCTCTCCTGCGTCACAAACACTTCCACCCTCTCACCATCTCATCTCTCCTGCCTCACAAACACTTCCACCCTCTCACTATACCGTGGGTTAACGCAGACATCTCCAGACGGTGTGCTCTTCTGCTCAACATGCACCCGGCTCATCATCTCACCATCACAGCCAAATTACCATGTTTCTCAAAAGTACAGAAACTAACACCACCAGGGCAGTTGCTACAAGGTTGCAGTATGTTGGATTTACTAAATGGTTGCAATGGGCCAAAATCTCTATTAGGATGTAATTTGCGGGGATCACTCTGCAACTTTTCTTTTGATACATAGTTAAATGTGTTCATGCATATTTATACCTGGAGTGAATGTGTTAAAACAGGGTGGGGATTGTGTAAATTAGGCTAATTAAGTATTCCGTCTTGTTTACTAAAGCATGCATTAATTGCAACTCTCCTCTTTGTATGAGAATTTTTCAAACTCCTGAAAGCAGGCATTAATTTGTCTGGGCTGATGTAGCCTATAGCTCACACTCCTGGCCAGCCCGGCAACAGCAGTGACTAGTTGCTGGATGCCAGTGGCCAGCCCTCAGATGGTTCACATCACTGCCACTGGACATGGTTACTTTCTTCACCTCAGGGATGTCGGATTTTGCAGAGCAATGGTTTGCTGCTCCTGCTGCTCTTTTAGCAGCAACCTGTCCCCTTCCTTGCAGGATGCCGGAGAACAGTGTCGGGCTGTACGCACTCAGCAGTCAAATCTGTTTCCCTTATGGACTGCATGGGGTGGAGATTTAAAATGAATGCATCCTCTGATGCATAGCACTAGGAAGGAGATGGGATTTTAAATATGGTTCACACATTTTACTACTAATCATTTCTTATCATGCCATCTTTTCTTCACATTCTCTTTTTATTCTGTTCATTGTGTTATACCTAACAAATTAATTTAGTATGTGATGTCACTCCAAATTATTTTCCTCTCTGTTGGGGTTGTGCTTCCATTTCCTAATCTGTAAATTTAAGGTTTAATTTTCTTGTGGTTCGCTCGCAATTTGTGCCTGATTGCTCCGAATTTATTCCTAATTATGAAGCAAAAATACATTACTTATTGGGAAACTCAAACAAAAAAAATTATAATTACAATGCTATCAGGCCCTCAAACAAGAATACGCTGTGGCAGATTATCTGACCACAGTGAAAATAGATAAACTTTGGAAAACACTGACAGAGTACAGACTCAGTGAGCACAGCCTAGCAATAGAGACCGACCACCGCCGGTGAACTTGGCCAAAGAGCAATAAAGCCATTTGAATTTGACAGAGAGAGGTGGAGAGTGAGAGAGTAAGAGAGGGAGAGACAGAGAGAGATGGAGAGTGAAAGTGTAAGGTTGTCAGAGTTGTTACTCGTGTTTTTTTCTCCCTTTCTTAGGCGTGAAGATATGATATTTATGTAGATCTCAATGCGTTTGCAACACAAGTTTACTTGTCATGCAAAGAAAGCACATTTGAATTTGAGACAGAGAGAGAGAGAGAGCTGCAGGAGACAGATGGAGGAAATCTTGGGTGGCAGCAGGCGGACGCAATTAGCCAGTCTCAGTAATGCACTGAGGTCCGTGTCAAGTACCTACTCTTCATTCCTCCCATTGGTTACTGAGCTGAGCTTGTACACCTCACACCAAACAGCCCATAAATCCTGCGGCGGTGGCTGTTTGGCTTCGGGGAGAATAACGCGGGGGACAGTCTGCCGATCTCCACAAAATTCAAAAAGAGAGGTGTGCAGCACGGCCTGTGATATGTCCCAGATGTTTCCCCTGTGCGAGTCTCCCGAACATCAGGAGGCAGTTCAACGCCATCCGTTGGGTTTATTAATACGGCTTATAGGGAAATGGCTTTGTGGAGAGAGAGGGGAGGCCAGGCAGGGCCGAGCCACTGGCAGAGGGAGCCCCGGGCACGGCGTCTGAAGGCAGAATGCAGCCAGTGAGGTCACCCTATGACCCTGAGTCAAATAATTCAAGGCTTTGTTTTCTTTTCTTTGTTCCCTAAGCAATGAAATTAGCAACAGCCACGGAGTGAAGTCGCTTTTTCGACCGTGTGTTTTTTTTTGTTTCGCGTATGGTTGGGAAAAGCCACACTGTTGAGGGAACTCCTAGGTCTGGCTTTAGATTAAACGCACTCGCTCCAGGGACCGGGGTTACTACCAACATTTTCTCCCACTGAATTTTCACTTTTTTTCTGTATCTCAGCGGTGCACCATTTTGGGGCACCTATGCAGAAAAATGCACATTGTGAGTATTCCTTTCCCTGAGGTCTCACAAACATCCTACTGTACCATGGACATTTTTTTTTGATTATCTCCTGAATTACTGTGATGCACAATTATCCATTTTGGGTAGATTTTTGGACACCAAGGTATACCGTTTCATTTTGCCTCATAGGATTTGAGCAGTAATACATATCACTTTCATATTTTGTACACATGCAGACAGGAGGTTTGCATGTGTACAAAATATGAAAGTGATATGTATTACTGCTCAAATCCTATGAGGCAAAATGAAACGGTAAAGTTTAACGTTATTCACATATTCGACTGTCAGTTGTTCACTGTCAACTGTTTTTCACCGGGGGCTGTGCATTCACTGCCCATAATTTACATCTGAGTTATGCAAATTTATTTAATTTATTTATTCAAATTTTATTTAAAGCATGATAATAAATGGTACCAGCGTCTTGTTTAATTTAAGCCAGTATTGGTGTTTGTTTTAAATTGATATCTGGAGTTATAAAGCTTTAACTCCTTCCAGAGGCAATTTCCACCTAGTTTGTACTAGTTTTATTTAAATATCAATATCTCAAAAAATATTCCCTGCACATCCATGGATTAAAGTTCGAATTGAAGAAGAAGCTGTATCATTCAGAAATTTGCAACGGAATACATTTATTTCAGAATAGTCACATAATGTATATACATAATATATACTTTAGCTAACTCTTCAGGGTTAATCAGAAAACTGTAAAGCTGTAGCTGAATATACTGGTAGGTACTTGGTTTCCTAAACATTTATACAAGAGATTTTTGGAGAAAAAAATTAGGTGTCTTCTAAACCGAAAGTGCATCAGGTACTGTATATAGTACAGTAAGCAAGGGAAAACGGTGAATGTTCATTTGTACAACGTTTAAAAAAAATATTATTGTTTCCACCACAAAAACAAACAAACATACATCCATACATACTAATGATGAAATTAGTGCACCCCACCACAAAAACAAACAAACATACATTCATACTAATAATGAAATGAGTGCACCCCATCACAAAAACAAACAAACACGCATGCATACTAAATCTGTCTGAAAGATGATTGATATTGCTGTGTTTACTCCTTGTGACAGAGTCATGAATTTTCACAAAAAATAAATAAAATATGCTCAAATATATGACGTGCTTATTTGGTTATTAAATGATAATGACTGGAATCCAGACAAAGCTTCCTGTTTCTATTATTTCAAGAAATGGGGGGTATATTAAGAAGCAAGATTACTGAGTTAGCTGGATAACTGTACTGAGTAAAACACGGAGCAGCTCTTTTTACTTCAGTCCACGTTCCACATTTGGGGGGTTCCAGGTTTTACTCAGTGCTGTTATCCTAACTCAGTAATCCTGCTTTGTAGTACACTCCCCAGGGCCAAGTAGTTAAACGGTACAAAACAGATGAAAATGGATAAAATTAAGCGGTAGTTTCCCATGTCGACATGTACATGTATATTTCCAGAATCTTCTGCACACTCCCGGGCCACGTCTGTGATTGGGGATTGTCTGGTAACACATTTCTGGTCAAGAACTCCTCCGTGCACAAAGATTATGTCCATTTTCGATGGCAGACACGCATCCGCAATGTGTGATACAGTCCGTTTTTTGGACTTGGGCACCTGTAGTGTCCACCCTGTAAACAAAGCTTTTCGTGCAGTGGCTCTGATTCAGACTTGGGAATTAATCTGATTTCACATGCGGCAGGATAGAGTTACCAGGCCTTTTAATCAGCATTCCTGCTTGGATGGATTTCTTAGGTTGTGCCCACATTCAGGTGCAGATTAGGAGACGGCAGACTGTGCCAGAGGTATACTGGCACGGCCTGTGGCCCCAGGAATGCCCTCTAGGCTATGATCATGCCCTTGGGTTTAGTGAAGGTGGTGACTGAAAAAAGATTATACCTTGGAATTTGTTCCAGTCCATAAAGGCAATTTGAAAGGTAACTGGAGATGTGCTTGCTGTGTAGCAGTTAAAAAAAGAGAAGAAGAAAACATGTTACGTACTACTGACAGTGTAATACTAATAAAACAAGGACACAATTAAAAAATGGAGCAAATCCTACGCAATTTGAAGTCTATCCTGAAAATCCTGGTAATTTCAAGAGGCTAAGGGGATGAGTTCATTAAAAGCAGCCTCTCTCTCTTTATCATGTTAAAAAAGGAGAAGCAAAAAACATGATTTGAAGTCTATCATTAAAATCCTGGGCCCCGTTTCCCAAAAGCATATTAGTGTTAAAATCTTACTTTTTTTTTTTAGTGTTTGTGCTTTATTAATTTTACGAGTAAAATTAGAGGGAGAAAGACAAAAAACAAGTGACGAAAAACACACAAACACTGAAAGTAATATAAAAACAAAATAGCCTAAGATGATCTTTATCTAAGATCTTATTGGGAAACTCGGGGCCCGAGTCATTTCAGCAGTCTGCAAACCTTTGGGAGGCTAAGGAGAAGAGTTCATTGAAAGCAGCCTCTCTCTCTTTATCATGATAAATAAAAAGGCAGTTTGGCCGGATTTTCGGGATAGAGGGAGAGACAGGAATCACTGGTCAAGCACAACTGACAGTTTCCCCTCAACAAACAAGAGGCTGCCATTCATGGACTCTGACTGCTGCGTTTCCTGTATGATGAGGTGCGAAAAACAAGGCAGACATGAAACTGGTTTGACACAGCATATGGGGGTGAAAGGAGGAATTTGGACTTTACCAGTCCTGATGGTGATGGATGAGGAGGAAGAGGCACCATGGGGACGAGCTCACCCGCAGTGAAACACCCCCCCCCCCCCACTATGGCTTCTCGTCGTCATTCCTCTGTAAATATGAGCATGTGCCATGGCAGGTGCCCTTAAACCACCACAGGCCGCCAGGATTCCTTAAAACACAAGCCTAGAAGGAGAGCCGCAGACATGAATGGGGGGAATACGTGAAAAATGGACTGGAGAAAAAGAGACACTGGTGCATGCTGGGAAGTGCCCGGCCCTCTACAAGGGGGCAACAGGAAGTGAAAATAGAACCGCTGACCCTTGCAGTAACAGATGCTTTGTCAAAAGTGCTGGGCTCGTGAGCAGTAATGAGCTTCTTTCTGGCTTGTGGAGGACCACATTGGCAATGACACGACGCCCAGCAGCACAGGAGACACACGCAGTCCTGTAGCAACTAAAAGAATTTTCCACTATTCTGAAAGCTGGAACTTGAGCCTTCCACAGCAGATGGACCATAACAGCAGGCTATAAAGTAACTTAGAGGAGTTTTTTCAACAACTTGCATTGACATCATCATCATTTATAATTTTGTTTTGGCGTCTCAAGAAGATGGCTTAACTTCAGTATTGATGCAATCAAAATTCAGCATTCATATTTCACAGGGCAGACTTCTATAAAATCTGAACTGTCATAAATTCAATCTGAAGTAGTTTTGATGTCCAAATGGGGGAGGGCTGTATGGTGCTATTTTAGCAATACCCTTTTGTATCACGTCATATTTTCTGACTTGGTATAAGGTCTGTACCCTGTTTGGAAATATTTTGATTATTTGGTATGATTTATGGAGCCACTTTCATGCCTGTACTGCATAAATAAACTCCATACGTCTAGATAGTTTTCTTCAAAGAAGGACTGGAAATTTGTGGTTTGCATTATTTTAGCTGCAAACCACACAATGATTGTGGTTGTTGGTTGAGTTATGTCTGGATGTTATAAAACCATGTATTCCTTAATAACGATCAAGTCATAGTTCATAATAAAATGACTATGCAGTTCCATTTGCTAGAATCACAATGGGTCATTTACTTTTAAGGAGAGAACAGTGAACAAACTTGTCAGTGCCAGTGTCCAACAAATGCTGATCAGAAAGAATTCACAATTGTGTAATGATAACAATTCACACTAACAAATCACGTTTCACAATTGTGTTAGAGATCAATTAGTGTGAAATTGGGCAAAGCCATAGCTAACCTGCAGAGGGGCCACTTCACCACTGCTTCTCTGGGGCTCCGTTCGTGCGGGCTGTGAAAACCAGTAAAACCAGAAAAGCCGTAAAACCCATGTCACAGACAGCAGAGTGGCGCTTATGGTCATCTGATCCCAGCTTCATTCGGGCGGTTGACTTTATGGGACCTGGGCTGCTGGCTGATTGGTGTGAAGTGAAAGAGTTCTAAATGATTTCCTGCCTGACCCTACAGTTCCTGTGTGAGGCCTGGGGAGCATAGTTTCTTTCTCTTTTTTTTACCCATGAAGCTGGAAGGGATACAGCAGTGTTATATACTGTATGTGTGTGCGCATGTGAGACATGTGACATGTTCTTGGTCTCTTATCAACAGTAAATCCCTCAGACAATCTCCATGAGGAAAATTCTAAATATTGAACACAGGAAGTGCTGCAGCTCCATGTATAATTATCAGTAATAATGTAAATACGTGGCCTATTTATTTCTCTTGTTTGATACATGTCATGTTCAGAAAGCATTAAGGCACAACTGAAATTTGGCAGAACTTTGGGTTGTGTAGTTATCTGGCCATGATATCCAAATGGTCCAAATGGTGGCGAAATACACTGCCCGGCCAAAAAAAAAGTTGCACACTGTAATATTTTGTTGGACCGCCTTTAGCTTTGATTATGGCGCGCATTCGTCGTGGCATTGTTTCGACAACCTTATGCAACAACATTTATTTCCGTCCAGACTTGCATTAATTTTTGGCCGAGATCTTGTATTGACAACGGGAGAGTCGAACCACTCCGTGAAGTCTTCTCCAGCACATCCCAAAGACTTTCAATGGGGTTAAGGTCAGGACTCTGGGGGCCAATTAATGTGTGAAAATGATTCCTCATGCTCCCTGAACCACTCTTTCACAATTTGAGCCCGATGAATCTTGGCATTGTCGTCCTGGAATATGCCCATTGATGGGATAACCTGGTCATTCAGTACATTCAGGTACTCAGCTGCATAACGTTGCTGAGCCTAGACCTGACCAATTGAAGCAACCCCAGATCATAACACTGCCTCCAGAGGCTTGTACAGTGGGCACTATGCATGACTGGTGCAAATGCGACTTTTTTTTTGGCCGGGCAGTGTATGTTCGTTAGTTGCTCTGTGCTCCCCTGGGGTGATAATCCAGAATAGGGTATTTGTCGCTGTCCATTCACTTCTGTAGGACAGCTAAAATGGTCTCAAAATGGCAGATTCTCTCAAAACAAACAATAACCAGTCCTCATACGTATAATTTTTTTAAAATTAAATGGCCCTTTCCTGGCTTTTTTTGTATTTTATTTGGAACGTAGATCCGGTAGTAGAGATGGGAGGTTCGACTCTTTTTACTAACTCGAGTTTGTATGAGTCACTCACCAAAGAGTCTGGTTTTGGAGTCACTGGAGTCATCAAGTCAGTCTAACTTCCGGTTTAACCCTCCTGAATGGGATAAAATTATTTAATAGTACGGCTCTTCGAGACTTTCCAAATGTTATCGGAACGAATGGATCAAATTCTGATAGTGAAACGAGTTATTTCACTGGGATTGTGACGCTCAAAAAAAATTATCCACCGTTTCACAGCCGCTCCTTTTCCCATGATTGTGTGCGAGAAAACTGCTCTTCGGACCTGGAAGTTGTAATGACACGGATTGACCACTAAATCAAATTGGCTTCAAAGCCCGTTGCTGTTCTGGGGGTTTGCTCAGTACTCTCACTCATGAGTTAGCGAATCAGTGAGTGCGAGTCAGAGCTGCCCAACTCGAGTCGACAGCCACAGTCACTCACCCGCACCCGCTGAATCAATGAGAACCAACGAATGCAAATATAAAGGCCTAATATTGCAAATTTAAAATAAAAGAATACAATAACTACTACTAGGCTACAGATGCACTATTGCAAAATTCTAATAAAACACTAAAACAGGCTAAACAGATTCAACAGTGCAACATTAGATTTGTACGTGCAGCTAGACCTTCAGCTCAGGGCAGGGGGCGGGTTCCGGGGCTGGGAGAGCGAGTACTGGGTGACCGAGTGAGTGAGTGTTTCGTGCAACCCGAGTCAGACAGCTCCGGGCGGGCTGGGAGAGCAAGTGAGTGAGTGATTCGTGCAGCCAGACCTTCAGCTCAGTGCAGGGAGAGCGAGTACGGAGTTGAAACAAGCGCCAAAGTGGTTGCTTTCTCACAGGGCTAGTTTAATACAGTGATTTACTTGATACATTTCCACAAATACAGTTAATATAAGAGTTGCACAATAGTGTGAGTAACACCTTGTCTCGCCTCGTCTTCACAGTTCCCATTAGCAAGTAGCAGGTAGGAGGGGCGAGTCAGTGAACGAGTTAATGGAGGAGAGGACTTGTCACTCCTGAGTCAGTAAAAAGAGTCATTCGTTTCAAACGATTCGTTCAAACTCGCACATCACTATCCGGTAGGTAATTCTTGCGCCAGAAACAGCGGCAATGCGTTAAACCACTCATTGGTCCAAATTCTATGGTAAATTCTATGGTAAACAAACTGACCTGCTGACATTTTGCTAGTCTTTTCTGGTAGCTTGCTGACAACATAGAAAATAGTAGGGTAACACTTTATTTGACAGTGGTCGTCATGACATGGAAATAACAGTGTCATTACCATGACATAACACCTGTCATGAAGTGTCATGTCCATTCATAACTATGACATAGTGTTGTTATTACACAATCTGCGATTTGTGTTATGACACAACTGACATAACCTGCATCAAAGGCTCACTATGACAGGGGTGTCATAACACTGATTCCCCATGACATGTGAAAATGACTATGTCCATTATTAGTTGAAAGCAATGTCACTATGTGCCAGTTGCCAAATAGTGATACCTCATACTAAAACACATTGTCATGAGTTTATATTCTTTTGGTTGGGATGAGTTCTTCATAGATAGATACCAATGTTAATTTGCTGTGAAACCTACCTTAACCTCTGGAAGAACCACACCTTCTGAAATTAATCCCTGCAACAATTCCTTTGCAATACAAGTGGATATGTTCCCATCAAGACAGTTTCATGTTACTGTGCTAATCTTGTTATTTTTGCCAGTGTCATAACATTGTTTAGACCAGTGGTTCCCAAACTCGGTCCTCTGGGACCACTGTGTATGCTGGTTTTCGTTCCAACCACAATTGCAATCCCAAAATTAGTTGCTTTTCATGTTTAGAGGGATTAGCCTATTTACCCTCTTAAGCCACATCATGTCAGAAATAGCTAAGGATGCCATGAAGAATACAATTCCTGTGTTCCTACTGTAGGCTATTGGGCTATATTGCAAATAGGTAACATTTTTTTTTAACTGATCAAATTAAAGATTTGGGTGAATCAATTGGCTCCTAATTAGGTAGTTGAACACGTGTGTTTTTAAGTTCCCTCATCATTTGTTTCTTAAATGTATTAACACAATGCAGGTTTGGCTCATTATCATTCTCTTTGTCTTTTCTTCATTATTTATCAAATGGTTCGTTTTAGTGGCCATGTGTCCACAAGTTCACCAATTAGGAGCATATTGATTAAGTCTTTAATTTTAATTAATGTTTTTTTTTATCAGTTAAAAAATGTTTTTTTTTGCCCCTCTTTTTGTAATTATTTGCAATATAGCACAACAAACAATGATAGCTATTGCTAACATAATGTGGATTAAGAAGGTAAATAATCCCTCTAAATATGACAAACACCTAATTAAGAACAATTGACACCTTGTTAAAATTCCAGGATTGCAGTTATGGTTGGAACGAAAACCAGCATACACAGTGGTCCCAGAGGACCGAGTTTGGGAACCACTGGTTTAGACCATGTCAAATAAAGTGATAGCATTTTAACTTGTCATTAGAAGCGATGCTAGTGAAAGTTTTTCTGCTGGTATGAACATAATAACTGCATTACAGTGTCATGACATTATTTAGCCCATGTCAAATAAAGTGAGAGCATTTTACCTTGTCATTAGTATGTCATTAGGAGATATGATAGTGCATACCATGTCATTACATTATTTCTGAACCAAAGAACATTTTCAATTGCTGTAGACAATATGCTTCCAGGCCATTCAATGCTATGGAATTGGAGGCGATATCTGTCAAAGAGTTTGTTGTGAAGACAATGTCATTCTTCCTCTGTTTTTTTAAACAACAGCAAATAAAATTGTGTATTTTCAAAATCGTTGTCAACAATATAATAAAAAAGTCATAAAATCATGCCATACAATATGACAACAATAAATACTGGAAAATAATCATGTTTCCATAAAACTAATAAAATAGATTATTTCAAGGACTTGTAAAACAGCTACTGTAGCTTAACAGCTTACCATTTCATCTGATAACAATGGATTCAAATCATGTGGAATAATATAAGGAGGATGCCTTTTCATCATAAATAACAATAACAACCAATGAAAATGCTAACGTTACAGGTAAATGCTACAGAGACCCAGCCTTACATGCCACCCTAAAGCCTGGTCAGTTAGCTTCTGCTGTAAATGGGGATGTAGTTTAGCTAGCTAACTAGCTAGCCTATCCCAAGTCTACTGAATTGTTATAGTAATCGTTAGCTAATATTAGCATGCTAGCTAGCAAAATTAGTATAACACAATCAATCGGTCAATATACAATAAAACATCACAAATGTCAGGGAGCATTGTCTATATATTAATACATTCTCATTTATGAACAATTATCCTGCACTAGAATGTATTAATATAACATTCTCAAGGCTCCCTGACATTGGTGATGTTTTATAGTATATCGACTGTTTGATTGTGTTATGCTAATTTCGCTAACATGCTAATGTTAGCTAATGATTACCATAAGAATGCAGTAGGCTTGTGATAGGCTAGCTAGCTACTTAGCTAACTACATCCCCATTTACAGCAGAAGCATGCTCAACAGGCTTTAGGCCTAGTTTATACTGTGTAAGAGACACAGCTATCCTTAGGGTGGCATATAAGGCCTCTGTAACTTAGCATTCACCTGTAGTATTTGTTACTGTTATATATAATGAAAAGACATCCTCCTTATGTTATTTCACGTGATTTTAATCCATTGTTATCAGATGATAGTAACTGTTAAGCTATACAGTAGCTGTTTTACAATTCTATTTTATCAGTTTTACAAAAATATCATTATTTTCCGGTTTATTACTGCAGTTTTATTGTTGTCATATTGTAAGGCATACAATATGTATTTTATGACATTGATGACAATGATTTTGAGAAGAAACGAAAATTGTGAGGGGGAGTGTAAGGTTCGGAGAAACAAACGTGACCGAAAAGGATTTCTAAAAGCATATCTATAGAGATACGCCACAAAACGCGGAAGCAGCCGCACCAGGACTGAGATAACACAGGATCAAAACCTCCCTAGCACAAGGCCAAAAAAAGCAACCTCCAAAAACCGAGGCGATCTTGATAAACAGCGAGAATAACTAACAAAAGCACCTCACACACTAAATAATTAGGCGTAACAAGAGGTGGTGAAACAAAACAAAACTCGATAAAACGAGTGAGGGAAGAGAAAAAATATAAAAGACCTGTTAGCCAGAGCTCTTGTGGCAAAATAACTGAACACAACTGGCAACAGGTGAAAAGAATAAAGGATAAAGAAAGATTGGAAAGGAAAGAGAAAACCAATCTAATCCTAAATCTTATAACCGGACTTGCTGCATTTCCCATTTGTACGAACCAGAAATGCAGCGACCGAAATTCCTATACCCTACCGACTTCTTTTGTCAACATAGCAAAGACAATATCGAAGTGTCGGAAATACGGAAGTCCTGGGCTATTTATAGCCGGCAGGAAAGGCAAAACAGGTGTAGAGAATAATTGTCTGGTAAGCTACAAACACCGGAACGGAGGTGGAAAAAATCTGATAGAGCGTTCAGACGACGCCAAAAAAGAAACTAAAATGTAGACCAACAAAGGCTGCAAATAACCATGACAAAAATGTATGATTTTATTTTCTGCTGTTTAAATAAAGAGGAAGAATGGCATTGTCTTCACAACAAACTCTCTCTCTCTTGTATTTATTCATCTGCCTATACACATATCATTATCTTAGCGTGGTCTCAACATCTGAGACCTGTTAGACGACACACACACACAGGAGTAAAAAAAAGGTCTGATTTGCATATATAAACTTGTTTGTGTCCTTTATCACAGATACTGCCTCCAATTGCATAGCCTTGAATGTCCTGGAATTGTCTACAACAATTGAAAATGTTCTTTGTTTCAGAAATAATGTAATGACATGGTATTCACTATCATATCACCTAATGACATAATAATGACAAGGTAAAATGCTCTCACTTTATTTGACATGGGCTAAATAATGTCATGACACTGTAATGCAGTTATTATGTTCATACCAGCAGATAAACTTTCACTAGCATCGCTTCTAATGACAAGTTAAAATGCTATAACTTTATTTGACATGGTCTAAATAATGTCATGACACTGTCATGCAGTTCTTATGTTCATGCCAGAAGAAAACTTAATCTTGAGTTTCACTAGCATAGCTCCTAATGACATACTAATGGCAAGGTAAAATGCTACAACTTTATTTGACATGGTCTAAACAATGTCATGACACTGGCATGTACCTCAATCACAACCACACCATAAAATTAGTTAATTTCCTAGAATGGGTATAAGCACAATGCAAATAAAAAATAAGAAGTAACAAGATTAGTAGTGACATGAAATGTAGGGATGAATTTCAGAAGGTGTGGTTCTTCCAGAGGTTAAGGTAGGTTTCACAGCAAATTAACATTGGTATCTATCTACGAAGATGAACTCATACCAACCAAAAAAATATAAACTCATGACAATGTGTTTTAGTATGAGGTATCACTATTTGGCAACTGACGCATAGTGACATTTTCATGCTTTCAACCATTAATGGACATAGTATGGAATCAATGTTATGACACTCCTGTCATAGTGAGCCTTCGATGCAGGTTGTTATGTCAGTTGTGTCATAACACAAATCGCAGATTGTGTAATAACAACACTATGTCATAGTTATGAATGGACATGACACTTCATGACAGGTGTTATGTCATGGTAAGGACACTGTCATTTCCATGTCATGACGACCACTGTCAAATAAAGTGTTACCAATAGTACTTTTAGAACTAATTTTAATTACACAAAAAAAATATGTACGAGGACTGGTTATTGTTTGTATTGACAGAATCCGCTTTGTTCACATTCGTATACATGCTAGAAGTTTAAAGACCGTTTTAGCTGCCCTATAGAAGTGAATAGAGAGCAACAAATACCCTATTCTGGATTATCACCTCAGAGGAGCACAGAGCAACTAACAAACATATTTCACCACCAATTGGGCTCATATCATGGCCAGGTAACTACACAACTACACAACAACAAAGTTCTACCAAAGTTCAATTGTGCTTTAACAGACAACATAGCAAACATATCCCTGCAATTCCATAGCTCTATCCTATCACCCCCATAGCTCTGTCATACTATTCTGATTTTGTGTATTCCTTTGGTCCCATCTGTTAAAACCCGGCATCCCATTCATTCTGTCTTCTTTCACAATAGGGAGCTTGGTAAATTGTGTTTGGGGATTCACAGTGACCAGCACCGAATGGATCCTATTGCTGCTGTAGATGGTAGTGACTCCAGCCCCCATCACAGCGGGAGGAACCAGCAAGCCACCCAGAGAGCCTATGAAACAGCGACAGACTCTGCGGTCACCAGCGTGACATCAGAGCAGCACCGTGCCACAGCCTCTTCTGATATATCGCAGGCCGAAAAAAAACGGTAACAAGGCATTTCCCACTTTCAATACTTTGCATTTCATAATTTATTTATTTTTATTTTTACCTTCCCTCTTCTGTATTACTGTAGGTGTAGCCTATACAACAATGGATTTTAATGCGTTATATTTTTATATATGTGTGGTATATAAAACATCATGTATGTAAAACATCAAAAATGTTATTAAAACACATTAAATATTGTTGAAATATTATTTTCAGGGGGAAGAAAATGAATGAACGTATGTCTGACACCTGTTTGCTTATTATATGGGTTATCATATTAACTTGAATGTTATTCAATATTGGGTAATATACTACATATCCCAGCTTAACCCTAAACTTTCAAAAGCCAACCAACCACATTAAATGTTTGATGGTGGTGTTGTGAGAGGTTTTTTGTTGTGTTGAGGTTTTGTGTCTATTGGATTTAATTTGTTGTATTGGCTTGTTTTTTGTGTATGACCCTGGACTGTTTTGATAGAATTGTTTGTTGCCCTGAGCAGAGTGCACACACCAAGTTTCATGCAAATTGGTCGGATTTTGTAGGAAGGAGTAGCATTTTAAGTGTTTTACAAAAAATGCTAATTAGCGGAAAATCCAATATGGCGGACTTTAAGGGTCATTGAGGCATATTTGTTCAGCCTGAGCAGAGGGACCTGTATACCAAATTTTGTGACTCTAGGTGAAACGAAATTCCAACTCATGAATTGAATGGAAGTCAATTCCAAAATTCCGAATTGAGCATAACCCTGACAGGGAACTGATGTTATATACCATTTTGTTGTGGTGGAAGTGGGGGTGGGGTTTGGGGCGGGTCCGTGGGTGGATTGGATTCCTCATTTTTTTGGATTCCTCGTGTCTTAAGTTATCAGGAAGCAGTTTGGTACAAAATAGTGAACCGTACCAAAATAAAATGTTAAATTTGGGAGCCTCAATTAGCTTGATTTCTCACAGATCAAATTATATTTCTACAAAATAATGTTACATGAATGTTTCTCTCATAAACATGACATTGAGAACGGAAAAATTTCACATCTTGATTTTTTTACTCCCTTTCCTACGAGGGTAAAATATGCATTGAAAATTAGTGTATTTGGTAGATGTCTGCATGGCAGAATTAATTCCATACACAACATCTTCCAAATATTCATCCCAGTCACTATATATATATATATATATATACACACACACACACACAATGGGGTGCAAAAAATTTGGGCACCCCTGGTCAAAATGCCATTTACAATTAATATCCAAGTGAACAGAAGCTAATCTGACCTCTAAATGGTACAAAGTTAAACATGACACATTTCTTAAAATTTTAAAGCAAGATTATTTTTTATTTCAATTTTCTAGTTTCAAAATAATAAAACAGGGGAAAAGGCCCTGTGGCAAAGTTTGGTAATCCTTTTGGATTATTCTTTGTTACTTTTTCAAAAGATGATTACTAAGGCCCAGGCGATTTGCTCGGTAGGGCTTCAATGGGTCAGGTGAATATAATTCCAGGGCAGAACTATTTATTCTCAAGTAACTCCATGCCTTCTAAAGCACCTGACTGCGGAGGCTGTTCTGTCCGGTGTTAACAACCATGGGTTCCTCTAAACAGAAAGAAGCCTTAAAGCATCTGAAGTTTGCAAGAGAAAACCTTGAGAAGCCTGAAGCATTTTGGAACAATGTTTATTAAAGCCACAATTTAACTTTTTGGCCACAACCAAAAAAGATATGTTTGGAGAAAAAAGGGTGAAGCATTTGTAGAGAAGAACACCTTGCCAACTGTTAAAGCAGAACTTAACTTTGGTAGAACTTTGGGCTGTGTAGTTACTTGGCCATGATATGGTCCAAGTGGTGGCAAAATATGTTCGTAATATACAGTGAGCACCATAATTCATTGGACAGTGACACATAACATAATGTAGAATAAAGTAATAATTTTTTATATTTGGTCGCATATCCTTTGCAAGGCATGACTTCCTGATGTCTGTGACCCAACAATATCAAAAGATTCTTGATATATTATTTTATTCCAAAATAACAAAAAAATGTGTCACTGTCCAATGAATTATGGTGCTCACTCACTGTACGTACGAGGACTGGTTATTGTTTGTATTGACAAAATCCGCTTCATTCTAGTTCATATATGTGCTAGAAGTGTCATTTTGAGACCGTTTTAGCTGCCCTATAGAAGTGAATGGAGAGCAACAAATACCCTATTCTGGATTATCACCCCAGGGGAGCACAGAGCAACTAACGAACATATTTCACCACCATTTGGACTCCTATCATGGCCAGGTAACTACACAACCCAAAGTTCAGTTGTGCTTTAAGCATGGAGGTGGATCCATTATGCTTTGGGGTTGTGTGGCAGTTGGCACAGGAAATCAACCATGAAGTACCTCCAGGAAAGGCGAATGAAGGTTTTGATATGGCCACCACAGTCCACAGACTTGAATATTTTATTGAAAATCTGGGGAGAGATCTCAAACATGCCGTGCATGCAAGGAGGATGAAAATATTTCTGAGCTAGAGGTGTTCTGCCAGAAAGAATGGGGAAAAATAGAAATTTGAAGAACTGTGTCATGCCTAACTGTACCATTTAGAGGTCAGGTTAGCTTCTGTTCACTTGGATATTAATTGTAAACAGCATTTTGACCAGGGGTGCCCAGATTTTTGCACCCCACTTTACACACACAGTAGGGACTAAGTCTGAGGACTGATTGTTTTCATTATTTATCACAGGCAAATATAACTATGACTCTTATACTTATGCATGAACAGCCTACATCATTTTTTAATAACGTAATATAAGTAAAAAACTAAATTTAAAAAAATGTTGGTAGCCTATTTCAGGTAGAATGGCAGATTCGTTCAATTAATAGCTAGATTGTTTTAGTTGTAAATAGCCCAGATATTAGCATATTGACCTTTAGGAACGCACATGTGTTAATATTGCAATAGAATAAAGGTTAACTGGTGACATCGAATAGAGAAACGCTTACCTTATGGCGAACGAACCAGACATTCACATATTAGCCTCCCATTTCACACGAGCGTTTTGGAAATGTGTTCAAATTTGTAACTGTTTTCAATAATGCGTTATTGAATAATAAGTGTAATTAGAGTACCATAATTGCATTATTCCTTTATAAATACATTAATGAAAACAGTCAGGAATTGGTAGTGTCCTCAGACTTTTGGTCCCCACTGTATAACATGCATAACAAAGAGAATTGTGGATAAATCTGAGGTACGTAGGCTAACGTTACTTATCTTACACTGCGCAGCTATCCCTCTTCAAACTTGAAACTTGCGAGCGTTGTCCCACTTATTACCATGACTACAATTATTACCGGTGACTACAAACCATTCATATTTTAAAATGGCTATTAACTAACGTTAGCTTGCTTGCACATCAGCTAAAGGTGCTAAACGTGCACCGCTTGAAACGCATGATTGCATGCAGAATAAGCATGTCTGCCGATAAAAAATGTTCACACAACAAATGGTGACGTTGTACACAACAAATTACAATGGAGTTTGAAGGGGGGAACTTATTTTTGACACCGGTTCTGGGGGCATGTGATGTATCGACCCCTTATTGGATACAACGCTACTACATGATTGTGCACTTTGAGGCCATTTTGCGTTTGCATGCGTGTAGTTACAGTTTACGTTATATAACTTAGTATCTGTTGGCTATAAAGGTAGCTAAAGGCTACCTGCCTAGCAAGCTATGAGTTGTGATTTACACTAGATAGCTATTGGATAAATGCATTGTGGGCTAACTGTTACTTCCGGCGTTGATAGGAACAAATATTTTGTTCCTACCCATCTATTGTAGCTATTTGCACCTAGCTCTAGCCTAGCTAAACACATTTTCCTTGCTAAGCAAGTAGCTGCAGAGTTATTCAAATGTTCAAATGTTATGCATTTACAAATTATAGGCAAGCTACATACAAACCACAATAATATAAGCTATAACAAACGTCACTGATAGCCTGCTTAGCTAACCCACAATAGCAAGCGAGAAGGTGAGCTATGAGTTAGCTTGCTAACGTTATCTAGCTACAGTGCCTAAGTTGCAATTTCGGTAATATATTTAGGATATGATAACATGAATTGTCACAGTAATTGTGGCTCCGATCTGCCGTTAGTTGGTTAGCTATAGCCTAAGTTATATATATTAGCTACATTGCCAGCTTCATCTTTAAGGGGCTACACTTATTCACATAGGCCAAGGCCATTCTTGCCTGTTCTCTTATAGCACTGCAAGCTACTAGTTAACGTTAGCTAAAGCAAGTTAACTGTAGAAAGGCATGGTAACATTGCCGTACGTGAATAATAATATCCGTATGCATGTGGTAGCGTTGTATCCAATAAGGGGTCGATACATCACATGAATAATTATGCATCCCCGCCAGTCATGTTGTATACAAGATGCAAAAATGTAACCTTTTCTATTTGGAAAAATCCAATCTAGCTTTATTAGCCTAGAAGACAAAAGTCGCAACCCGGTGTGAGACAAACTTGAAGTCTTGACAAATCAAGTTGCAGTCGTTGTCTTCTGTCACTTTTATGTGAATGGTTATTTTCTTTTTTCTGTTTTATCTCAGCTGTAGTTCGCAATTCAGAAGAAGCATTTTAGCCCTGATTATCCTCTGCCATGTAACGGCTTTTGAGCTAGGCTGCACACCACTACTAATGCTCCCAATGAACACACGTTTATTTTCATGTTCATTCATAAGAATTTCGATTTTACCCTCACCGAAAAAATGTACTTCTTTGCTTTCCTGTTGCCCGCCATGGCCTAAAATACTGGAATGTGCGTTTTAAAGGAGGTGGCCTTGCCAAATATGGTTGTAAATGGGCGTGTGAGTATGGTAATTCATAATGATGTCCACACGCTTCCTAATATACGTATGATCAAATCTGATTTATCAACTTACGCACACGTTGATGCTCAGATCAGTGATTTACACAAGTTTGATGAATCGGCGAGGGTTTAGCGCTAGCCTCATAGGCCGTGGCTACTGCCTTCACTACCCATCAGGAGAGGCTTTGAGCCGAGAGCGCTGTCCCTTTGGTCTTGCCGTAGCAAACAAAAGAGTTGCCCTATACGTCTGGAGGAAGCTGTAGCTTCGACGTAAAGATCGCAGCGCACGCACTGTACATATCAGGTGTGCGTCCCGCAGGTCCTCGCCTGGACCATTTCGGGCAGAAGCTATGGATTAAGGCCGCAATGTGACCCCTGAGTCTGCTGGCCTCCACCTTAGACAATCTGCGCTGATGGAGAGAGCGCAGAGCTCACCAAACACGTTTTGCTGATGCAGTCGCTAGCAGAAACGCCGTCTTTAAAAGAGAGAGCCACTTAAGGCTGATCATCCCGAGAGGCTCATAGGGCTGAACCGTGAGCGCTCTCAACACCAAGAGGAGATCCCAGGAGGGAGCTACCAGTGACCTCGCAGGTCTTAGCCACCGTTCAGAAACCGGCTGACCAGGTAATGGCTCCCTGCAGGCTTGTTATGTACCCAGACATGCCTGCTGGATATGACAGCCGCATAGGTTTTCAGTGTGCTGGCTGCTTTCCTGTTATTAAGTAAGGACTGTAAGAAGTCCAATAGTACAGGAATCGGACAGTGTACGTCCGCATCTTCCCGTAAGCAACATGTGTTCAATGGCTGCCACATATACCCATAGGCCCTGCTCGTAGAGGAGGCTCTGGGGTTAAGTCACGTCCGCTGGACAGGAGAGCCGCACTCCGTCAAACATTGCCTCTCTGTTGTGATAGCAGATCCTCCTGAAATTGAATTTTCCTGGGCGGATCGTATACAAGGCCAAGGACCGTGGGAAACCAAGGTTTCATTGGCCATCTGGGGGCTACCAGCAGGAGCTTGTGGCTCGTGCTGACCCTGTGTAGAGTTGCATTGATTAGCGCCTCGGGTGGAAACTCGTGCGCTAATGCGTCTATCCCCAGGGGGCTCGAATACTCGTTCAGTGAGAATCACTGGGGGCAAAGAGTAGACTCTTGAGAGGCGAACAGGTCTATCTGAACATGACCGAATGCATATCTCCTCCACCACCTCGGGGTGGAGACACCATTCACCAGGATGAATCTCCTGGTGAGATAGTACATCTACTGTGCCATTCCAAATACCTGGTAGGTGTACGGCATGCAGGGAGGTAAGTCTGGGAAGTGCCCACGTTAGCGGGCGCTGGGTCACTTCCAACGATCGGCGGGACTTTAAACCGCCTTTCTGTCTGTCTGCTGGCAGACAGCAGCCCAACCGCTCAGTGAAGCGTCGGTCGTAACGACCACGCATCGTGAAGGTATAACCCCCATCCGGACCCCTTCTTTCAGGTGGCTCACTCTTCGCCATGGGCGGAGTAGCCGGCAAAATTGACCTGTTACCCTGATTCGGGCATGACTGTTCCACCTGGGGTGCAGCAACTCGGTGTTCAACCAGCGTTGAAGTGGCCTGGCTGTCAGGAGATACTGCGTCGAGCATAGTGATTATGCGACGGGGCATCAGTGATGCTTTCATGCTTTTTTGAATCGAGCAGCAGACCGATGTATTCGATTGACTGTATCGGAATCAGCTGGCTCTTGCCATAATTGACGTTGATGCCCACCTTGCAACATGTTCCAACATCTCGGCAGTGTGTGTGAGCGCCATACCGTATGATTGTGCGCAAATTAGCCAATCATCTAGGTATGGTATGATTCTCAGCCCCCTCAGCCTGAGCGGCGATAGAACCACGCTCATGCAGCGAGTAAGTACACGTGGGGCTAGAGACAAACTGAACGGGAGGACATTGAACTCGTATGCCCGACCTCGGAATGCAAATCATAGGAACAATGATGCTCCACCCCGACAGGGATGTGGAAGTATGCATCTTTTAAATCCACAGCCGCGAACCAATCCTTCCTGTTCGTATGGCGTGTATAACGTTCAACGTCCTGAACATCGGGAAAGTGTTTCATTTTAGATACATATTTAGGCCTCTCAGATCCAGTACCATTCTCTTGTGAGAGCCTTCCCATTCACCAGCTGGTGTCAGCGGCCTAACCGCCAGATGGACGGCTATGGGGTTATGTCGCGAGTCCGGTCCCAGTGCACGGGCGGATGGACGATGAAAAGCCCCTGCCATACACAGGTTGTGCATCGCTACTAACCATTGGTTGGGACCAGCGCACACCAAAATGTTGAGGGGGGGCAGGGGGGGGGGCATCTGCTGCTCCCTGTATCTTAACACCTCCACAGACCATTCCCGTGCCTGTCTGGCTGCTTCAGAGAAAACCTGGCCGGGACAACTGATTCTTCTTCCTGTGGCATCTGGTAGGGGCGACTGAGCCAACCACACTTGACGCCGAGTCACGGTGAGAAGGAACATTGCTTGGCCTAACTCACGGGTCATAAACGCAAATGTGTGTAGCGACGCATCGTTCAATGAGGTGTCTGCGACTGCGCGAGCATTAGCCATGACAGCGAATTACCAATTTGCGCTGCTCTGGCAGCCGCTCTATAAGCCTTACAGAGTAGATTGTCTGTTGCTCTGCATTGTGGCATACAATCTCTGGCCATCCAATACATACCAGGGTGTGGCCAGCCTTTATTTAGCTCCGCCAAAAAATCACTGATGCTGGCATAGCCAATCGTACCCACTGAGGGGCCCGTCGGTGAAACCTTAGACATCCCGGAAGTGCTAGCCTGAGGTATATCCCAACGTATGCGTGCCAAGGCCGCATGGAGAATGGTTTCTAGGGAGGCCGAGTAACCCACTGTTTTAACTGTTAGTGGGACCCGAGCCTCCCCTCGACCCTCTGTCAGATTAGTCTGCTGTCTCGGACTAAAGTAGGTGTTTAGGGGCGTCGATGGCGGGAGTACCCCTACGTACAGGTCTTCTAGGCTACCCCTACGTTTTGGTGCAACCTCTAC
Organism: Synaphobranchus kaupii; assembly: GCA_029718625.1. Lineage (NCBI taxonomy): Eukaryota > Metazoa > Chordata > Actinopteri > Anguilliformes > Synaphobranchidae > Synaphobranchus > Synaphobranchus kaupii. Next base: position 46,197,998 of record CM056385.1, on the reverse strand, counting down.
TGCCGCTGGCATTCTGCCCGAGGGAGAATGCGCAAGGTGCTCATGCCTTAGAAAAATAACGAGCACTCGCAGATGATAAAACGTGGCGGTGGTGCTTAATGAGGGAGGCCGTAGCGAATCATGCATACTTCTGTCTTATGAAACAATCGATGTCGCACCACGCTCAGTTGAGGCAGGTAGTGACACTGCTGTTGTACCCTTGAGCAAGGTACTTAACCTGAATTGCTTCAGTATATATCCAGCTGTATAAATGGATAAATGTAATAAGAAGTTGTGTAAGTCGCTCTGGATAAGAGCGTCTGCTAAATGCCTGTAATGTAATGTAGTGTAGCGAGTCACGCGCACTCTGCCTTACAAACCATTCACTACCGCACCGCGCTAGCCGATTGGGAAGCCTCACTGGTGTGCTCGCACAGCCAGTACTGGCTTAGAATCAATCACTGGAGCCGTAGCTCGCCGATTGTTTGGTAGTAGATCCCACTGGGGTACACTCTCCACACCCAGGTTTCATTAATGAAATCGCAGAAAGATACAAACCTGTACTTTACTGCATACAAACCTGTTCACCGCGTAACTTGCTTCACTAGAGTGATCGCAGTAAATGCGGTAGCACCGCGTGCCTACCACTGCAGTATCCAAGAGCTGATATCCGTGCGAAATAGCCGGGCTATTCGCGGATGCCACCCGTAAGTGCTTATCCTCGCCTCTGGAGTGCGATAAGAATCGTGTTAGAACAAAAAAAAATTGCCGCCACGAATGAAGTCACGAGACGTTATGGGATCTCACACAGGATACAAACAGTCTGAAGTCGCAAAAAAAATGCATTGGCGAGAAAATTGAAGAGGACATCCGCAGTGACGCTCCCCCCCTTTATGGGAGGAATTACGTCACTACGCAGGGGTCATGTACCATGACAAATTCTGGTATAAAAGTCTCGATGCATCTGGTCCCAGAAGGCCATCCATATTGACGACCCTAATGGTCTAAGGCAGGGGTTCCCAAACCGGTCCTGGGGGACCCCTGTGTATGCTGGTTTTCGTTGCAACCACAGTTGCAATCCCAGAATTTTAACAAGCTGTTAATGTTTCTTAATTAGGTGCTTTTCATGTTTGGAGGAATTATTCGCTCTCTTAAGACAGGGGTTCTCAATCCTGGTCCTGGGGGACCCCTGTGTATGCTGGCTTTCGTTGCAACCGCAGTTGCAATCCCAGAATTTTAACAAGCTGTTAATTTTTCTTAATTAGGTGCTTGTCATGTTTGGAGGAATTATTCACCCTCTTAAGCCACATTATATCAGAAATAGCTATGGATGCCATGTAGAATAAACACCCCATGTTCACATTGTGCTATATTATTTAAAAAAGATAAGAAAATTATTTAACAGATCCATTTAAAGACTGATTTGAATCAATAGGCTCCTAATTGGTGAAAGTGTGGACACATGGCCACTAAAATTAACCATTTCGTAGATAATGAAGAATTCAAACACAAAGCAAATGATAACGAGCCAAACCTGCATTGTCTTAAGCTTAAAGAAAAAATTGAGTTAAACACGTGTTCAACAACCTAATTAGGAGCCTATTGATTCACTTCACTCTTTCATTTGAGTGAAAATACATTATTTTGTAACCTTTTCTTATGTAATTGTTGCAATATAGCACAATAAGCACAATGTGAACATGGGGAGTTTGTTCTACATGGCATGCATAGCTATTTCTGACATAATGTGTCTTAAGTGGGCGAATAATTCCTCCAAACATGAACAGCACCTAATTAAGAAAAATTAACAGCTTGTTAAAATTCTGGGATTGCAACTGCGGTTGCAACGAAAACCAGCATACACAGGGGTCCCCCAGGACCAGGATTGAGAACCCCTGTCTTAAGACACATTATGTCAGAAATAGCTATGCATGCCATGTAGAACAAACTCCCCATGTTCACGTTGTGCTTATTGAGCTATATTGCAACAATTACATAAAAAAAGGTTACAAAATAATGTATTTTCACTCAAATTAAAGAGTGAAGTGAATCAATAGGCTCCTAATTAGGTTGTTGAACACGTGTTTAACTCAATTTTTTCTTTAAGCTTATTAACACAATGCAGGTTTGGCTTGTTATCATTTGCTTTGTGTTTGAATTCTTCATTATCTACCAAATGGTTAGTTTTAGTGGCCATGTGTCCACACTTTCACCAATTAGGAGCCTATTGATTCAAATCAGTCTTTAAATGGATCTGTTAAATAATTATCTTATCTTTTTTAAATAATATAGCACAATAAGCACAATGTGAACATGGGGAGTTTGTTCTACATGGCATGCATAGCTATTTCTGACATAATGTGTCTTAAGAGGGCGAATAATTCCTCCAAACATGAAAAGCACCTAATTAAGAAAGATTAACAGCTTGTTAAAATTCTGGGATTGCAACTGTGGTTGCAACGAAAACCAGCATACACAGGGGTCCCCCAGGACCGGTTTGAGAACCCCTGGTCTAAGGAACTAAATAGAACATAATAACCTGTAATATATCAATAATATTAAAGTCTCAACATGTTGGTTTACCAATTGTTTAAAAAAAAAAAATATTTTAAACTACAGACCTTTTCTTAGGCCTAACATCCAAGATAAATATGTGGCTTCCAAGCCTGGCATTTCAGCTACTTATGCGAATGGTAAATCAGATGCATGTCGGTAGGCAGATACTGCAGTGATGAGAATCCCTGAAAATAAGCACTGAAAATACCATCAGAAATCTGTGCTTTCACGAAACACACAGCCTTGCTGTGTGGGGGACTTAAAAAAGGATAGTTATCTTTCATTAAATCATTAAGACTCCAAACCTATCCAGTCAGCCTATACTGGACTCAAGCCAAAGTATTTTCATGCCACACAGGGATTTTGGGGGAGGATAATTCTCTCCAAAATCATATTTCAGGCCATTTAAAACCCTTTGAAGATTGCATGCAGATGTAATAAATGCTCTGATCCAGCCAAAGGGGGTGGAGATAGAGGCACATATTTGGAAGGGGTGAGGGTACAGTGCTGTATCTTAAACCTGTGAGTGCTGGGTGGAGAATCTTCCGGAAAAGTTACATTGCCAAACTCTTAATTACATTCCATAGGAATGACCTTAATTACTTAAAATACAAAATAATGATGTGGGCTTAATCAGTAGTGTAACCATGACTGTAATTGCATATGAAAAGCTCCATGTTTCATTTGATATTTTGAAATGGCTTTTTCAGGAGAGGTGGTGTGTATGCTAAACTGAGGTGCAGTCTCCCAGGGTTCAGGTAGCTGGGAGAAGGAAATAACAAACATGTCTCCTGTGGGATTTGCTCATTTTGTCCCATCCTTTTTTTTAATACTTGATAGATTTTTTCTCCTCAAGTAATAATAATTACTGTACACCTTCAGGAATGACGTGATACTCTTTCTTTTCTACCTTACACATTACGTGCTCGGTAACACTGACAATGGCTCTCCCGATTGGTTGAGTCGGAGAGAAGCAATGTGGTCCCTTTCTTGGCTTTGCCTCTTCCCAACAACTGGGTGGCATTACAGCATTTATTTCAATGTGGCTGTGACTCTGAATTTAAACACATCATTCTTCACCCAGTAGGAATTACTTTTGTGTGTTTTAAAATTTGCCACCAAACTCTGACTCATTTTATGATAATGTGTGGTAAGTTACTTACCTAATGCCAATTTCCACTAGATGGTATGAACAGTCAGGGAAAAGTCTAAATATTTATTCTCAAAACAGATTGATAATTTGATGATGAAATGTTTATACATTTTGTCTTTCTCATTGCAACTGGGAATACTAGGCCCTTGGATATTTATGTTCAGTTTATAATTCCATTTAAGACATGTAGCTTTGAACTTCTGAAGCTCTGCTGATATAATATTATTGGAAATGCACTAATAGCAGATGATTCATGAAAACAACACAAAGGGTATAATGTACAATATCCTTTTCCTTCACTCAGGAGAAAAGGTTCAGAGGAAGGAAGACAAAGACTGTTCCTTTTTGGTATAGTGCAAGCACTTAGCTGTGAATTACATGCATGCACATAGACACACAAAAATTCCTATGCGGTTATCAACTTCTGAGAAAATAAATAATGGAAAAGGTAGCATAAGTCGGTGCAGATGGCAGACGTGATTAGAAATCCAGTCTATGCCAGACAAAACATTGATCTGGAAAAGCTTTGACTTGACACAACGTCACAGTCCCCCTCTCTGTGTGCAGGGATCACCTGTAACATTCTCCTGTTTGCAGGATATGGGTGACTGCAGGAAGGCTGTAATCCGTTCTTGAGTCATCACATCCACCTTCTGATTGCAGGCATATTCATACTACATCTGTGAGGCAGTGAATCAAGGCCAGTATATGTCTGGAGCATCCCTGTTGGCTATTCCTATAGATCATCTATCTCAATTCAAAAGCGTTCACACACGTAAGATTGAGATACTTATGCAGTCTCTTGGAACACTTGAAAAATGCAGACCATACAAAGAAAATTTTGTGTATGTATTTGAGCAGCATAAAAGTCCTGCCTTCATCAGAACCATAATACATGGTCTTTTTTCTTCAGGTTAATTAAGGTGTAGCTAACTTCTCCCATAAATGGCTTGGCTTGTAAATGATACCTTCAAACACCAACGTCCAGACCTGCGGGGTGTACTACGAAGCAAGACTAAGGGGTTAGCAAGCTAACTTAAGCTTTAACCCTGGCTTTTCCATATCACAAAGCTGACTCACTTTTAATCAGGGTTTATCGCCACGGTAACTTATGCTGCACAGCTAACCTGCTGCGGGGCAGGTTAAGTTCAGGCTAACAGATTGAAGCATATAAAAGCACCGCCCTTTGAGCAGTCTACTCCGTGGCCGTGATCGAATACGACCCCTGTCCCTGTCCCCTTGCTTTGCAAGCAGTGTGCAAAAGAAATCCTGCAAAACCATTTCCAAACTTTGAAGGGTTTCTTCTCCTGACTTATTTTTCCATAGAGTTCAATAGGAAAATTTGTCAGGAGAAACAACTCTTCAAGTTATCCATCCATATCTACTGTATTTCTGGCAGCAGAGTGATGGTTTAAGGCTTGTTTGATACGTCAGACCCTTGATGACTTAGAGCCATTTAGCCAACCATGTGTTCCACACTGTTCCAGTGTAATTTAAAGCTAAATCTAGTCCCACCCCCCAATTCCCATAGAGATCCACTCAAATGCAGAGGTTATAGTATCGCTTCTAAGAGTACCTGGAGTACCTAAGAGTATCAGGAGTCTTTTGATATCCTTTAATACAGTCATGATGGCATCACTTTTTTACCTGTGGAATACCTGTTTACCACAGAAGTTGTTTGAGAGAATGGAAAGAATGTGCAAAGCCGTTATCAAGGCAAAGGGTGGCTACTTTGAAGAATCTAAAATACTTTTTTTATTTGATTAACCCTTTTTTGGTTTTTTCATAATTGTGTAATTTGTGTTATCTCATAGTTTTGATGTCTTTACTATTCCAAAATGTGGAAAACAGTAAAGAATAACGGAAAAAAACCTTCTATGAGTAACTTTTGACTGGTACTGTATATATATATATATATATATATATATATATATATATATATAATTCATTATTCTTAATAAATGGCTCTAAATTGCTTTACTGTCTCTATTCCATATGGTGTTCTTCATATCCAATAGGTGGAGATAGGTAGGATTAAAGCACGGATATTCAGGATCTGGTAATCTTGAAAAGTCTGAATCTGGATCAGGCTGATCCTATCCTAAATTGCTTTGAAATACCGGGACAAAATTTGGCTGAGTTGTCTGATCCTGGATCACAAAATATATAGGGACTGACACGATCTAAATCTAAATCTGACACGATTGGATAGGGATTAAACGTTTTTAACTCTATAAACTTTATGTTTGTCTGAAATGATAAACTACAGCTTTAAGAAAACCCCGTAAATTTTGAAGCAGTATTGTTTAAAAGGGTAGCCTCTTGCGAAAATTGGAATTGGAAATTGACTCTGGAGGGCCAAAGTAAATAGAGTTAACTACTGGGCCCTGGGGGATGTCCTACAAAGCAGGATTACTGAGTTAGGATAACAGCACTGAGTAAAACCTGGAACCCTCCCAAATGTGGAACATGGACTGAAGTAAAAAGAGCTGCTCCGGGTTTTACTCAGTGCAGTTATCCAGCTAACTCAGTAATCCTGCTTCCTAATATACCCCCCATTTCTTGAAATAATAGGAACAGGAAGCTTTGTCTGGATTCCAGTTATTATCATTTAATAACCAAATAAGCACGTCATACATTTGAGCATATTTTATTTATTTTTTGTGAAAATTCATGACTCTGCCACAAAGAGTAAACACAGCAATATCAATCATCTTTCAGACAGATTTAGTATGCATGCGTGTTTTTATGTTTTTGTGATGGGGTGCACTCATTTTATTATTAGTATGTATGTACAGTATGTATGTATGTATGTTTTTGTGGTGGGGTGCACTCATTTCATTATTAGTATGTATGTACAGTATGTATGTATGTATGTTTTTGTGATGGGGTGCACTCATTTCATTATTAGTATGTATGTACAGTATGTATGTATGTATGTTTTTGTGATGGGGTGCACTCATTTCATTATTAGTATGTATGTACAGTATGTATGTATGTATGTTTTTGTGGTGGGGTGCACTCATTTCATTATTAGTATGTACAGACGTGCTCAAATTTGTTGATACCTTTACAGCTTATTGAAACAATGCTTCAGTCCTCCTGAAAAGTGATTAAAAGCTATTGTCTCATGTACAGTCAAGCCGGAAAGTCTCCCCACCCCTTTCACCTTCTCCACGTTTTATTACGTTACAGACATATTCCAAAATGGATTAAATTCCTTTTTTCCCTCAAAATTCTACACACAACACCCCATAATGACAATGTGAAAAAAGTTTTTTTGAGATTTTTGCAAATTTATTAAAAATAAAAAAATAAAATTTCTCATTTACATAAGTATTCATACCCTTTGCTTTAACGTATTTTTAAAGTATCATATTTCATATTTGGTCGCATATCCTTTACATGCTGTTACTTCCTGAAGTCTGTGACCATCAACATAAAAAAAAACTGTCTATCTTATTTTCAGGTACTGTTACAAGCGATACTATAACCTCTCTGCATTTGAATGGATCTCTATGGAAATTGGGGGGTGAGACTAGATTCAGCTGTAAATTACACTGGTACAGTATGGAACACATGGCTGGCTAAATGGCTGTAAGTTATCAAGGGTCTGAGCTATCAAACGAGCCCCAAACCATCACTCTGTTGCCAGATATGGAGTAGATGTGGATGGATCACTGCAAGGGTTATTTCTCCGGACTCATTTTCCTATAGAACTCTATGGGGAAAAAAGTCAGGAGAAACAACTCTTAAAGTGATCCATCCACATCTACTCCATATCTGGCAACAGAGTGATGGTTTGGGGCTCGTTTGATAGCTCAGACCCTTGATAACTTACAGGATAGTGCGAATGGTAGAAAAAGAGCCAAAGAAAACCTCCAAAGAGATACAAGCTTAACTCCAAGGTCAAGGTACATCAGTGTCTGATCGCACCATCCGTCGCTTTTTGAGCAACAGTGGGCTCCTTGGAAGAAGACCCAGGAGGATTCAAGCCAGACTTGAATTTGCTAAAATGCATATTGACAAGCCACAATGCTTCTGGGAGAATGTCCTTTGGACAGATGAGTCAAAACTGGAACCTTTTGGCAAGTCACATCAGTTCTATGTTCACAGACGAAAAAATGAAGCTTTCAAAGAAAAGAACACCATACCTACTGTGAAACAAGGAGGAGGCTCGGTTATGTCTTGGGGCTGCTTTGCTGCACAATGCAGGGCACAATGAAATCTCAAGACTATCAAGGCATTCTGGAGCGAAACGTACTGCCCAGTGTCAGAAAGCTCTGTCTCAGTTGCAGGTCATGGGTCATGCAACAAGATAATGACCCAAAACACACAGCTAAAAGCACCCAATAATGGATAAGAACAAAACAGTGGACTATTTTGAAGTGGCCTTCTATGAGCCCTGACCTGAATCCTATCGAACATCTATGGAAAGAGCTGAAACATGCAGTGTGGAGAAGGCACCCTTCAAACCTGGGACAGCTGGAGCAGTTTGCTCAGGAAGAGTGGGCCAAACTACCTGTTGACAGGTGCAGAAGTCTCATTGAGAGCTACTGAAATCACTTGATTGCAGTGATTGCCTCTAAAGGTTGTGCAACAAAATATTAGGTTAAGGGTCCCATCATTTTTGTCCATGCCATTTTCATTTGTTTTATTATTTAAAATATTCTGTTGAATCAAAAATGAAAAGCAATGTCTGATTTCTATTAAATATGGAATGAACAATGATGGATGCCAATTACTTTAGTCAGTTTCAAGTTATTTCAGAAAAAAAAGTGGGTTCTTCTTTTTTCGTGAATGGGTACCAACAAATTTGAGCACGTCTGTATGTATGTATATATTTGTGTTTGTGTGATTTTGTGGTGGGGTGCACTCATTTCCTCTTAGTCCCACTTTCCGTTGTTCTTCGGATGGATGAACTGGTCATTTGCTGGTCAAAACTCAGCTGCTGTCGTGCATTCAGATAAGCGAGCGGCAGTGACTAAGAAAACGAGAATAACTGCCCTCCCCCTTTTTGAACACAACTTCCTGCCGTCCTCTCAAAATGCTCCTATACGCTAATCTTACCAGAGCAGAGGGGTAGAGCAAGAGAGAGAGAAAGAGAGAGATTGAATCTGGCACTGTGTGGAACAGTCAAAGGAAGGGAGGCATTCTGACCAGTCCCATTGGAGTCCCACTCCAATTACAGCCCATCTGCAAGGGCTGCCCGGGGCCAACTCAGGACCAGGAAGAAGGACAAAAACGAAAAATGCAGTGGAAACAACAAGACAGAACAACAAACAAAAGTGTGGAGCCACATCAGAGTGCTAGCAACTTCCTCTCCCCCTTGAATAGTTCTCTCAGTGGCTTCTTTGAAGTCCCCCGATTCACTCGCTCTTATCCTCTGGATGACCGCGGTGGCCATCTCCAAAAGTGAAGACGGGGTATTCTCTCCCGCCTGGGCGTCATTGTGCTCCTGCAGAGGCTGTAGCCGGGTCCTAAAGTGTCGGTTTCATTAACATTCACGCTGAGAACCAGCGGGGTCAACAAGAAAGGCGATGCTTGTGCGGGTCCTGTCAATCACATACCAAAAGCCTTAATTAAACTGGATTAAGGCCCGCGTTTTTGTTCCTCCCTAATCCCCTCCTTCTCCAGCCGTCTTTCACTGGAACTCAGGGAGATGGGGCCAAAGCTCTCACAATCACATCCCCCCCCCCCCCCCCATCCCCACCACCTACCCCCATCCATGCGCCCCATCCCCGACGTGAAAGCAGTGTTTGACCGAGCATTTGACAGACAAGTTGTGTGGCCCAAAATAATGGGCTCAGTTAACAGAGGCTTGTAATTCCATTAAAACAGACAGAAATCTCCAGCCCAGCACCCCAATGGTACACACCAAACACACCTTTTTTCCCAGATCAACAACACACTGCATCAGGATTTCTGAGCTACTGTACTGACTACTGTCCATATTTGAGATGGGAAAAGACTGAGACTATGCAGTGGGGGATGCAGTGCTGTGCGCATACCTGTGCAAGGTAAGACTACCAATTACACAAATAATTATGTAAATGCCTTTGGTATTACATGTACAGTAGAATCACATATAATTATGTAAATGCCTTTTGTATTACATGTACATATATAATTATGTAAATGACTTTGGTATTACATGTACAGTAGAATCACATATAATTATGTAAATGCCTTTGGTATTACATGTATAGTAATTATGTAAATGCCTTTTGTATTACTTGTACAGTAGAATCACATATAATTATGTAAATGCTTTTGGTATTACATGTACACAGATAATTATGTAAATGCCTTTGGTATTACATGTACACATATAATTCTGTAAATGCCTTTGGTATTACATGTACACATATAATTCTGTAAATGCCTTAGGTATTACATGTACACATATAATTATGTAAATGACTTTGGTATTACATGTACACATATAATTCTGTAAATGCCTTTGGTATTACATGTACACATAATTATGTAAATGCCTTTGGTATTACATGTACAGTAGAATCGCATAATTTGGGTATTTGCATAGAATTGTCAAATCCCAAACCATTTCCCATTCATTCCATTATAAAGGGATTGCATATTTGCATAAACCATTATCACATATTTTGGATATGTCCAATTACATTGCATAATTGTCTAAAAATATCTATCAATCTATCTATCTATATCTGTCTATTGCCGCATTCTCATTCATGAACGAGTACACAACGTCATCAGACATGTTGTTCGCCACGCCAGCGAAGATGAAGAGCGGCTTGACCTGTACCGCACAATTTAACAGAAAATACTTTAAGTTGTCAATATGCCATATAACATCTTCTCATCTGGGCTTCTTTGTCTAATTGACTCGGATAATTGCATAAAATTGTCTGACAAATGGGCTATGCAATTAAGCGGATTCTACTGTAGTAGGCTAATTTAGCTTTTTCATTCATTCAATCATTCAGTCATTCGCCCAGCATGGATGACAAAGCTATTTTATTCAATAAGGCACTCAGTTTGCATTACACAGCCTTATATAAACACAACAAATAATTCAACTTGATGATGATGAACTGTCCCTGTGGATTTTACATTTTCAAAAAGGATGAAATCAGTTCTCTTCGCTCCTTTGACCTTTGTATATACATATTTTATATTTCCCATTCATATGACCTTATATCCTATCAGTGTCCCTTTCCTTTTCCTGCAGAGCTAATTTGAGCAAATTTCAATCACTTACCTCTTGCTTATAACCTGATGCTTGTTTAAAGTTCACAATCACCTAACTCTGGGGGATTGGATTAGCATCTGAGTCTGGTTTGCAGCGGACTAAAAGTCATATTGTGATATACACCAGTGGATTAGTATTTAGGTTTCCCTGTAATATTTTTTATATTGTTTCACATTTACTGCACACACTCAAACTCATGTGCATTTGCAAATGCAACTGAAGGAATATTATAATTGTAAATATAAGACAATTATATACAATATGGCTCAAACAAGCACCTTGCTTTAATCATGATTACTGATTATGGGCTGGGATTGCTGATTATGGGCTGGGATTGCTGATTATGGGCTGGGATTGCTGATTATGGGCTGGGATTGCTGATTATGGGCTGGGATTGCTGATTATGGGCTGGGATAGCTGATTATGGGCTGGGATTGCTGATTATGGGCTGGGATAGCTGATTATGGGCTGGGATAGCTGATTATGGGCTGGGATTGCTGATTATGGGCTGGGATTGCTGATTATGGGCTGGCATTGCTGATTATGGGCTGGGATAGCTGATTATGGGCTGGGATTGCTGATTATGGGCTGGGATTGCTGATTATGGGCTGGCATTGCTGATTATGGGCTGGGATTGCTGATTATGGGCTGGGATTGCTGATTATGGGCTGTGATTGCTGATTATGGGCTGGGATTGCTGATTATTGGCTGGGATTGCTGATTATGGGCTGGGATAGACTTGATTTTATAATGTTTTTCATGATCGTTTTTCTTTGGTCTGGATGGCATCTGGTGAAGTAGTCTTGGGTATCTCTTCCACTCATAATAAAGTCATTGTAAATCAGTTTATCATTTCATCCACGCCAGTCCAATAACATCTGCCTTCTTCAAATCATATTACAGTGCCAATACCTGTAAAATCATTACTCAGAATAAGAATGCTAAGATGAAACATTACACATTTTCAATCTCAATCAATCTTAACGATGGACTTCTGTCTCAGTGTAAGATAGACTGCTGAAATAGATGCTACAACAGTATAGTATATTTTTTGATGGGTCTGGTTAAGGATAGTTATTAACACAATACTGTGTATTGGGAATGTATAGGTGATACCAACAAGACAGAACAGTCCGAGGTGACAATACTGTGGCGATGTTACCATGGTTCATGGACTGGATGTGTCGAGCATTTCGATCTTCCGCTTGGCTGAAACACGACCACAGAAATTTACACAGATTGGATCATGGTCGTATCGATAATATGGTGAGGATAAAAACAAAACAGCTCGTAGGTATTTAATATAACACACGACTAGATCCGTGAAATATTTATTTTATAATGTGGATCCTCAAAATAGGCCTTAATTAAATCAAAGAACTTGCAAGACAAAGAAGCAAGCTCAGAAAAGTGCCTTTCTCTGCTGCGTTCATGTGGAGACGCCGCCAAGATTTTGCCCTGAAGTAATTTATTTTCTCCCAGAATGATGAGTAATAATGAATGTAGAGAATTGGATATGCCAGTTGCTGTAATTGCAATGCGATGAAGCCTACTTGCGCTTTGGGTGCCAGCTGGCTGGATCCTACTCAAAGCTGATCAAAATGCACTTAAGCAAGATGCTGGTTCGACAAAGGACAGTCTGACACATCTGCACAACTTTTCCCCATGAGAAAATAGGCAGATGCTCTATTTAGTCACTAATATGTGGCATTGCAGAACCGTTGTTTATATTAAAGTAGAGAATTCTCTTTATTTAAAATTCTGGAGAGTTCTCGTCTTACTGTAATGAGATTTGGCACAACCACTAGTCAGGAATGGCTGTGAAGAAGATCATTCTGATGATGGCTGTAGGGACAAAAATGCAGTGTATTCCAGCTGCTAACATGCAAATGAAACAAAGGCAGTGTCAGGCTTCGATTGTGCAGATGACATTTGCAACCGGAATCGTCAATTTGGCCTGAATTGATGGGGAAATGGCTTTGTTTGCTCATCAATCATAGCTGAGTGCTTGCATCTGCACGGCTATACACATTAAATGGGAGTGACGTATGTTGAAGCATGGGAGGACTCCTGTGGATAAATACGGGTCTCGGGAGGACTCGCAGATCGCTGTGCAAGGCCACCGCTCTTTACTGCCAGCGCAGCTTCCTCCAGCTAACAACTCGGAAGTCTCGGTCGCAGTGAACAAATTCCAAACCAAAATGACCTTTTGTGCACCCTGGAAAAAAAATCTGTGTTGCTGGCAGAAGCACTTGGAGCCCAGATCCATTACTTGTAACTGTGAAAATGGGTTTGAGCGTATCAGTCATGCTTCGTTACACGGTCACCTTCCTACACGGAGTCTTTTTCTCTCGCTTAGAACAAGTTGTGTCAGTTGTGTCTGGTGAAGGCAAACCTCGAATTATTTAGACTTTGTATTGAGATTTGCGTACAATCTGACATTGGGTCAGGCTAGCTCGCTAATGCAATGCTCATTTGGAGAAGCAAAATCCCTGGTCCCCTGATTGCTGCTAGTCAGTTGACTCTTCTAGGGTGATTAGTGGAAACAGCAGCCGTGAGAAGCCTTGAGCTGTTAACAGTTACATCTGGCCACTGCTGGGCACCATCTGGGTACAAATAAAATTCTTTCTTCCTATGTGATTCAGATCCAGAAGTCACAAGGGTTTGTCATTACAACATTTGTATTCAGGGCTGTGAGATTAATAATGCAAACTGGCTAGTGAGCTAGTGATTAGTCACCCTGCATGACTGTCTTTGGCGTTCAGGCTTTCACGCCATAATATCTTTTTCTTATCATTTTTTGCAGATGCCGACACCTCTAATTAGCGGGAAGTGGGCTACTCTCTGTCCTTGTCTCCTCTCTAGCCATTCTGCATGTTTGTTATAAATAACAGGGACACAGAGTGGGGAAAAAGGTGGAATTAAACGGCAACCCCTGGCCTTGAGAGCAGTGTTTTCCTGTTTGATATTCTTGCTTATTCTACTCATTGCTTTAAGCTGGCCCAGGATCCTTCAAGGGTTCACAGGCCTTGTGCTTGAAATGGGATCTTTTTTTCTGAAACAAAGCACTGTATCTGATCTAATAAAAGACAACATAGCTTCAGAGAGCTAGCACACTGCTAACAATCAGTGCCTAAAAAAATGATAACCAAGAGAACCAACATGTATTCAACAACCCAGTACCTCACAATTTCTGTACTGTTACTTCTCACTTTTTGATAGAACATGAACTCCTAGCTGAGCTCATGAATAATTATGAGAGAATGTTCCACATACCATTTGTTTCCCATGACGATTACAAACTCACTTGCTAGGGATGGTGGAGGAGTAAGACCACAGTCAGGCTTTCCTTCTGGGCCACTGGTTGGACTGATAGCTCCAGTGGGAGACCTTGATTCTATAACTGCTGCTGTTGGATGTGCTTGTCTCAGGTCCCCTGGAAAATTGATCCAATAATTCAAAACAGCACAAAATACAGGGGGAGAATTGTGCATTAGATCATAGGTAGACTACTACTACTCATTGGAATGACTATGAGCAAATGACAAAAAGTATAAACTTACGATACGCAAATGACATATGTAAAGTACTCTCTTCTATATATAGTGTAGTCTACGTATTTGCACAGGGACACAATTTGTGTTTTGGCTCTGTACTCCAGCTCAATAGATTTGAAATGAAATGAAATGAATATGATGTTAAAGTGCAAACTGTCACCGTTAATTTAAGGGTATTTAAATCCATATCCAGTGATCCTTGTAGAAATTACAGCCATTTTTATACATAGTCCCCCTATTTTAGATCTCATGATAATGAGAAGGGACGTGTCTACAATGCCTGGGCAGTGTGAGCCCAGGCATTGCGCTGAGTTCAGTTCTGGAAGTAAATTTCCCTAATGAGTTTCCCTGCATTGGGATTTAAACTATCTTAGATTAAAAGGAGCCTGTTTTCAGTACAACTACAGGACTTCTATATGTTGTAGCCTACATCTATGGCCCTTCTCTCACAGAACAGCTGCATTTGCTAGCTAGCACTGTCCATTAACAAGAAGCACGTTCCGTCAACGTTACACAACTTGCTTCTTGTAGGCCTATATCATTAGCTAGATTGCTAAATGACTACTATTATTCACTATTTTAGACAGACAAATGATCTGCTAACGTTAGCCATTACAACTGCTAGCTAACTAAAAGAAAATGACACCACACCTTGTTTACAGACTGCTTTTTTATACGTTAGCTATAAGACCATGACTGCAGCATGAAGGGTGGGTGTGTTTAGCCGGAGTGGTTCGATGTACAGTGCAGTTTTAGTGTTAGTTTTTCTCGCTTCTGCTCATTTGGGATGACATTGGACCTAACGTAGGCCTACCTTATCTTTTGAATTAGGATAGAACTGCAAACTGACAGGACTCTATCCTACCGATAACATCTGGTCCGACACACTGCACCATCTCCTACCTAGCTAATAAATGTTTAGAATTAAAATGATGGTGTACAAAAATATAAAGAATGTAATGTATTTAGGTAACTACGTCACAGTACTGAAACAGCTCTTTTAAGAGTTTTCAATGATCTTCTCCTTACTGTCGATGCAGGGAGCTCTGCTGTCTTGGTGTTGTTAGACCTGACAGCTGCTTTTGACACTGTGGATCACAAGATCCTCCTATCACGTCTCGAGCAGTGTGTAGGGATTAAAGGTACTGCCTTAAAATGGTTTCAGTCCTATCTATCAGATAGGAGTTTTGCAGTCCATCTAGGGGAATATGCCTCAGCTGCTGCCCCACTTACCTGTGGGGTTCCCCAAGGATCCATTTTGGCCCCCATCCTGTTTTCTTTATATGTGCTGCCCTTGGGGTCCATTTTCAAGAAGCACAACATTACTTTTCATTGTTTTGCGGATGATATTCAAATCTATCTACCGTTAAAATCGAAATGTAAAGAGTCAATGCAGTCTTTGCTAGACTGCTTAAAAGACATTAAAACCTGGATGGAGTTGAATTTTCTCAACCTAAACGAAAACAAGACTGAGATAATAATGTTCGGACGCCCCGACTTATTGGATGACTGTGCTGGTTTTCTTGGCCCTCTAGCTTCTTACAATCGTTCAGCTGTTAAAAATCTTGATGTGTTTTTTGATAGTTCTTTTAAATTTGAAAAACAGATTAGCTCTGTTGTTAAAGCCAGTTTTTTTCAACTTAGACTTTTAGCCAAAGTAAAAGCCTATCTCCCCCCCAAAGATTTCGAGAGGGTTATTCATGCTCTTATTACCTCGCGGCTAGACTACTGCAATTCTCTGTATGTGGGTATAGAGCAGTCCTCTCTACGTCGTCTCCAGCTAGTACAAAATGCTGCCGCACGACTTCTAACTGGGAAAAGAAAGCGGGAACACATAACACCTGTACTGGCCACCCTTCACTGGCTTCCCGTCTGCTATAGGATTGATTTTAAGATTTTGTTGATTGTGTTTAAAGTTTTAAATGGGCTGGCACCTTCTTATCTTGCTGATCTCCTGCATTGTCACACACCCTCCAGAGCACTGAGGTCGACAAACCGGATGCTTCAGGATGTCCCGCGAACAAGGCTCAAAAGCAGAGGCGATCGAGCATTTGCGGTAGCTGCTCCTAGTCTTTGGAATAGCCTCCCTATTCACATAAG
Source organism: Synaphobranchus kaupii (assembly GCA_029718625.1). Taxonomy (NCBI): domain Eukaryota; kingdom Metazoa; phylum Chordata; class Actinopteri; order Anguilliformes; family Synaphobranchidae; genus Synaphobranchus; species Synaphobranchus kaupii. Next base: position 46,181,419 of record CM056385.1, on the reverse strand, counting down.
GTCTGCACAGACCCTTACAATTTTTAAGTCGCTCCTGAAGACTCACCTCTTCACATTGGCGTTCAATTTGAGTTGAGCTTGGCATCTCTACTGTGTCCCTATTCTTTTATGATGGTTATTGTTTTATTGTTATTTATTGATTGTGCTTTTATTATGTAACCTGTGCAGCACTTTGTCAACGATGGTTGTTTAAATGTGCTATATAAATAAATTTGACTTGACTTGACTTGACTTGACAACTAAAAAAATAAAATAAAGTGGCGGCAGGAACGGAGCAGCCGGGGCAGTGACGTCACACTTCAGCTCTCTTCAGCATGGGTTTAGACATGCCCTTCTCATTATCATATAAGCGAGAATAGGAAATGTGGCGAGAAAAATGGGATATGTTGCAATTGGAAATAGATAAATGATTAAAAGCATGCTAGGACCGAGAAAACAGGAAAAGTGAAGAGTTGAAAAATAAAGAGCTTGTAAATGAGCCTAAATAGGAGAGTAAAATAAATTATTTTAAAGGGTATTTTATCGACTGATTGGAGACTAGGAAATGATTAAACGCTTTTTTGTTTTATACAATCCAGATAGCCTATTAGTGACATTTGTCGCCTTTGGGATTCCATACCTGAAGTCTGGAACACATGCACATCACCAGATGCTGGGTATCTTCCCTGGTGATGCTCCATCGGGCCTGTACTGCAGCCATCTTCAGTTCCTGTTTGTTTTTGGGATTCTTGCTGTTACGGCCTGCCACCTGCCAGTCGTAACTTTAAGTCCTCGGAAACGGAAAGTACAAAAATAACAAGATTTTATTCATCACGGCTACAAAACAAAATGGCGCATCAGCTGGACGAGCATAGAGAGCAGCAGAAATTACCGGAAGCGGCCCACGGGCCCAGGTATCAGAGAGCAAGTCCTCGAGGAATCCAGGATGGTCCCTCTAATGCTGCGCGGCCCAGGTGCTGCAAATTGGAGAATTAATTCCAATCGCCACGCCCAGCTGTAGAAGCACACGGACGTAACGCTTGCCTTGTCTTCAGCATGTGAAACGCATGTTCAATTGGATTCAAGTTGAGTGATTGAATCGGTCAGTTAAGAACATTCCACTTTTTGGCCCTGAAAAACCCCTTGGTTGCATTAGCAGTGTGTTTTGGGGGTCATTGGGCCTCATTTATCAATATGGTCATAAAAAAAGAGTATATATTTGACGGATCCAACTTGCGTACAAAATTCTCACGTGTGATTCATCAAACTTCTGTAAATCACTGATCTGAGCGTAACGTAGGTTGATAAATCAGACTTGATCGTATATTAGGAAGCGTGACTACGACTTGATTCGTCAAGATTTCAAGATTCTCCCACGCCGGTTGCGACGTTTGCAAGGTAGCCTATTCTATGCAAATAAAACTAGATCGGATTTATGGAAAAAATAGGAAACAGTTTTGCGTCTTTCATACAACATGACTGGTGATGCGTAATTATTTTCATATGGCTGTCTCCAATAAGTCCTTATACAGATTTCCTGATGTAATCATTTCAACTGGCTTTTGCTTCATTCCATTTAGGCCGCACGGGAAACTACATGATAGATGAGAAACTAATAGCCTTGCGATTAAACCAATAGTGATTAAAAATCTACTTATTCAGATACTATTTATGCCAATTAGGCTACACAACGCGTAGGTCAAGTGCATTTTAAAATATTGGCCAGATGCATTAACTGATTTTAATATTTTCATAAATGGAATGACTTGGACGTCATTTTTATGAACAGCTACTCATTTAAGGCGAACTCTGATTTTAAAGCTCACATAACCTATGTTTTCCAAAGAGCAGCTTTTTGTTTATCACCTTTTGACTCCGCAGTGCTCTGAATAAATGTTATTTGTTTTCATTATGGGCTGCACAACTATTGAGTCATCGTTATTCATTGCATGTCACTGCCTCGCCACTGGGAAAAGCGCACGCAAGGTCGAGAGCTGTCGTGAGATTTCATCGTACCGTACGCTGTATGTTCTATTGCCTTTTATGTCTATTTTTCTTCTATTGCTTTTGTTCTGTATTTTGTTTTCTATTGTTGTGAAGCACTTTGGGCTGCATTTTATGTATGAAAGGTGCTATACAAATAAAGTTTATTATTATTATTACGCCCATGTTCATTTTGATAAATCCGGAAATTTCCCTAAAAATGGCCGTACGCTCAATTTACGATCAGCTGTTCCACCCGTCATGCATAGTGGCCACTGTATAAGCCTCTAGGGTTGTCACGATATCCAATAATATCGGATATGGCGATATTTGAAAATATCGCAGAGATGACTGTCTGTAGCCACGATATAAAAAAAAAAAAAAAAATTTAAATGTAAAAAAAATGTATTATTGATATTCTAAAGACAAAACATGAATACATACTTTTAAATAATAATATTGGTCGGAAATAATACGTGAGTTTATATTTCAAAATTTGTATAACTCAAAATATTTGCATTACTGCATGTGCCGTGGCCCACCCGACAAATCTGAGCGTTGCGTCCTTTCCCGCTCCATTTTCTATTTTAATTCTGATGCCTCGCAACTAATTCTGTATGCTTTGTTTTTTTATATTTGATTGTTATAATTTTTTCTCTGTTTTTTATTTTGTTACCATTAGCCTATTCGTATATTGGTACTAATTAATTATCTGATGTGCAATGTTATCAGCAGAGTGAGGATGGTTATTACATCAATTTTCCAATTTCCAGTGGAAGGTTAGTGTAAGGTAGGATGTAGGATCAAATTACAACGTCTAGTCATGCATAATGCCCACTGTACAAGTCTCTGGAGGCAGTGTTATGATCTGGGGTTGCTTCACTTGGTCAGGTCCAGGCTCAGCAACGTTATGCAGCAATAAAATGAAGTCAGCTGAGTGCCTGAATGTACTGAATGACCAGGTTATCCCATCAATGGGCATATTCCAGGACGACAATGGCAAGATTCATCGGGCTCAAATTGTGAAAGAGTGGTTCAGGGAGCATGAGGAATCATTTTCACACATGAATTGGCCACCAGAGTCCTGACCTTAACCCCATTGAAAGTCTTTGGGATGGAGAAGAGTGATCTGGAGAAGAGTGGTTCGACTCTCCCGTCGTCAATACAAGATCTCGAACTCTGGACGGAAATAAATGTTGTGACGTTGCATAAGGTTGTCGAAACAATGCCGCGACAAATGCGCGCATCAATCAAAGCTAAAGGCGGTCCAACTAAATATTAGAGTGTGCGACTTTTTTTTGGACAGGCAGTGTATGTTCATTTATGCAAATGACGATGGACCCCTCCGCCCCCATCCCTCTCCCTCGCTCACCCCACAAAGTATTTTTCTAAATTGTGTAGTAGGCAGAGACAGGCTGAGACAGTGGGTGTAGTTACGCTTTAAGGAGTGCTTGAGGTAGGGGGTGGGCCTCCAAACCAGATTTTGCATAGCGTCCCCAAAGGGCTAGAGAATGTGCTGTGTGTAATAGTGGCTGCTTGCCTGTTTGACTGGATGTCAGCGTTGGCAGCAGGCAGCGCTGCTGTGTCGCACATTGGGTTGACAGATTGATGTGTGTAATGGTAGAATAAGGCTGATCTGATTTTTTTTCTCTCTAGGAAGTCAAACAGGTTGTAACTTGGTACAAATGGAACAAATATGCAATAACGGACAAAAGATGGTTTGGCATTGTTCTTTTTGCGTTTAACGATCTCGACTTTTCCGACATTATACCAATTGATTTTACATTGCTTTTGAATCATATGCACACTGCACTGCTACAGCTGTTAATAGCATTTTTTTTTTTTTTTTTTTTGCGTTACCACTTTAACTGCCTACCCTGCATAAGACCCCACCACATGTCATTATGTATTCCATATTTAGCAGCAGATATTGACAGTAGAATGACTTTTAATTACACAAGAATTTCACTTACCTATTTTGCTATTGAGTGGGCAGCGTAGTTCACCGCTCAATTGGTGTACCTTCGGGCTATTGTTGGCTTTATCTTGTTGGTATGGTGGAATGCTAATTTATGGTGGTGAAATGTTATTTTTATGTACTCCCAGATAGACGCTATTGTCCAATGTGTCATTCTTGCTTGGTATAATTGCATAAGAGGGAGCGTCCTGGCCAATAGGGGGCCTGCGCCAGCTAGTATGTACTTATACAGTACATCCCTATTTATCTGCCATAAATAAGACACTGGCTAAAGAAAAGGCCTGAAAGATTACCTTGATGACTGCTTTAATTCCTAGGCTTAAACATGGTTGGTTCACATCACAGGTTGACCTTTCACAATCATAAAAGTCGTAATTTCTCCACCTCCCCATTTTCTCCCCACTCTGAACCCAGTGATCCCGTCCTCCCTACAGAAATGCCCTTGACGAGTTGACGCATACCAACATTTCGTTCCAGAAAGAAACATTATCTGTATTTCATATGTTTTACTCCCAAATTCCCACTGTGGACTTAGACGGTATTTTCACAGAGAACAATAAGACAATTGCTCAAGTGGTAAAAGTTTCACTTGGTAACTGAAATTGGATGTGGAAGAAAGAGAAAAAAAACGTTGCATCTTATTCAAGTTAAACTATTCCAGTGCTTGACTCTGGAATGTAGAGCTACTCATGCCAAAGTCTGAATCAGAATAAGATGTGGTTTTACCACACTTAAACTTTTCTACTTTTGTCACATATTTAAATTTTTGCCTTCATCAGAGAGACCAGATAGTGTGGTAACATTGGTTAAAGCAGGCCTCCCTAGCAACTGGCGATGCCTAGGGAAAGTCACCTGGGAAAGATCATCTGCAAAGATAATAACCGCTTGATAATTACACTTTCACTTTCTTTACAATGCTACGGCCTGCGGCTGTTTGGCTCTTCATCCTGGATGGCAGCCATTCACCGATTCTGTGCTAATTTAACCAGAGCTGCCATAACTCACTAATCTGTAAAGCTTTAGGTTAAGCTAAGTCTGCCTTCCAGGCTCTTTATGTAGTCCTAATAACACGTGTCATCAGCTCAAAACCGGGACCGATTTTCTGGAGGCTGTGTCAAACCTGACATTTTAGATTGAAAACACACTTTTCTACCTGCTGTTTTAAATTGAGGGCCTTATTACAAAGTGACAGAAAACCTACTTAACACACATCTGTGAAACAGGTATATCATCAGCACTCACAAAACCCGCAAAATGACCTGTCAAGGAAAAGTTAAAATTAACGGCCAACTCTACAAGGAAACCTGCTGACACTGCCTACATTTTCAACAACAGACAGTCATGTCTGATCCCTCCTTTTTTTTAAAGACAGCTCTCAGAAACAATGCTGCTGACTGAAACTTGTTTGTCTGGTAGGAGCGAACACCGTGCAGCCTCCCTTCTATTGGGCTGGGCAGGACCAGATAACAACAGATGTGTCTTTATCAGTGCCATGTTCTACCACAGACATTACAAGAGCACACAACAGAGGACCCCCACCCACTGGTGTCAGCACATTCCACCGGGACAGATTGATGACCGCAGAGTTCCTCCCAGTCCTTTTCATAGGTCGAGGAGGGGGAGGGGGGTCATTCCAGACTGGAGAATTGGTGGCATCTGTCGGAACAATGAGCTCGCGCAAGAGCAACATGCTAAATCACTGTCTCAGCACTCTGGGTAGGCCAGCCGAGTCACGGACGATCAGTGTAGCCCATTAGAGCACCCGCGCCCAATTTTGACTTCCACACAATGTCTCTTTCTCTTTCTGGGACGAATACACTCTGACCCTCGGCAGGGCCAGGTCTCTACTCTCCGCTCCTGTGCATGTGCTCGTCGTACTATCCCCCTCAAACCTCTACTCTCCGCTCCTGTGCATGTGCTCGTCGTACTATCCCCTTCAAACCTCTACTCTCCGCTCCTGTGCATGTGCTCGTCGTACTATCCCCCTCAAACCTCTACTCTCCGCTCCTGTGCATGTGCTCGTCGTACTATCCCCCTCAAACCTCTACTCTCCGCTCCTGTGCATGTGCTCGTCGTACTATCCCCCTCAAACCTCTACTCTCCGCTCCTGTGCATGTGCTCGTCGTACTATCCCCCTCAAACCTCTACTCTCCGCTCCTGTGCATGTGCTCGTCGTACTATCCCCCTCAAACCTCTACTCTCCGCTCCTGTGCATGTGCTCGTCGTACTATCCCCCTCAAACCTCTACTCTCCGCTCCTGTGCATGTGCTCGTCGTACTATCCCCCTCAAACCTCTACTCTCCGCTCCTGTGCATGTGCTCGTCTTACTATCCCCCTCAAACCTCTACTCTCCGCTCCTGTGCATGTGCTCGTCGTACTATCCCCCTCAAACCTCTACTCTCCGCTCCTGTGCATGTGCTCATCGTACTATCCCCCTCAAACCTCTACTCTCCGCTCCTGTGCATGTGCTCGTCGTACTATCCCCCTCAAACCTCTACTCTCCGCTCCTGTGCATGTGCTCGTCGTACTATCCCCCTCAAACTCATGCGCAAATCCCCCCCTCGTACTATCCCCCTCAAACTCATGCGCAAATCCCCCCAGAAACGTGCTTCCACACCTCAACCTCCCTGCCTCTTAAAGCTCCACCGGGGCTTGTGAAAACATTTGACTGGACGCAAAAGTATGGACACGCTACATTACCCCTGTAAGCTCCAGCCTCTGGGTCCGGAAAGCTTCATAGTAGGGAGGAATCAGCCCTTATTGGGCAGAAAATCAAAACTGAGTGCAACAGTGACTTTTTCACCTCAGTGCTGCTTTGTGCTTGGAATTCTTTGTGTTTTTTTCTTCTCTGAGTCGGGGCAAAAACGGACGGGAAAAAAACAGCAGGTAAAAACGGGATTAAGACGGCCATGATCTTCCCAGTATCTGGCAATGATTTAGACTGTTTTATGTTAAATGGATAATGTCTACGGTCATGTCTACGTTGTGCACCATCTCTACCCTTTTGGATGTAGTATGTCTCGGACAGTCTGCCTCTTTACCTAACCTGGGGACTGCTAAGCAAACAAGTGAGCATCTAATCCATCTAATGAATGCACTCCTCTGAACAATGTGAAAGTGATGGACAAGGAAAATCCGCAATAAGCTTATGACCACATTATTTATGGCTATTAAGGTCTGAGGGTCTGAGGTATCAAACAAGCCTCAAACCATCACTCTGCTGCCAGATATGCAGTAGATATGGATGGATGACTTTAAGGGTTGTTTCTCCTGACAAATTTTCCTATTGAACTCTATGGAAAAATAAGTCAGGAGAAGAAACCCTTCAAGTTAGTCTACTGTATTTCTGGCAGCAGAGTGATGATTTAAGGCTTGTTTGATATGTCAGACCCTTGATGACTTAGAGCCATTTAGCCAGCCATGTGTTTCCATACTGTTCCAGTGTAATTTACAGCTAAATCTAGTCCCACTCCCCAATTCCCATAGAGATCCATTCAAATGCAGAGACGTTATAGTATTGCTTGTAAGAGTACCAGAAAATAAGATATCAAGAGTCTTTTGATGTTGTTGGGTCACAGACATCAGGAAGTCATGGCATACAAAGGATATGCGACCAAATATTAAAAATTTAAAGGCACAGTCAACAGTGTATTTAAACTGACCCACTGGATTTGTGATATAGTGAATTAAAAGTGAAATAATCTGTCTGTAAACAATTGTTGGAAAAATTACTTGTGTCATGCACAAAGTAGATGTCCTAACTGACTTGCCAACACTATAGTTTGCTAACATGAAATCTGTGGTTAAAAATTAGTTTTAATGACTTCAACCTAAGTGTATGTAAACTTCCGACTTAAACTGTACCTATTGACATTTACTTGAAAATATATTTGGTGGGTGTGTAGTGGATACATCCCTCTGTGATATGTTGTGGCTATTTGAAGTTTCTAGAATCCCTTGTCCATCACTTTAATGATAAAACTGTGTGGAAGGAATCACAGTTCAGACTTTAAAAACCACACATGTTGTGGTATTTCATTTGATTGACGAAAGAATCCTTACAGAATTGGATGTAGTAGGTTCTGAGGTATTTAGGGAAATCAATAGTGAGAGATATAAGGGCTGTCTGAGACACTTAGTTGATAGTCTTCATAGTTCACTAGAACCTGCATGAATCATGAAGGGCTATAGGAAACTCATAGGGCTGCATGATTCACAAAAGCCTATAAGAGACATATTGTTACGATCCTGATACGGGACGAACCCAAGTGCAACGACCAGGAGACAGATTACAGAAAGTGGAACTTTATTAAGCGTTGGGGTGGTCCCAAAGCTGTACACGGGAGCAAAACAGGTTAGTTAGTTAACACAGGATAGCGTCCAACTGAGGACTGCTCCAAGCCGGAGCTGGACTTGAAGAAACACGGAACTGTTCCAAGCCGGAACTGGACTTGAACGGAGGTGTCTAAAACACCGGAACTGGACTGGAACTGGACTGGAAACTGGATCGGAACTGGACTGGAAACTGGACCGGAAGGTCCACTCAGGAAACGGGAGCGGCACGGAACTTGTTCCAAGCCGGAACTGGACTTGAACGGAGGTGTATAAAACACCGGAACTGGACTGGAACTGGACTGGGAACTGGACTGGAAACTGGACCGGGAGGTCCACTCAGGAAACGGGAACGGCACGGAACTTGTTCCAAGCCGGAACTGGACTTGAACGGAGGTGTATGAAACACCGGAACTGGACTGGAACTGGACTGGAAGCTGGACCGGAAGGTCCACTCAGGAACACAGGGGACGGCACGGAACTTGTTCCAAGCCGGAACTGGACTTGAACGGAGGTGTCTAAAACACCGGAGCTGGACTGGAACTGGACTGGAAACTGGACTGGAGCTGGACTGGAAACTGGATCGGAACTGGGCTTGAACAGGACTGGAAACTGGACCGGGTAGCTTGAGTAACCGGGCAGAAAGCAGAGGTTAAAGGCAGGGTGTTGTGACAGGACTGTAGCTGGTGAATGCACCGCCGAGTTGGAAGGTGCGGCGTAGCTCGGGCAATACTGGCGTAAGCCGGCTGGCATGCAGAGGTCCTGGTACCGCAACACGAGTACGGGAGGTACGTAACACGGGGAGGACAAACACAGCTGCGGGAAGACTGGAACTGCGGCGTCTGGAGGTTTTGAAGGGAAACAGGTAAATGCATGCAGCAGCGAAAGTTTAGCAGAGATAGCTACCAGTCAGGAAACCAGGCGAACAGGTATGAACCAGCAGGCTCACAAACACTGGACCAGAAACGGGATACGAAACAAACACGGTAGGTTAGTCAACGAACTGGCGCTGAATAGCAGCCAGCCAGGGGTTTAAATGGTGCAGGAAGTGAAGGAGAAAACGAGAAACAGGTGTGAAGTTAAATCAGGAGTGATTGCCGAAGCACAGCAGTGAGGAATGTGAGTAACGAGAGGGGCGAGTGATAGGCGGAAGCTAAAGTGGAAAATGAAACCAAAAGTACCCGAGGGAGACGCCCAGTCCACAGCCAGGAGGGAAACACGGACAAGGGATCCAACATGACACGGAAGGAAACAAGGAAAACATGGAAAACGGACAGGACGGGAACGGAACGTTACACATATGATACAATTAGCCAAACAGTCTGTTTGGGTCTCAGACTGAAGCCTTGGCCAAAAGTCTACCCAGCTTCATCTTTTCACTGGGTTAGAGATCAGTTAATAAACACTGCTCCTGAAAGACCTCACCGGGGTCCTGCTCTAGGGTTATGTAAACACCCAGTTACATAAACAATGGGTTGACGCCTGCATATCTTCTGAGATCGAACACACAGAAGCTGTTCAAAGATGCAACGTTAAGCTTCATATTTTGAAAAGTTTATGTGCTGTGTCATGGTGCAGGAAGACCTAAATGCTCCAGCCGAGAAAACATAAATTTGCAGTTGTGTGTATAATCATGCCACACACTATGTTTGCTCAAGTGGTAAAGCATTAATGGAAGCTTGTGTTGATGTGATTGTGTCCTGAATGCTGCAGTTTTTTTTTCTTTTTCAGACAATGTGATTATTTTCTTTCTTTTGCTGACTTGTAACATAACCCACAATGTTTGGACAGTTGAAATAAAGGTTTGAATGGCTTGTGGGGTTGAGTTACACAAGGTTCCTCTTTTATCTTATGATGGAACAGCTGCAGAAAAAAAGCAGGCCTGTAAATCAGTTTAGACAAGTTATGGGTTTGAATATTTTCACCTGTTGTTTTGAGTGATTCTTAAAAAGGGATACATTTCTATGAAGGGTTCACGGAGACAAGATGTCACCCAACACAAAACCTGCATACTGGTGGTGACCTGCTTCCACTTTCTGCGATTTCTTCATTTGACAAATTCCAAAAATTTAACTCAACTTGGTTGTTTCATTTTTTATTATTTTTTTATTATTCAAAACAATAAGTTTGACCATAAAGTTTCAGCAGTCATATCCAAAAACAGTGGTGTAATATTCAAACTTCCCAGTCAGATATTTGTTATTACTGTCTCCCCTGCTGAGGAACACACACCTAGCTTTAGCATATGAGCAGTTGTCTGACAGCGTTGAGTTATCTGTCAGCTGAGTTGCTTGCGGGATAAACAAAAGGACTCTTTAGAGAACTTACACCTGTTCTCTGACAGACACATCTTTAACTGTGGAGAGCAGTACAGACAATTTTTAGATGCTTCATAAACACAGCATTCCTCCAGGCAGAAGCAGTTCCAATTCAATCTTAGGCGGTCAGCAGGGGGTTCCTCGATTACACCCTGGACATGATGCTGCTCAGACTGGCTTTGCCGATTGCCTTCTCCTGACATGAGTGCCAATACATCACTGGTGGCTGGAAGTGAAGTTTGCTTAAAGTGAAGCAACCACATTCACCAGAGGAGTAGAATGATGGGCCGAAGGAGAATTTCTGCCACCTCTCAGTACTCCTGTCGTTCTCCCTCTGCCCAACTGTTTTTGTCATTCACCGTACTATTGCATGGAGAGTCAACACTGGGAATGTTCCCCTAATTAGCAGGCCTGGCCGGCACAGAAACAGAAAAGTCTGAAAAGCGGTCAGCAGGCCTGTCCTAGCTGTCTGGAAATAACACAGAAAACCAGCAGCTTAAAACAGACTGCGGACAAAATCTTCAAGCTGAATCCAAACAACAACGGCCTGTGCTGACATCCACCTCGTAAAAACTGAATTGAAGCTTGGATGTCTTTTTCGCCGCCCGTTTGTACAAACTGCACCTGCTCCGTGGAGCCGAAGAGGACTCAACCTGTCCCTCTGATTGGTTCTGAACAAATGTGAATACCCTGTCCAAACGACACAATATTTTAAAAAATCAGCACATGCACAGGCATTAGATGAAGGAAAGGCACCTATTGCAATTACATTTTTTGTGGGAAAAATTTATTGACTGAGTATTTTGACCACATTGCTGCCATTGACTTACATGGTGAAAGACCTATACTGGAGCCAATCGCATTGCGCTAGTGAGCAACGGCACAATTGCCGCTCCCAGCCCAACCAGGATGTGAGCTTCAAAACGAAAGCCCAGTCTTGGCCCCTTGACTTTAACTCAAGGATTCAGTCCCATTGCAGGAGAGAAATGAAGGCACCTTGGGACAAAGAACGCATTAGTCCTTCCAGATTGTGCCTGCAGGATGGGCTTACTTAGCCTTATAGTTTGGTAGAATGCTGTATTGGTGGCTAGTTTAGCTCACATGCTGACTAATAATGATTGCAAAAAAAGGTCATTGCAATACATATTGCTTGCCAGACATGTGTATATATGTACAGCATATGCACGCATTGCACACACACACACACACACACACACACACACACACACACACACACACACACACACGCAGAGTAATGCAAGATGTTACAAACTCACAGAAGTGGAATATTGTATGTGTTATTTTTTTTTGTTCCATTTAATGAAAAATAACACCCTCTAGAGAGTACAGTTTTGAGAGTCAAACTTAAATGACATCAGTTCAAGACCAACAAGAAAGGAAATGTCATTGCTTTACTGTCAGCTGAAATAAAAGACGTCAGGCTCCCCGTTGTTTTTTTCATATGCGTTCACTTGTTTGTTAGTTCATTTTGTATTTTCATGCAAATCAGCAAGGGCTTAAGCTAAAACGTACTTAATCTCCCCATTCTTTCATCCTTTGACATTGCCAGCAGAGTGCTTCTCTGCCTTTTGTGTTGACAGTGAACACATGGAAGCAATGGATGGGGACATTAAGAAGCACAAAAAGATAAGAATAAGAATTTTTAATCGCCACAATTTTTGTTAATAAAAAGGACTGAGGTAAAAGTTTGTACGCACTTCCTCTTCCATTGTTCTGATTCATGTACTCTTTGGGCTCCCTCTCCGGGAGCTGTTAATCACGATGACAGTTACTCAACATTGCTTTTTCCGACCTTTTACAGCTGGCTCCACCATGATGGCTCATTTCGTTCAATTTTTGGTTTGTTTTTAGTGATCTAGACAAAGAAGACAGTAGGATGCAACCAGAAGTGGAGAGAAGTAATATGGATTCACAGGGCTTCTGGTAGGCATATCCTGCTTAAATGTCAAAGATTATATGTATTTTATTGTACATCAAAGGTAAGGACAAATGTTAACTGAACACTGGCTAGTGTGATACCACGTGTTGCACCCATGACTATGGATAATGCGATGGGAAATCAATTTACATGTAGGCTACTTCAGCTATAGCCTACATGTACATGCTAACATGCCAACATGCATCCATCTAACATTCTAACAGGCATCCAGCTAAAATGCATCCAGCTAACATGCTAACATGTATCCAGCTAACATGCTAACAAATCATATAAGTGGTGGGGTGGGGGTTATCTTCTGTAAAATTATCTGTGCATTGATTGTAATGCTTCTCCCAGACTGGATAAGTCAAAAAATCAAGAAAAGACTCAGCACAATTAAACTATATATGTCAGTGGAGAGAAAAGATTAACCTAAATAACTGGAATAAATACCCAGTGCTCTACTCCTAAACATCAAGTGCTTTATATGACTCCAAAGGTGTCCAGTTGTGGTACTCTCCTGCCATCTCTCAACCAGTGGCAGCGCCAGCGGATTTTTATTGGGGTTGCTGAGGGGGAGCTTGACTATTAATTGGGGGTGCTACGGAACTGTGGATATACCAGTATAGGCATGCACGACCAAACGCAATCGCGCGTGTTAAGAGTGGCTAATACAGACACTGAGCAATACAAAAGTACGACAGAATCAGACTCAAGCTCGGAACAGCGCGCACACACACCGTATGTGCACACACAAACACAAACACACACAGAGCGAGTCAGCGACAGAAACCTCATGCACCGCTGTTGGTCTAAAAACAGTGTATCAGACCTCGATCCAGATCACCAGACGAACGAAAACCAAAACGGTACAAACGCGAGATAACACAACGCGACAGCCATTTCTCTCCGACATCCCAAAAACCGCAACAAACCGTTAGACGCCTAGCAGAACATACATCTCCAGGTACATAACAATGCTGCCGGCTCCCTAGTAAGCACTGAGTGCAGAGCACATGGAATAAAGAATAATTTACAGAATATAAATAAAGAATAATGGTGAAGCATGAGAACAACTGTTATACAAGTAGGCTATGGCAATATATAGCACTACCTGGCCTAGTAATAGTACAGCACCATTATAAGACAGTCACTCACCATTGTCTTCATAGAATGATTGATTTCATCGGTGTCCAGATCTTTTGTCCTGCTGGTGTTTATGGCCAACAATGCCAGTTTACTGATCTGGGTGTCGCCACTGCTGTTCCTCAGGTAGGCCTACGTTTTTAAACGCCGCAGACAAGAGAAACTCCACTTGCAGCTTGCTGATGACACGGGAATGTTATTGATATACATATCAGTTTATAGAAGTCCATAAAGGCATCCTTGTATGGGCTCATAAGTGACAGGAACTCAGTATGGTTTAAGAATTGGACGTCTTGGCCCTTCCTGTGGATGTTGGCTAACATCCACGTTAGCATCCACGTTGGCCGTAGCATCCTCAAACTGATTCTCCTCCTGCTCTAGCTGATCTCCAGTCTCTAAACTTGTTTCAGGAGACTCGCTACCAACTGTTGCGGGTTGATCATCCACAAAACGTGGCCGTTTGGAGACCAAGAAACGATCCATTTCGGACGATATTGGTCACTGACTTCTGCGTTGAAAATGCGCCTTCGATCATTAAACAAGCCCAACTAGCCATTAGCCAACCACACATGCGCTAGCGAACGTACTGTAAATAATGTATTATCGGTCATCTATTAATTGGACCAGATAATGTCACACAGTCAAACAGTAAATTTTATTCAGTGAAAAAATTCAATGTGTGAAGAAGTTACTAAATTTCTTGGGGGTGCTACGGGGGTGCTATGGCCTTTCTTGGGGGTGCTCAAGCCGCCTATGCTCTCAACACTGTCCAAAATTCCAGCCAGGAGAAATAATACTTTGTTTCATGAGAAATGTGACTTCCTATTTTCCTGAGCTCAGGAGTATTAATAATAATACAAAATTTTTTTTATAAAACAGGATGTATTTAAAACAGTTATTTCACATTCACTGAAGTCTAGTGCCTGGCTTGCCTATAATGGAAATGTATTCACCACTGAAGTCAAGTCTAAAAATGTGGATGATAAAAAGCACTCAGCGTTTGTTGAAGCATTCCAGCATCCAGGCACACTGTTTTCCTAAAGGCAGCCATCGTCATACCATGGTGTGCTTTTGTTTTCATTGGAAAGGTCTCTGTAAGCTCTCTTTTACGATTCACGCTCTCTTATGTCCGCTGGCTTGTGAGTGATGAGAAAATGCTGCCCTAAACAAGAGTGGACTGGTCATCTGGTCTGAAGAAGAGCGGCATTCGGACGCACCCAAGTACCCCACCTGCAATGTGGAAGTACTGGCCTGAGGGATTTATTGGAGACCCACATTCAATATAATCAAAATGCCAACAACATGAATATAGGGGTATTAAAGAAAGCATTAATTTAAAGGTGCAGGCAGGGCACAGTGTATTTTAACAGCTATGTTGCACACAGTGCACAGTGGATTATGTTAATTGGCATGACACCGCAGCCATATCAACAGTAAAGGATGCATGTTGTTAGTGTTTTGAAAATCCCATCACCCCCGCCCCAGCCTCCTTTAACCCCCTATGGAGGGAGAACAAAGGTTCTGCCTTCAATAGCATTCCCAAGGCCCCCCATTAGTGTTCTCCATGAAAATGATGGATCTGTCACACCGGTCCACAATTTCATGGATTCTTTACAGCTAGCTCAAACTGTCCCGTTCCCTGCTAAGGGGGAAGATGCACTCTTTCCGCCTGTGGTTAAAAAAAAATACAGCTTCATAAAGGGGACGATCCCAGAACACATGCTGTAACATGCCCCCCCCCCCTTTCCCCTCCACTCCACTCCCGTGACGCGAAGCGTGGCCTCAGAGCAGGGAGTCTCGGCTCGCTGGCATGACTGATGCCCCGGCAGCGCTAATTCTGCATTTCTGGGAGTGGAGTGCGCACCTTTTGGAAAGACGGAGATAAATTGGCCTATTAGGAAATGCAATCACATTTCCTTCGGCGGGCCTTGGAGATGTGCACCCCACCTCACAGCTCCCCACAATCCAGGACCGTGGACTATAAGAGGTACCTGGGGCGGCCCTGGGGCATGCTGCAGTAAGATGACACTGTACTTCAGGAAGGTGCGGAATCGGCGGGACCTATAAAAGAATTGTCGAAAGGGCGCTGTCCTCTTCCCGCAGAGCGCGGCCAAGGGGCCGAGCTGCAATTCAGGTTATTCACCGACGGGGCTCTGGGATTCATATTCATGTCCTTCACACAAAGCCGCTCACACAAAACGGAGCCTGCTGGTAGGCTCTAATGGGGCTTGGAGGTGTAGGTGTGAATCTGCCCATTACCATGAAAGCCTATGTCAGGCTCCCTGCCTGAGTCTCCAGCATGGCAGTCAGGGGAGGTGTCCTTAAGAAAGGAGGTCATTTTAGTTTTAAAAGAAACAACTATTTTGCCTCTGTATTGTTGCCTCTTCAGGGCTCACCCTGCCAGTCCTGGTGACGAATAACCCCCCCCCCCCTCCCCAGCTCTAGAAGACATAATCTGCCTTAATTGAATGCTATAGTCTTCTGTGTAAACATTATTCTTTACCAAGACATTTTCCTGGAAAGTTGACAATGCAGAGCGCATTGCACTGCTTTATCTACAGAATTTTAAAAAATATTTTCGTGCCCTAAACAAATTTTTTAAGCTTTCAGCAGAATGTCGCTGTTTGTGCCGAGCACATGACCAAGATGCATAGTTACTTTGTTTTCAAAGCCAATTCAATTTGGGCCCTCAGCTGTGTTTCGACAGTTCTGACCTGAAAACAGTACATAAGTAATTATATTACATTGTTTACTCCCTCTCATTCAGGTCAGTTTTACATTCTGCATATTCACCATTAACTGGATATTAACTGGAAAGAGAAAGTCTGTTGCCAAAAGGCACACCATCATTTTCCCATTTGGGAATGCAACTCACAACATTTTACAAGCCCCGTAACTTTATATAGTTTATATGAGTCACATTGCCACCCGTGTTATAAAGCGTCATTCATATTCATATGTTCACATGGCACTGCAGCAACATCACTTTATGTCTAAATTCAGCAAGTAGCAGGGATGAGACTAAATATGCAAGACGGAGATTACGCAAAACACAGCTGCATGGTAGAAAAACACAACTAATCAAGCTGTATCTTTGAACTTGCCACTCAAGGTATCTTCCGGCTTCCTGTTTAAGTTTCCCACAAGTTGCTATTTCGGACCTCAATTGTTGGAAGTGCTTCCCTCAGCTGGAACGGTCCCAATCTCAATAATATGATCAGGCAGCTAATCACAGACTGACAAAGCAGGGCTGGCGAAGACACCCGTGCTGACAGGGAATTGTGGGTGTGACGGTACTTTACGAGGTCTGTGGGCCAAAGATAAGTTTTCAAGGGCTTCCTTTAATTTTGTTGTTTGATACGGTGACCCTGCTCTGAGTCGTGACCTCACTCCAAGTTGCGGAGGCAGCAAGGTCTGGAATACTGTTATCTGTCATGGTGGAGGAAACTCAACAGGGTTCCCCTCTCTAACGCGTATAACTTAACAGTGGATATTTTGAAATGAAGACATGATATGCTCTTTCCAAGTAAAGGACACAAAATAGACTTGATTTGATTGATTTGATTCAGGATGATGTTTTTCTGTTCACGATGAGCAATGAAAGGGAGAGCATTTGTTAGTAAGTAAGACATTTTTGTTCTGTCAGTTTATCTGTGCAGACCAACAGAATGGCAGTATGAAGATATATTATGAGGGAATAACTGTGTTCTCAGGATCAATCCTCAGGTCATGTGATAACTACAGTCTGCTAAATAACTAAATTGCAGCTTGTATCTACAATCCCCTGTTCTCTGTAATGTGTCAGCTGAGGCCTCTTGGACTGGGTCAAAAACAGTGTGAATGGTGGTGCTAATCACAGTCAGATTACTGTGGGCTCCAGAATTATTGGCACCACTGACTGGCAATGCACAAAAAAATACACAATATAATTATTGAGATAAACTCAAAATGCCAAGATATTGAAAATAATATTGAAAAAATATTGTTGTTTATTAATGTTTCAATGGAACCAACCAAAATCATACATTTATTTAATAAAAAATTTATTTCACAAAAATCAAGGTTCCATAATTATTGGCACCCCTGGTTTAGTGCTTGGTGGAACCACCTCTGGCAAGGACAACAGCATGGAGTCTTTTCCTGTAATGTTTGACAAGGTTAAGAAACACATTTGGAGAGATTTTGGACCATTCCTCTGTGCAGATCCTTTCAAGATCCTTCTCACTCTTGGGTTTGCGCCAACTGCCCTCTTCAGTTGCGCCCACAGGTTTTTGATTGGATTGAGGTCTGGCGACTGAGATGGCAATGGCAGAACATTGATTTTGTTGTCACTGAACCATTTCTTTGTGGATTTTTAGGTATACTTTGGGTCATTGTCTTGCTGGAAAGTCCACCTATGGCCAAGTCTCAGACTTGTCAACCAGATTGTCAGCCACAATTGGCTTATACTTGGTGGAATCCATTATGCTATTGATCTTAACCAGTACCCCTGGACTTCTGGAATTAAAACAGCCCCAAAACATCACTGAACCCCCACCATATTTCACCATGGGTATGGGGTGCCTCTCCTTGTATGCATCTCTGTTTCGATGCCAAACATGCGATACTGTATCCAGTCAGGGGTGCCAATAATTATGGAGCTCACTGTATACATAGGTACTGAATGTGATGGAGGAAACTCACAAAGGACTCTAATTGACACAAAGACACAATGGGCCTCATTCATGAAATGTGAGCAGAACAAAATTGCACGTAAATCATTCGTATTAGCAATTTTGTTAGTATTTTGGTATTCATCAAGGTTCTTGTATCTCAGATAATTTAGCAACGTTTCATGAATGAGGCCCACTGTGATCTAGGGCATCTGCCCAAACTGCCTCCTCTGGAGATACCACAAGTGCCACGCTGGTGGGCTCAACAGAGGGCATATGGTCAAGCCCATGGACCTCAGCGTCCAACATGGACGCGAACATCCCACAATCTGCGGGCACCCACTGTGAACTTAGTTAGCTCCGGCAAAAAATCGGTAGAGGCCGGTATGGAAATGAAACCTAGTCGTCTCCTTTGGAAAAGCCTGGGACCCATCGCAGTTCATGCGTGCTAAGGCCGAACAGAGATTTTTTTTAGAGAGGCCGAGTCGTCTGCTGAATCTTCAGTGGACCCCGGACCTTCCATCGAACCCCTCTCAGATTAGCCAAACGTGCAGGGCCGACTCTGAGAAAATAGGGTGTTGGAAGCCTCTGTGGAAAGCGCCACAACTCGCTCAAGTTTGGGACCTCCTCCGCTGGAGGCCCCTCAGGGGGACCATGCTGGGGAGCTTTAGTACGGATTTCCAGCATAGCGGATGCAACGTGGATGGGTGAACTTGAGTAGGGGAACATGCACGAGCAGAAAACGGAGCACATGCTCAGAATCTGCCACACAAACCAATCAACGTAGCGCACACGCTCACAGATTGGGAAAAGTGTCACTGGAGTGCGACCACACCAGGATTATACAAAATAACCAAAAAAAGAATGCAAACATTCCTAAGATGTAATATAAACGCGGCAGCACCAAGTGCCCAAACCGCACTATATGCTATACGAAAACAATTAGCAAAGTTTAGCGTTAGCAATAACAAACGAAAAAAACTATACCAAGTATCTTAGCAGGAATGCTACCAGCGGTTTACCGCATACGAGTGCTATCACAGCCTTTGGAGGATGGCAACCTGTAGCTCCGACCATAGTCACAAGGCGCGGGGGATAGCACAATATATAAACAAGTTTTATGTTTCCACTCAGCATCGGCAAGAAGAAGAGAACTTCCACATTGACTCTATTTATAGAGGAAGTTACATCATCACGTGGAGGTCATGGCCATGACAAATGGTTGGTATAAGAGTCTCGATGCATCCGGCAACAAGAAGGTATATTCGTAAGTTGACGACCCTAATGGTCGGAGGAATTAAATAAAACAGCACTCCCTCTCATGTGATATTGCTTAAACATATATTTTTTTTTTTTCTACCTTGTGCAATTATCGACTTCTGACGTTGCATATCTGTGGATAATTTCTCAAATGAATTCCCCTTCTCATATTTTCTGAGTATTTCCCTGTGATTGGAAGGTGTCTCTGAATTAGAGTGCTTTTTAAAGAGCAGTCAATGAGCTGTCAAAATCTCTTCTTTTTGCCTGGTTCCTCTAAGGTTGATTCTTTGAAGCCTTCAAATGGCTTTTTGATTTTAATGTGGCTCTTTACTTATTTATAACAATGGGTAGGCACAAATGAGAGATATAAAAGGCTAAACTACATAAAAGTAATCAATTCAAGGGCTATTTTTATACTATATTCCATAATATGAATCAAAGATGAACAAGATCTGAGGAAACTGCACACCAGCAGAGGCAAATGAAAATCAGATGAAAGGTATTGCTGTCAACCTGCAAACATGCCGGACATCTTTCCATTGAAGAGCAAAATAATTATGGAAATGCATGTTTGTTTTTCAAAATATGTTTCATTTTTGCACTTTTTTCATGTTAATGGTTGCTTTATGACTTTCAATAATATAAAGGAAAGCTATTTTTTATGTTAAAATAATACTCAGTTGAAACAAAAAAATGTTCCTCAAACTTTGCTGGATTCTTTTTCAGGGAAACATTTCTTCTCCATTGTGTATAGTGTATATTCAGCAGTAAGCTTCAAAACTTTCCTTGACTGAAGCACTTGTCTGTACCAGATAAACACAGTCCCTACTGTAATTGTGCCCCTTTTCCCCATGAAATCCCATTAAAATACCCTCTTACTGATTTTATAACGCTGTTGTCATGGTATTGTTAAAGCCCAACATTAGAGCCACAATGGCTCCTTTTGATGCTCCGCTTTAAATATTGGACAACAAGCAAATTGCTCATTCTTGCAGTTTCTAAATAATCTATGGCATATTTTCTACCCTATAATTACACAGGCCCCAGGCTGGAGCCACACACTGTAATAAACTGTTTCGGTTTACAGCCTCCAGGTCCTCTTTCCAACAACTTTACTGTTCTTTCTTTCTGTACCAGAGAACATTGTGCAATGTATAACTTTAACAGTGATCATGTTGTCACTTCTAGTTAAAGATGCAATTCATCAGTAATCTGGAGATGTAACCTACAGTAAATTGATTATCAGTCATTATCACAACATTGGCAGAAAAGTCAATACTTACCTTGCAATTTGTTTCATAAAAAAACATGAAGTGTTCAGAATGGTACATATATGGATTTCCTGGCATCTTCTTTCATGCCTCACAGAAGCTATGACAATAGCAATTTATTGCAGAACCGAGAATGTCAACTCAGGTAGACAATCTTAAGTAAAGGGCATGTCAAGGTTTTGATCTTCACTTCCTTTTAGCCTGAGTTCATTATTGCTACCCTAGTAGTTCATTATGAGTGCAAAGAAGTATGTACAGAATGAATGAATAATTTAACGCTTACAGAAATATATTGAAATTATTTCAATTTAAATATATTGAAATTTAAATTATTGATATAATGCAAAACAATATGTTGCCAATTTTGCATATTATTGCCAATGTAAGATATATATTATATTTCTAGTCCACATACATGTATTTACAATATATTGCAGTATATTAAATTTCTGTAAAATAATGTGTTGCAGCACTACGTGCACCTTCAGTGCGTTTCCTTCAGAGACTGAGGGGGAAGTCTCAATTCTGCACTGTAATAACTGACAATATGAAATATTGAAATATCAAAATGAGAAATCATCTAAAAGACGTTTAGATATTTTAACAGGGAGCACTGTATTTGTGCTCAGCTGC
Source organism: Synaphobranchus kaupii (assembly GCA_029718625.1). Lineage (NCBI taxonomy): Eukaryota > Metazoa > Chordata > Actinopteri > Anguilliformes > Synaphobranchidae > Synaphobranchus > Synaphobranchus kaupii. Next base: position 46,159,928 of record CM056385.1, on the reverse strand, counting down.
AATTCCAACATCAATATTATTGCCGTACTCCCTTTGAATAAAATAAGTATAACAATATTGTAATACCAAAAAAATATTAAAACAGGTTTCAGAAACTATCGTACACGCATTCCCCTGAAAGTAGCTAAACAAATTTAAAAACAAACAGGAATGATTATTTTTTCCCTCTGCACAGTGCATGGCTAGGAATTTCCGTTATAAAGGCCCAAAATATATAATGCCATCTATAACTTTAAGAAAGTCAAAACTTTGTTGTTAGAAAGGAAAGAAAATGCTCAAACTTTCAGACTGCTTGACGGCTTTGGTAGGAAGTCACAGTATAAGAGGTCCTGTAAACAAATGCAGAAAGCAACACACTACCTACGCCAGTAATAGCACCCAAGGTTGGATTCTGTCAAGCGTGAGACAATCAATCATAATCTCAGGGTGCTGCAACTGGCTTTATGCTACATCAGGGATGTAATTGCAACATGAAGCCTACCTTTCATACCCCTCTATAAAATGCAGACCAATCTGCTGTTCAAAATAATATCGGCTCTTGCGTTTCTGGGCCTCACACACAACCACGGAAAAAGTGAAACCGTGCTCACCTGGAATGTACATATAGAACTGATGTAAAACCTTTTCCCAGTGTTGAATTACGCAACACGACCATTCCAAGAAATTCCCAAAATTCAATTTCTCCAAATAATATGCAGTAGGCCTATACATTTTGCTGCCAACGGTGTATATGAATTCAACCAATTTTAATACCGTATATCAATGCACAAAATCAACCAAATGCACTGTCAAAACACTCCAAGCTTCATTAATTATGGAACTTTGTTCTGAAAAATTGTAATAAATGTAAATATGGAATTCGTACCATTTGTTTAACATTAATGTTGTTCATTTTCATCTAATTTTGCATTGCTTATGCAATTACGGCTGGGACCATAAAAAAGAGCTTTGGACAACTATTGACTTTGACGTGAGAGTTTAACTTCAGGAAAGGGCACATGTGCGCATGAAATCTCATTGGGTCTCATAACGTGGGATGTCTGCTGTTCACTGTGGGTTCTCGTAATGTGGGATGTCTGCTGTTCACTGTGGGTTCTCATAATGTGGGATGTCTGCTGTTCACTGTGGGTTCTCATAATGTGGGATGTCTGCTGTTCACTGTGCGTTCTCATAATGTGGGATGTCTGTTGTTCAGTGTGGGTTCTCATAATGTGGGATGTCTGTTGTTCAGTGTGGGTTTTCATAATGTGGGATGTCTGCTGTTCAGTGTGGGTTCTCATAATGTGGGATGTCTGCTGTTCACCGTGGGTTCTCATAATGTGGGATGTCTGCTGTTCACTGTGGGTTCTCATAATGTGGAATGTCTGCTGTTCACTGTGGGTTCTCATAATGTGGGATGTCTGCGGTTTACTGTGGGTTCTCATAATGTGGGATGTCTGCTGTTCACCGTGGGTTCTCATAATGTGGGATGTCTGCTGTTCACTGTGGGTTCTCATAATGTGGAATGTCTGCTGTTCACTGTGGGTTCTCATAATGTGGGATGTCTGCGGTTTACTGTGGGTTCTCATAATGTGGGATGTCTGCTGTTCACCGTGGGTTCTCATAATGTGGGATGTCTGCTGTTCACTGTGGGTTCTCATAATGTGGAATGTCTGCTGTTCACTGTGGGTTCTCATAATGTGGGATGTCTGCGGTTTACTGTGGGTTCTCATAATGTGGGATGTCTGCTGCTCACTGAAGTCATGGGCTGATTGCTTTTCATTACTAAATAAGAATTTAGTCTGTATTTCTCTGCAGTCAGGGAGAAATGCTTTTGGAAAGCCCAAGCTTTCCAATTACAGTTTTTTACGATTGCTTTGACTCATTTTGCACAATAGAGTTTCAATGTGCAAAACTCTTAACACAGAATGCTATACTGCTCATTTTGGGTTCAAAATGTAGTATAGCATGTAAAATAAAAATACCAGTGTCAAATCAGAGAATATTATGTGCAAACGTTTATCACAGCACCAGAACATTAGATATTTCAAAAAATGAAGTTAAATCATTGCTGCATTTTCAATATACAACAGTCATCATGAAATAATGCTGGCAAACACAAAATCCTTCTGATAAAAAAAGAGTTTGAAAGTGTTTTTTGGGCATAACGCAAAATGCTTATACTCCTAATCTTGGGCTCAAAATCATATATAGCATGCACAATAGAAACAACTGAACCAAATTTGATTGTATTTCATGTTAAAGTTTATCATAGTGTCAGAACAGTGGATATGTTTATCGTTGAAGTTTAATTATTGGTTCATTTTCAAATACAATGACCATTATCAAATAATGCGGTCAAACACAAAATACAAAAAAGAATATGCAATGGTCATTTCCTCACAAATACTTCAAATTATGTACAGCAATCATCCCCTGTGATAGACTGCAGTTTTGCACTTGTGTTTTTATGAAAGACAAACAAAATATTAGATTAGATTATATGAAGTTTAATCATTAAAGAAAAATCATACAGTAATGCAGTACTGTAAACTCAACTGTATTGTACAGTAAAAACAAAAACAACAGTAAAAGCAAAAACAGTTACAGTAACAACAAACTTTACTGTAAAGTAAAAAAAAAAACTGCTTCTCGGTGCTTAAGCAGCATTTTGCCTCTCCGCTGCATTTGGCCACAGAATTTTGTTGACGTCGCATCTGATGTCTTCATTGGCAAGACAGCGCTGGTAAAATATTTTAGAGTGCCTTATCCACCCCTGACACTGCTGGGCTGTAATGTCATCGCATGCCTCATCCATGGCCTGAAGGATCGTTTCCTGCTCATATGGACACCTATTGTATACCTTCCACCTCCAAACTCCTCGATGGGGTTCAGAAAGGGGGAGTAAGGTGGAAGGAATTGGAATCGGAACTCTGGATGGGCTGTAAACCAGTCTTGCACAGCCAACGCACAATGGAAGTTTACATTGTCCCAGACAATGATGAGCGCCATCTGAGCATTTGGCTGTACGAGACGGTTGTACAGCCCATCCAGAAAATGTATGAGGCGCATGGAGTTGTATGCCCCCAGCAGAGGGTCAGGCTGACTGATCAGGGATGGATGTGTGTGGGCCTGCCCAATGGTCTCAGGTCTTACCTATATACTGTATATTTAGTGTACATGGTCTATGACCATGACCACGATCATGACCACAACCACGACCCTGTCGATGATCCTGTCCTTCATTACCAACCTCAACCTCACTGACCTGCTCCATGTTGTCAGAAACTGCCATTCAGGTTACTAAGCAGCCTTTTACGTAGTGGTGAAGAGATTATCAATTGTGTTGCAATGCTACTCACCTGGGCAAGGTTGTTTGAAGTACTGAGACATGACTACAAAGACCTGTTGAATTGATTTAGTGATCTGCATTTGTAGTAATTTGAACATTTGAACATTGTTGTAATATTAGGTGGCTGTATTCTGAGAATGGAGCATATGATTTAGAGTTTGGCACTTTGTATTAACAGTTTTGCGCTTTGTATGTCAGCATAGGATGTCGTGTCTTAAGGTAAGAATTCTGCAAGTCAGTTTAGCACTTTGCGTTAACAGTTTTACACTTTGTATGTCATCATAGGATGTAGTGTCTTAAGGTAAGAATTCTGCAAGTCAGTTTAGCACTTTGCGTTAACAGTTTGACACTTTGTATGTCAGCATAGGATGTAGTGTCTTAGAGTATGAATTTTGAAAGTCAGTTTGTCACTTTGCATTTTGAGTTTTGTACATTGAAATTCTGCTGTGCAAAATGAGTCAAAGCAATCGTAAAAAACTGTAAATAACTACATGGCAGGAGTCATCTTAATCATCTGTGAGGGTTTGTGACTATAAACATGAACCTAATAGTGTACCTGTTCAATGTAGCTGGCCAGCAACTGGCTCGTAAGAGATGTTACTAACAGTGTCTGGAACTGTGCTGGCGATTAGTCTTCAGTGTTGAGGACAACCGCATGCGCTATAAATAGCCATTCTTCAAAGTACTTGTTAAAGGAGAAAATGACTCATAAGGGTTATCAATGACCCTGAAAAGGTTATCGTAATGTTTCTTACAATTATGTCAGACCCACACCAAAAAGAAGATAAAATAAATAACAAAAATCAAGCAACGGATAAAATCAAATAACGCGCTCATAGCCTCAAGCTGAACATTATCTCACTGATTTTATGTGTTTTTCTCTGGGAATTTGGAAATGATGGATGCCATTTTGTTAGTCTAATTGAGATCTCTGGGTTAGTTTTTTTCTTTCTGATTCTGAATTCTGAGCCATGCTTTGATTTAAGTTACCACGGGGGAATTGTTGTTTACACATATAGATGGTCTTTTGCCTTGTCATAAGGCAACACCGATGAATCTATTGCTACCTACATTTGTTTAATTTTGGACTAAATCTAAAAGAAATCATGGTTTTTTGGCAATAAGTACCAATTAAGTGATCAGTCATTTGAGAGGGTTTCACTCATAAATATATGAATCATAGCTTGTATTAAACATCGGGCACAGAGGCTTTTCCCCCATGCATGCATTTGGAAAAAAAAGTCAGCTGCAGCAGTCATTAAAATACCATAAAGCTTCTGTCTGCAGGTGATAGAAGCATGCATGTATACAACCACATACTTATTCCATTACATTTGGGAGGGTTTGGAATGTATAGGGAACTTGGAACTTCAAAGCAGTTTGTAAGCTTCAGGAAATCTTCAGGAATTTGGACCTAACTGAACCACTGGCAGTTGCTATTGCAGAATGACAAAATGTGTGCTTCTTGGTTAAAAATAAGTTTTCTTGATTGGCTGCCTTGAGCAGAAAATGTGGCTATTTTGGTGCAATAAACCAAATGAAACACATGTATTCTCTAGTTAATGTGTGTGTGTGTGTGTGTGTGTGTGTGTGTGTGCGTGCGTGCATGCATGCGTGCGTGCGTGTTATTTATTCCTGTTGAAATGGCGTGGCTGTGGCACGTCTTACCTCTTTATTCAATATGCTAATCCCCTCTGAGATAAAAACAGATTTAATATTGACACAGAATATCAGTTGGCAAAGTGTTGAGAGTAGGAGTTTTGGTAACCGCTGACAACCAGCAGTATTGAACGCTCCAGGGATGATCGTGAGGAGAGCAAACATGATAACATGAAGCCTAACAGTAATAAAAAAAGCACTTGGACAAAGACTTTCATAGAGCAGCCCTCTCTGACGGTGAAGTGTTGAGGTAACCTAGAGCATAAAAACAATCATCTGCCAACCTACCAACACTGCATTTATTAGCAGGTCTAACAGTATTATCTATGAAACGTCTCGGTGATAATGCTCCTCTGTGCCTCACAGTGTTTGATGCTGGATAGACCAGAAGCCTAGTGTTAATCATAAATGCATGTGGGTCTTTCCGGCGGTGATTTCTCATCGTCAGAGAGACATTACTGCATAGTTTGCACTGCTGGAGGAACGGTGCCCCACAAACCTTGCAATTAATTAAAGATGATGCCGCGAAGATGTGCTGATGTTCATCGGAAGTAGGTCTGTTAGACTACGGTGGGGTTTGGGGTGTGGGGAAGGGGAAGGGGAGGGGGGGTTGGAGTGGCGCCTCGCAGCCTTCTGGGATATGCGTCTCTGTTGTGACAACCCGTTTTCAGTCCTGGGCTAAATCAATCCCTGATTAGAGGAGAAGAGCTAAAACCAGCATTTGAAATGGCTCTGAGGGCCACAATTGAGTAGTCTTTTGCTAAGACTATCTGTGAGTTGTAAAACAGCGGGCAGGTCATTTCATTTGGGTAGCAAGCGAAGGTAGCTGAGACCAAGAAGCCGCAGCAACAAAATCACCTTTGTATGATGTTATAATAGGATGTAGAAACATGTTTAAAATTATATATATATATATATATATATATATATATATTTATTTTGACAACCCTGCAATGAAAGATAATTCCTGTAAAAAAACTTATATTGCCCCCTGTGACACACGAAAGGTTCATCTGATATTATCATAATAATATTGTCATATAATAATATGTTGTTGTAGTGGTAAGTGTATCCTCCAGCTGATCAATTTTGAGGACAACATGGCTGATATTACATACGCAAACCCGATTTGCAGGAGGGAGAGGTTTGCTGGAAAAGGGGACTCCATATACAGGGTTAGTATTCCCTCACACAACTACAGCATTGGCACAGCTACCCACTAACAAACCAGGGTCAAAGGAACAACTAATGTAATCAAATCTCCCATCCTTCACAGAATGCACTGCAAACCTCCACATCAAAGCAGTCTGACGTACTTCCCAAAGCTTTGTAGCAACATCACACAGTCGGATTCTTTTACAGACATGAGAGAGTTCCCTTAAAGATTTATATGCTTAACTACCTCTGTTCGGGATAGCACCTTTCATAAATGCAGTTGTAACTATGCTTAACTAGCTCTTTTCAGGATAGCACCTTTCATAAATGTAGTTGTAGCTATGCTTAACTAACTCTGTTCAGGATAGCACCTTTCATAAATTCAGTTGTAGCTATGCTTAACTAGCTCTTTTCAGGATAGCACCTTTCATAAATGCAGTTGTAGCTATGCTTAGCTAGCTCTTTTCAGGATAGCACCTTTCATAAATGCAGTTGTAGCTATGCTTAGCTAGCTCTTTTCAGGATAGCACCTTTCATAAATGCAGTTGTAGCTATGCTTAACTAACTCTGTTCAGGATAGCACCTTTCATAAATGCAGTTGTAGCTATGCTTAACTAACTCTGTTCAGGATAGCACCTTTCATAAATGCAGTTGTAGCTATGCTTAACTAGCTCTGTTCAGGATAGCACCTTTCATAAATGCAGTTGTAGCTATGCTTAACTAGCTCTGTTCAGGATAGCACCTTTCATAAATGCAGTTGTAGCTATGCTTAACTAGCTCTTTTCAGGATAGCACCTTTCATAAATGCAGTTGTAGCTATGCTTAACTAGCTATTTTTCAGGATAGCACCTTTCATAAATGCAGTTGTAGCTTCTATTCCTTTGTCTTTTCACAGCATCAATAAATCAATCAATCCAAAGATAATGAATCACAATATTTCACTGATCATGAAGGCAAGCTATCGCTGACTAAATAACTAATAATACCAACATACACTAAAAATAAAATGTTGATTCTTACTTTGATTCAAAATAGAGTGCTCTGAGACATACTGAGTACTGATACTGGTGGGAACTTACAACAGTATCTTGAAAGGACCCTTTAAGAATCACAGAAGCTTGAAAATCTCATAATTTTCACATTTTTAAGGTTTGTTTGTTTGTTAATGCATGTTTTACACACCTAACACATACACCATTACCCAAGAAAGTTTATCAAAAATGTAAAAATAAAGTTAGAGCCGATACAACCGTTTCTGAGTTAGGGAAAACACTCTGAAGCTTTTTGTTTACTCTGTCCATTAAAATAAGCATTTTCCCCAATGAAGGAAAGCAACACAGTTGACTTTACTCCTTCCGATATCTCCAGCTCACATATTAGGAGCGTCTGCCTTCTCTGTCAGAAATCTCGAGAGGGCCTGGTCCCTCGGCAGACTGTTTGTCAACAGCATTCAGCACAGCTGTGAAACCAATCAGCCGACTGCGAATACACTCTCCACCCCACGGTGCCAGTACCTGGTAGCCCACGCCGCCCCCCCCCCCCCCCCCCCCCCCCCCCCCCACACCCCTTGCCTGCTAGCACCCTTGTCCCACAGGGCCACTGGCCAGGCAGAGATGGCCCCCAGGTAAAACTCCTGGCAAGCCCTACTACAATGGACCGGTTGATACGGGTTCTCAGAGCTTGCTCGCCATTGGTCCCTGATGCTCTCGCATCGCAGCAAGCGCTCGGCCGATCAGTGCAATCCCAGTTTTCCAGCATGTGAACCAGGCCAACAGGTTTACTGTCAGCAGTGACTCACGTACATTCCTCTCTCAATCTGCTTGGGTGAGCCCTTGCAGTATTGATGAGTTTCACATGAGACATTGCAAGGAGAGTTTGGCAACACCTTTCTTTCTGTATCAGGTAAGAAAGCAACAAACAACCTAGTACAAAGTAGTGATACAGAACATCTCTGCTGTAACTAGGTCACAAATCTAACTCGTACAGCACAAGCAATCAGCTATTTTTAGAGACACGGGCCGATACTGCAGCTATATGAAAAGGTCACGTATCCCTTTTACTTTACAAAGATGGCTCCAATGTGACTCCTGAAATGCAATGATAGGAAGAGCTCCGGGAATCTACTGCAAATAAGGGATACGCACTTTAATGGCAGGAGAAGCCTACCTCACAGATAATTGGTTTAGCAAAGGAAAAGAAGTGGGACACATAAACTGGAAAGACATTGGTTCATACTGTCACATTTAGGTACATACAGATGCACACAAGTCTGATGACAGCACCAGCTGTCTGTCAGTCAACTCCTGTTATCTAAATGGAGCATGAAGGCTTGGTTAGTGGAGAGTACTGAGAGAGTTCATACAAAACAGACAGCCTGTCCTTACATTTTGATTCACACCTCATACTTTGAAGCAAGAAAAATGTCAGGGAATGCAAGCTATAGGTTTGGTGGGGAAAATGTCACTAAAGAACTATTAAGCGCTATTATTTTTCCCTTTCATACAAAATCTTCTGTAATCAACATACATGAAATGTATAGGTTGGAAGGGATAAATAATAAACCAACAGAATCTGTACTCATGAACAAATGACTCCCTCATAAAATTTATGAAATGTCCATATTATCTTTTATAATATGGATCGTGATTAGCCTACATGATAAACTATCATACGGGGAAATTATATTCAGGAGTAATTTGTTTATTTATAGAATGGAAATGGTTTTTAATAGAAGAGAAACTTCCTCTTGAACATGAACCGCAAAGCCAACATTTATATTCAACATTTAATTGTAAATAGGCCTACACCCAGAAACTGTTATTTGGGTATTAAACAATATCTAAATTGCTTTCCATTTTTGAATTGCACACTTGTACAAATGTTTCATTTATGAGTTATTTCCTTCAAATAGTATTGAGACCAGGAGATTATTCACAAGCGCACTGCGTTAAAACAAAAAAAAGAAGAAAAAAACAACTACAATTTATGACCTTGTTTCACAAGTAGTTAGAAGCAATTTGCATGCGACAGTTACATCCTATTTTAAATAAATTATACTTCACGCACACCTGTCTGTATTCTAGGCTTCGTTTCCCGTATTTTGGAGAATTGTATTTAGCATAATTTATTGTATGTTAATAAATGGGGACGAATCACTATTATGCCGCCACGTATTATTCTGAATGAATGGTGGGTTGAATAAAACTAGTAAAAAAAAAATACTTAGAATGGTATTCCATTTATGCAGCACCTCCACAAAAACCAAAAAATTCAAATGTAAACATACGAACACACAAAAAAAGTAGTAGGCTACAGACAACACACTGCTTCCTTCTTTCTGGCATTGAACTGCTCAGTTATCGAAGACTGAATGACGTTTAGCCTCTTTACCAATGCGTTCGGTAGAGGGCGACATTGACTAGTCTTAAAAATAATTGTTGAATTTCCGAATGAACCAAATTAGTACATGAGCTATCCCCCTATAAATAAATTCCATATCTGTACACGAATATGTACACCTAATGACATCGAATACGTCACCGCATCACCGTGCTTTAATTATATTTACAGTGGGATAACAAGTAAAAGGATAATAATTTTCACAACAGACCCCACTGTGTTCTATGCTTGTTATGAATTGCGTTTAATAGGCTACCATAAACGCATTAGTGCTTGGGGATTTCGACGCTAAATGCACGTTTTTAGTACCTTAAAGATTCTAACATTAAGAGTAACATGATAAAATGTGTTGTCAATTTTAGTATACCTCGTGGTCATTCCCACGTGGCTAATTAGGTGTGGTGCAGGACAGTAGCTACTTACTAAAACTGAAACCAAAGATATTAACTCTGTTCGAGGCACTGTTGGCATCTACTTGAATAACAGCATAAAAAACACATTTTAGATGTGATAATGGTAAAGGGTAGCGTGTTTGTTTAACCATTATCCGACAATGTGATGGGGAGAAACTGTATAATTATTTTAAAAAGAAAAATAAGTCAAATAAAAAATATATATTCATATGCTCCTAGTACTTGTGTGGAGAAGTGGAGCTGGAGCGCTTAGCGCAGATATTAATGGTGACTGGATGGGGACCCGCAATGTTTGCTATGATTGGTTGGGAGTACGAGGCTGTGCTTCGCTTGCCTGAGCATCATATTACACGCGCAGTTTGTGTGTGAGAGGAGGCCGGGGCGTAGTTTCAGTCTCATGCAGGGCGCTTTGCTCTAACTACATTCATAGCTCTTGAGCGCGACCACGATCCAGATGAGTGTTGGATACTACTTTTTTCTGTTCTTTGTATAATTTGCACCTGAAATAGAGCAAGATACCAACCCCTCTTCGGTGACTGAATGCAGATCAGCACGCATTTCGGAATACGCAGTACAGTAAAGACTCCGCGATTCACCTGTAATGCACAAGGCACTACATTGAGGACTGTGTTTTGAGGAAATTCAAGGAATTGGCGTTTTGGTGCACAGGAGTCTGGAAGGATAACGATTACAGATTACTAGGAGCCAATAAAAGACTCAGGATTCGTCGCGCTTAATACGGTGGAGAAATGTTCTGATGGAGCACTTTGGACAGACATAGAAAAAACTATTTTTTGGGGGGAGAAAGTCTTATCTTCAGAAAGTTCGCTCTCATAATTGCAACAGAATGGATTTGTGTTTACTAATATAGCCTAAAGACTCAGAGCCACAGGGAAACCATATACTCTTTTGGTTGAACGATCCTGCAAACCAAGGAAACGAGAACCCATTTTGTAAGATATACTGAAAAGAAAACGCCGAAAATCAACAGCACATACTCCAGCACAAGCAACCGTGCTCCCGAATTAGGAACGCACACGCCGCCGGTCTCCAAATCGCAATCTAACCGCCACACTGTGAGTTACGAGAGCAGACAATTTATGGAACTTGATGAATTAAGACAATCAACCAGATTATTAGCACATCTTAAAAAGCCATCCAGAATCCATAAAAACAAATACAGGCATCTGCCTATTCATACATCAGCATTTTAAATTGAATTGCGCTTGGCACAAGGACGCGCATACAACAAGGGGGGTGTACAATAAACAAGACTTAAAGATTTGTTTTTATTGTTGATCGACCCTTGCCACTGGCGAGCTTGCAGCGAACACTTCTTCATGCGACGTTATTGTTTTGGGTCAAAAATCTAGCGGGATTTACACTGCATCAATTGCTTTGAATGATCAAGTCGCGTTGGTGATTTGTTGCAAAAACTACGATGAGAATGGCAAGCAACGGGGCCTATTGGAAGTATTACCTCTGGATTTTAACAGCCATGTGTAGATCTGCGTTACCAGCAGCGAAATCTCTGGAATCAGTGATATGGAGCTCGGAAAATCCCAAGTAAGTTGCATCAACGTTATCGCTATTTGTACGGTACCGATTAGCTAATATTCTTTTCAAAACTTTGAGTGATACCTTACGCTACATCTAAGCATGCGTTATTTAGTAACAGTTTATGAGTGGGCTCTGATGCATAAACTCACTTTCCTCTGTAATTCATCAAATCCAGGCACCGATTGAGTTGAGCGCACGCATTGATGTGAGATGTTGGATGATACAAAGTAGCCTACAGTATGCCTTCGCTGAACATAATGAATTGATATTTTTCAAAACGCAGATATGGGCTATATTTAGGAATAAAACGATTACCGGAAAATGTTCTCTACGAGCGATTTTGGTAAGAATATACAGTAACGCCAAGTATTGTAGCCTATAGTTGAAGCAGGTAACGTTAGACTGAAAAGCCCTGTTTCTAAAAAACCACCAAAACCGTGCCGATATACGACTATTTTGTCATTCTAAAATATTTACAATAAAGTCCAATGTCAATGGGATGCATTTTTTACGTCGGTCTCGGCTAAGGTTTTTGGCTACTGTATTTAGGATAGCTGTATTTTAACGCACGATCTAACTGCCAGCCAGTCAGCGTGCGTATTTCTGACCATGAAAAACGTTTGCGCAGACTCGCGAGTTGTAATTGTCTGCTGTCCACTCGATAACTATCGATGTTTGTTGTCTCTAATATAGATTACCATTTCGATAAAAATCGAGACTAAAACCTTGAGCATGCTGTGCTCATTTTTTTTCTTGCTAGTGCTTTGTAATGCAGATATAAATCTAATGTAGGACTGCAATGCGATTACGTGGTGGTGTATATCTATACTGCCTGATATCGTGCCAATTTCTACAGACATTTATGCATTTTTAAGATTAGGCACGTTTGTTGACCGACTGAACATGTGTTCTGTGGAAAAGACTCCAAAAGCGCATTTTGGTATTTACTTGTTGGCCTGTATATACTAGACTACCTATAGGCCTATACATCTAACCGTTTATTAATTTCAATTAGCGATGCATTTGTCACTTATTTAAAAGTAATGCAAGTAGGCAATTAGCTATATGCATTAAGAATTTTGTTGGAGAAAGTTGAGATTTAAACATACAGGAATATAGGTTGATTTTCTGTTAGAGTAAATCGTGCTGTCTCAATGTCCTTTACTTAAAAAAGTTTTTCCCCGATAGTCTGTAGGTCTTCAGCTTATTTACAATGATCTTCACAAGCTACAAATAACTTTAGCTGTAAATACCTTTCGTAATTCGTACACACACACACACACACACACACACACACACACACACACACACACACACACACACACACACACACACACACACACACACACACACACACACACACACACATATATATTTCAATTGGCGTTTTATTAAGGTGGATATTTAAGTTGATTAAAACACTTAAAGTATAAAGTAAACATTATATTATCTGTATCGTAAATATAATACATTTTGTTCTGAAATTTTTTAAATTTTTATCAACTTAGGAAACAGACTACTTGACTATCTAAAATTAAGTTGAGTATAGTGAAAATGTACTCTTTTGTTTATATATATATGTCCCTAAAACAATATCAAACCTATATTGCAATGTAAAAATCTTACGCACTCCAACATTATAAATTGTAAAATAATTATTATTGCTGTTTAATAACTGAATTCTGGAACATAGTAACAAAATATTTAAAACATAACTAGTATGTACAAGTTACATATTTTCTTTATAATAACCTGTATATGATCAGTCATTCCTTTTGGAGCAGCATGGCATGTTGCTGTGCTTAGTTTATAGTACCACGGCAATGACATTTGGAAAGATTTGTCCTTGCTGACATATGAAAATAAGTATATTCAGGGGTCTAAACTTTGAAGCCTGGTAGGAACCTGTTGTGAAACAGGTGTGAAAATAAGGGCAGTGTTGTTTTTAAAGCAGTTGGTGGTGGTTTTCTCAACTAAGCTGCTATTTGTTTACTTATCCCGCAAATGGTGTTGCTTGGTCCGCTAATAGCTTTGCACCCAATAGCGCTAGTAGAATTGGGGTCTTCAAGAGTGTCCTCGATGGCCATTGAAAGCCGCTGATGATGAGATGACCAGAGGAGTGACATCAATTGGCATATATTGACATGTTCAGGCTATTGAAAGATTTGAAAAAATCAGTTGCATTTTTTAATGCACATTTTGACAAAACGATGGTGGTTTTTCAAGCTATGCCCATATTTTTCAAGTTATTACTCAGTTTATATAATAGTGGTACGGTCTGTATGTAAACGAGAGACATTTTCTGTTTATTTTTCTGTAAATTTCACACGGCAATCATACATGAATACACTTAAGTACAGCCTTAGTACTCTTAGAGGAATGCAGCGGCGTATTTCAAATGACAGGTTTGATGTTTTATAGTTATAATTATTGTAGTTTGTGATCAAGTGATTGGGGGATTAGTGGTGAACAATGTTAGGTGTGCCCAAGAAGTCAAGAATAGCCACGGATTCTCAACTCTTAAATTTGTGATGCTCAAATATAGCTAAAAAAAGAAGCCCATACCGTAGGCCTGTTTTTTATTCTGCAACAGTACTAACTTACTCAGTCATAAGTTATGCTTTGTCTACATATGACTGTGACTGCAAGAGTTATTTATTCTTGCGTGTATTTTAGTCCGAGCATTGGATGTTCTGTCTTCCTCAGAGTGTCGTCAGAGTGAATTGTGAGCTGAGTAGAAGCTGCTCTTTTGAGGGAAGCTAAGTAAACATCGTTTGAATTCCCGTTGGCTGTAATGGTTTTATGACTGAAGGTGATGGTCCTGCAGAGGAGGCTTATAGATGTCTGACTCTAAAACAGACATATGGAATAACACTACCCCCGTGCTCGGCCTGGTAAATCACTCTCCAAAGAGGCTTATGAGGCTTTCCACAGTAAGTCCATGCAGATCAGCTCTACAGTTTTTTTTGTTTTTTTGTTGAAGGCACATTTTTCTCAAGGCCCAGTTGGTAAATTTGTTGACCTTTATTTGGCTTCATATGAAATAATTTTTCCCCATTGGGCATAAAATTAAATTTTTTTTTACTTCTAGTGACACATTTGTAATTTCTCATTATCTCAATACTCCAGCTGTGCAGGTTCAACCTTTAGAAGTGGTTCTCCCTTTACAGCTTTTTTGTGTGGGTGGACACAGCCTTAATAATTATATTGTCTAAATATTTCAGACTTCATGGAACTGTTGCTAAATCAGTTTGCATTGGACTGTATTATTTGGGCCATTTAACAGCTGTATTTGTCATAATATTGCATTAAATTTACAGGTATTGGGTTGTGTTTGTAATGTACAGCCTGTGGGACTACGCTCTGGTGATCTTTATGTACTAAAAGTTTAATGATCTCAATTTGTAAAATAACTCTTGGCGTAATCATGTTTTTTATTTGACGTAGCATGACCACACATTTTGGATGTTTGATACAACTGCAAAGACCAGATATGTATGGCAATTCAGTGGCCAAGCTGCATTTACCATAAGAGATGCTTAGAAATTGAGCAGTTAAAGGCAGGGTACTTTTCCACTGCTGTAGATTGCAGAATTGACCTTCAAAAACAGAATCTCGGCTTTTGCACAGAACAGTATTTACTGTTTTTTTTTGTTTGTTGTTGATTTTCTTCCAACGCACTGTTTAAGGACTGTGTGTGTCCTTAAAAGGCAGAGAGGGTGAAAATAAACATCTGATTGTCAGCTGCCTAAACTCAACTATTACCCCAAATAAGGTTTCTTCCATGAAGTCCATCATCAATCACTGCTGTATCCCCCAACACCCAAAAAATTTAAAGTATCCACGAAAATTGAGCGAAGGCATTTTAGGAAGATCTCGACGAAGATGCTCACATTCGATTGATCACACAAGAGTAAGCACAATAATAATATATAATATAATATAATAATAATAATCTCATAAGCAGGAAGCACATTGCTAATAAAGATGCTAGCAAGGCCAAGAAAGCTAAGGTGAAGCAAGTCTACTTTAGGCTACTTGAACAATCGTCAATGCTGCACAGAATTTTATTGAGGATTTTGTTGAGGCATGTGCTGTTGCGCATATCCCTCTACGTGCAGAAAAACCACAATGGTGCAAAATAAGTGTCCATACTATAGCACATTTTATTTAAAGTTTAAAGGTTCTGAGGAAGCTATGTTATGGTCATGTGATCATATGTAAGTACTTTCTTTAATTCCCTCAGCACTTTATAGAATTAAGCATTGGATTTCTTAGTTGGTTATTAAAAACATAAAAATATATTATTTGCTTGTCTTCATTTAACATACCATTTAAATTTTCATTATTAGGTACATACCGTATATATCAATGTAAGTTGTGATTGAAAAGGGTTAAAAATGTGGAAATGGGGGGAACAAATAGAAAATGGCTTAAAAGGATTAAAAGAGTCAAGAGTCAGTTTATTTGCCATTTGTGATTAACCACATGGGAATTAAAATGTGCCAAACTCATCAAAACACATAACTGATAAAATACATATATAACACACAGAAACAAAAATGGCTGCAGTGACTAATGTTAGCCAGTGTTTCGGCTAGGAATGGTAGATTTGTTTTTCCAAAAGTTACAATTACAGTTTATTTTGCTCAAAAATATATTCATTTAGCCTACATGTTAAACCCAAACATGTAGAGAAGTCACATTCAGTATATCAATGGACGTCTTTCCAGATGTAGGCTATGTCAATGTGCTCCATATCACATAAAAAATAAAAGCCTCTTGAATTACAATTTCACTGATGCCCAAATGACAATGCATAGATTAAACCTGTTTTTAATTTTATTGAATAGTAGTGAGTGGTTCTCAGTTTGAAAAAAAAAAAACGTTCAGAGAGAAATGAGAGATCGCAGTCTTGATTGATGATGTACCAACCTATTTAGATCTAATTTCTCAAGAGAGATAGACTAAAATGAGGAGGGAATAGAAGAAAATCTGTCTTTCATTAGCAACGGAGATTTAGTAAGATCCAAATAGAACTGAGTTTGTTAGAATTAAACTGATTTACACTCATTTAAAACAGCCACTTTGAAAGAGGTAAGGACCCCTGACTTTTGACACTCCAGCAGAAAAGATTTTGTTTAGGGCGTTTATAAATTTTGTGATTTTAATCCCACATTGGAAGTGTGGTCCCTTGCAGTGGATGTGTACAGTTGAATTTAGAAGTATGCTGACAATAATATGAATGATGCTATTCTCTGCCCTGGTAACTGTCTCACCAGAACATGAAGAACGTATCTAGGTCTGTCCTGTAGATTTACGGCACTTTGGATCCTGTTCCTGCTTTGGAGACCAGCGCAGCTAAAGCTAATAAATTTATGCTGCCATCTTTGTCCCTCTTGAGAACAATAACAATACAGCCCTGCCCTGCACTCCCAGATTCAGATCCTGAATTATGCTTCAGAGGATGTTGAGCAGGTGTTGGCCAGTTTTGTCTCTCTGAGAGTTTGCAGGGTTTTTCCTCTCAACAGTATTCGGGATTCAAAATTCAGACAGCGAACACTTTACTGTAGGGCTGAGATGACATGCACTATATGGCCAAAAGTATGTGGACACCCCTTGGTCTGGGGCTGTTTTTCATGGTTCAGGCTAGGCTCCTTAGGCTAATCTTAACACATTCTAGATGTTTATGGGTTTCCAACTTTGTAGCAACAGTTTGGGGGAATGACAATGCCCCCGTGCACAAATAGAGGTCCATAAACACATGGTTTGTCAAGATCGGTATGGAAGAGCTTGACTGGTGTGCACAGAGCCCTGACCTCAACCCCATCAAAAACCATTGGGATGAATTGGAAAGCCGACTGCGAGCCAGACCTAATGGCCCCACATCAGTGCCCGACCTCACTAATGCTCTTCTGACTGATGAAACAAATCCACACAGCAATGTTCTAGTCAATCCAGTGGAAAGCCTTCCCAGGAGAGTGGAGGCTGTTATAACAGCAACTGGGGACCAACTCCATATTAATGCCAATGATTTTGGAATGAGATGTTGGATGAGCTGGTGTCCATATACTTTTGGCCATATAGTGTATCAGGTGTGTCAAGTATTCAATTTGAAGCTCATATACGTGTTGTTCATAAAGTGCTTTTTGAATTAATATGCATGTTGAAAAATCTTGGGGTTTGCTCTATATCAAGTTTTACAAAGAGTCCAAGAATCCACATAAATCAAGAGATAATTAAATTGCATTATTTTATTTTTTATTTATTGCTGAGAGTTATGAAATTAAATCTCTTTTGTAGTGAGTTATTAAAGCAATATAACTGAAGCATACAACATGCAGAGCCTAGGTAAAAGTGAGCTTGTCATGGTTTCTGGTAGCCTCCGGTTATTTCTACGGTCGTTCTTTCTTTTAGCGACGTCAGGGTACTCTATCGGATTGTCCGTCTCCATTCCGGTTTTTGGATCTCGGTCTGCTATTATTCCCTACACCTGTTTTGGGTTTCCTGCTGGTTATAAATAGCCCAGGACTTCCGCATTCCGGCACTTCGATATTGTCTTTGCTATGTTGACAACGAAGTCGGTAAGGTATAGGAAATTTGGTCGCTGCATTTCTGGTTCGTACGCAGCAAGTCTGGTTAGAGAATTAGGATTAGATTGGTTTTCTCTTTTATTTCCAATCTTTCTCTTTATCCTTTATTCTTGTTACCTGTTATCTTTTGTGTTCAGCTCTTTCACCACAAGAGCTCTGGATAACAGGTTTTCTTTTCTATTCTTTTCCTTCACTCATTCTATCGAGTTTTGCTTTGTTTCACTACCTCTTGTTACACCTAATTATTTAGTGCGTGAGGTTCTTTTGTTAGTTATTCTCGCTGTTTATCGAGATCGCCTCAATTTTTGAGGTGGCTTTGTTTTGCCTTGTGCTAGGGAAGTTTTGTTCCCGATCCTGTGTTATCTCTGTCCTACGTTTTTAGAAATTCTTATCGGTCGCGTTTGGTTCTCCAAACCTTACACTCCCCCTCACAGAGCTTTGGTTTTTAGAATATTGTATCTTCAGAGCCATTGAATATTCAGAATGCAAATTACTATAAATGCATTACCTTGCTTAACCATGACTGAGTGGTCTGCAACAATTAGGCTTTGTCCTGTGGTGGTAATATAGCAGGAGAACCATAATCCCTCTTTATGTAATATAGCAGGAAAACCATAATTCCTCTTAATGTAATATAGCAGGAGAACCATAATCCCTCTTAATGTAATATAGCAGGAGAACCATAATCCCTCTTTATGTAATATAGCAGGAGAACCATAATTCCTCTTAATGTAATATAGCAGGAGAATCATAATCCCTCTTAATGTAATACAGCAGGAGAACCATAATCCCTCTTAATGTAATATAGCAGGAGAACCATAATCCCTCTTAATGTAATATAGCAGGAGAACCATAATCCCTCTTTATGTAATATAGCAGGAGAACCATAATTCCTCTTAATGTAATATAGCAGGAGAATCATAATCCCTTTTAATGTAATATAGCAGGAGAACCATAATCCCACTTAATGTAATATAGCAGGAGAATCATAATCCCTCTTAATGTAATATAGCAGGAGAATCATAATCCCTCTTAATGTAATATAGCAGGAGAACCATAATCCCTTTTAATGTAATATAGCAGGAGAACCATAATCCCACTTAATGTAATATAGCAGGAGAATCATAATCCCTCTTAATGTAATATAGCAGGAGAATCATAATCCCTCTTAATGTAATATAGCAGGAGAACCATAATCCATCTTAATGTAATATAGCAGGAGAACCATAATCCATCTTAATGTAATATAGCAGGAGAATCATAATCCCTCTTAATGTAATATAGCAGGAGAACCATAATCCATCTTAATGTAATATAGCAGGAGAATCATAATCCATCTTAATGTAATATAGCAGGAGAACCATAATCCATCTTAATGTAATATAGCAGGAGAACCATAATCCATTTTAATGTAATATAGCAGGAGAACCATAATCCATCTTAATGTAATATAGCAGGAGAACCATAATCCATCTTAATGTAATATAGCAGGAGAACCATAATCCCTCTTAATGTAATATAGCAGGAGAACCATAATCCATCTTAATGTAATATAGCAGGAGAACCATAATCCATCTTAATGTAATATAGCAGGAGAACCATAATCCCACTTAATGTAATATAGCAGAAATAATGTTTGAGACTGTAAGGTTCTTCTTTCATTTATCTTTCTATCCTTACATTTACATCTGATATGACTTCAGCTGCTGACTTTAGGGGCTCTATTTTCAAACCAGCGCAAGGGGACGGTATAGTCAAACGCAAGCTTGTTGACAGCATCAACGTCTTAAAACTGGCGCTATGGCGTTTCTCAGCAATACCGCTAGGATAAACAAATTCTCAACATAACATCCTTTCGCTTGCGCTGCAGTGGGATGGGTGGCGCTGTCTGGGGCGTGTTCTAAAATACTTTCGGCTCAGTGACAATTTGAACCAACGAAAACCCATTGCGTTATGATCAGCTAGAACCACCTCTTAGCGGCAACGCAATAGACTCTGGCAATTTGCCAACTTATTAGTCATGTAGTTCTATGTATTGTCTATAGGTGATGCCAACATTACACTTCCATTTAATGAACAAATAGCCTATAATTATTATTAATTAATTAATTTTAATTTAAACTACTAGAATAAAACAGGACAGCTTACAAGAAACTTGCGATCATGTAGGCTAATAGCCTATAATATATAAATTACACATTGACACAGTTGAATCATAAGCCTACCATTTGAATCATAATTATGCCTACATCACCTCATGTAGGCTAATTAATGCATTCGCCACCTCCTCCCGTGCCTTCCGAACTTCTGGGAGACGAGGTGGTGTGGATTGTGATCCATAAATTACTAGTCCTAGTCTGTATTTCTGTTGCAAGTATGTCTGATTTTCTGTGCGGAAAATCGCTCTTGTCGTTGACGGTCCAGTGCGTTTGGGTTGCTCATTATGAAATTGCATGGAGCGATTGCGTTCCAACTGGCTTTTTTTTAAAAGCATGAGAACAACTATTTGATTGGCTACCATAGAGACACACCTTGGACATTTAAACCCAGCCTTTTAGCAATACCGCCATCAGATGCGCCAAGATTGCCGTCATGAAATTACCAAATTTCTCGCCGACACGCCCTCAGAGCGATACCGCCAAGCGATTACTCTTGCGTTCACCATTGCGTTTGGTTTATTAAAATAGAGCCCTAGGTGTCCTATCTCCTTTAGGTGTTTATTTCTAGCAATGGCTTGCTTGAACATGGTACCTAAAAATGTATCATTACAAAGTGCAAATAATATAATTTATCATTATTTATAATAAAGTTTTCTAATAGCAAACAAAATATTACAAAGTAGGGATGGGCATTTTTTTCCAGATCGATTGATCACATAATGTAGCCTACTCGATCCGTGATCAGTTGCTCATGGAGGGAAATCAATTTTTAGAAGGCATGGCTGCACGCTACCTTGCACAGCAATACCAGTGCTTAATGCAAGTCACAGTGCCATGTTATATTAAGAATTTATTCTCAACTCACAAACGTTGTAACAAATATACGATCAATTACACAAATACGTCAGTAAAAGACGATGATCGCATTGTATGAGCTTGTTATCTTAAACAAGACAAGGCAATGGTATTAATGCTTAGTGATAAAAAACTAAGTAGTTTATGGTAGCCTAAAGTGTAGCTTTTACGCTGGCCTGCATGGGCAGAACAAAAGTCAACACTAGGCCTACTTGCATAATTTGCACTATACACGGTGTCCTTCAATTTCCTCAAAGTATTTCCACACATCGCTGTGTTTAGTCTTAGCCGCCAGAGTGCTCCAATGATCGTTTTTGCTGTAACCCTGCGTTTTCACTGAACACGGGTAACTCGTCGCCGGAAGTCCATTCACTTTGAATGAGAACGGGCAACTTCAGGCGATGGTGACGTGACAGTTTGGGAGCGATACACCAAAGTTTGGTTCCAACCTTGAAACAAAACCCCATAGGCACATTAAATGTTTATTTGGAATAAACAGCACTTGTCAGGGAATATTCAGTCTGCAATAGAACGTATTGTGATGAATAGGCTAGCTGGAGGATCCCCTCTGTGGTGTGAAATGTGTAATGGACGATGGAGAGCTTGTGAAAGCGATAGACAAGTCATCTCATTTAGATTACTACAGCAGAATAAAATGTAGCTAATATCGTGGCACGTTTTTTCTGCCCCACGATACATATCGTCACGTTTTTTTATCGCAATATATTGAATTTTGATATATTTCCCCTCCCCTCCCGAGTTCCTGTAGGTATACATGCACATTCACAAGTGTAACAGCCAAGAAAATACATTAGCTGTGGAGATTCACTTTGCCTTCATTAGCAAGCTACTTATCATTAGCTAGCTCAACTGTCTAGTAAACCAGATTAACAAAGTCATACCACTCCGGGACGGTATTACATTTTAGTGATGCTCCAGATCTATTTCCCCCACAATTTAGCTCTTAGCTAGTATTTGATAGCTGCTTGCTCCGACGGCAGTTAGGCTATTGGTTCAGACAGAGCATTAAAATAATAGATAGTCATTGGTTGTATGAACAAGAGATGCCACTAGCATTGCTGGAAAAGTTAATGTGGCAATTTTGTATATCCCATGTGTGATATGCGTTGTAGCAACCGTTGTTTATTCTTCTGAGATAGGTTAGATGAGCAGTTTTGCTGTCATGACTAAACTAATAATTTGGTAAAGGGCTATTTTTTTGTGATTATTTTATTTATTTATTTTTTAATGAAGATTAATGAATGCACTAGCTCCTTTACTTGGTTAAAGTTGCTTTTCATTTGGTCCAACAGTAGAGATGACATAAAACACCCTGAGACCAGAGAATCACTTCTTTCTGGTTTCAGTTCTAATAGAGACATGCGGGTAATTGTTGTTCTTCGTCCCTGAGGCTCAAGTTTAGAAGTGAATTAAGAACAAGAGAAAATGGAAAAACGTTGTTAAAATGAACTGGTTTTAACTTGCTAATGAACTGTAGAGGAACAATTAAAAATTATTTAAATCTGTTTATATAGCCTGTTCTGCCAAATCCTCACCACCCCTTAGCTGACATTCTACATAGTATAATTTGTTCCAAGGTTTTTAGATTAATGCTAGTCTTAGTGAAAATATAATTTGAATGGTTTGATTTATCACAAAAAAGAAAACATTTGTAAACAGACTAAATTTAGTAAATGACTGTGTTAATGCTTTAAATTTTAGATTTAGTTTTGGATAAACAGTCCACATTTATCCACATTAGCTGTCATGGCAACACCCACTGGCAGTATTCTCAGAACAGGAGAAATGGAAATAAGTGGATTCTCATTTTGTATTATGGCACTTACAAACAGACCCCCTTAGAGATTACTCAGTCTGCACTCAGCTCATTAGCCTTGGATCTGAGGAGTCCTCCATTTAAAATAACCGAGCCATGACTGTGCCCGTAGTCATAGCTGTGATGTAAAGAGAAAAAAAAGGAAAAAATGAGCAGTTGTGAACAATTTCTATCAATTAGCGTTTTAATTAGTCACTTGCAGGGAGTCTGTGTCTCCTAGCCTAGGCTGTACTCCTAGGCTGTACTCCTAGCCTAGCCTGTACTCCTAGGCTAGGTTGTACTCCTAGGCTGTACTCCTAGGCTAGGTTGTACTCCTAGGCTGTACTCCTAGCCTAGCCTGTACTCCTAGCCTAGGCTGTACTCCTAGGTGTTCTTCCGCCTCGTATGTGAACCGGTATCATGTATAATGAATGCGAGAGATATCGAGTGTCCTGTGTTTAATGCACTAAAGTCACCTGGAAAGGGAGAGGCTCAATCCCTTGCTCAACCATGCCATCCTGATCAATGTTCCTGTGATTAAAAGCGACAGTCGCCGGATTAACTTTGTCGCAGCATAAATAGGCAGTGCCAACCTTCCCGCTCTTAATAAACCCTCCTCTCACTTTGTCGCAGCATAAATAGGCAGTGCCAACCTTCCAGCTCTTAATAAACCCTCCTCTCACACAGACTCCGAGCAGTAGTTTGCACAATAAAGGGACTCTCTCAAGAAGTGTCACAGGAGTGTTTTTTTGTTGTTGTTGTTCTGCTGCCACCCGGGCTCCCTTCATGCACGTTTCTGATTCTGTTTCGCAGGATTCCCGATTCATCGCAAAGAGCGTTGGGCGGGGGCTTAGAGGCACCTCGGGATGGCTTAGCTCACAAATAAAGAGAGTGAGGCCAGCCATTGTGGGATTAGACTCCTTTAATATTCCGCTTTGTGGAAAGTGACTGGTCTGTCTGCTCCGAGAATCATCTGGACCTGGGCCTCCTTCAGTTCCTTCTTTATGCTTTTCCGAGCCTGATCTCATGTGAATTTGGTAATATGCACCGATTGTTAGTGTCTCAAAAAACGGTACCTGTTTCCGAATTTTGCACAAGCTAGGGCTGTGATAGGCCGAAAACATCAGGTGTGAGGGTAGTAGTATATGACGTCACGCGTCCCACTGCTTTTCTTGGCAAGACACGCCCTGCGTGAGTTCGTGATTCCCGTACCCCACCCACAACCCCTAAACATAACCTCACAGGAATTCACGTAACTCGGGCTCAATCGAACCGATTTAAAGAATCTATATTTGCACAACTATATTTTTCTATCACAAGCTTCTCTCGCACTATGTATCTTTCACAAAATCTCCTTACACTCTACAACTGAGCATTAGTCAGTAGTTCCCAGTACAGGCTCATGGGGGCGCTTGTGCAAAATTCGGAAACAGGTACCGTTTTTTGAGACACTAACAATCGGTGCATATTACCGAATTCACATGAGACCAGGTTGGCTTTTCCCCCTGTTTTCTCCCCAATTTAGTCATTTTCTATTATCAGCGCACATGGCGGCAACCTCCACTATCTATCTGGAAGAGCGCCGCTGGGCATGTGGTCTCCCTTTGCAGCGTTTGATGTGAGCTCCGGGTTCTCATCATATTGCATTTCGCAAGTCAAGCTCACACGGACATGAGTCGAAGGAAGATGTTCAATGTACAGCTGAACAGGCGGACTTGTGGGCGCTCGATCAAATAGTGGGCGGTCGCTGGTGCGACTGACTGTATCCCTCTTATCCCCTGGGCAGCACAAGAGCTAATTGTGCAACGCCCTATGGGGCTGCCAGCCACAGTCAGCCCTGGCATGGTCCGGATTTGAAACCATCCGTGCCCCAGAATGGTGCCTTAGCAGGATGAGCCACCCAGCAACCCCCATCTGGTTTCCTTTTGAGACTGCCGACCTACGCACTGTGCCATAGAATTTTAAGAGGTTCATTAAGGTAAAGTCTGTTAACGATCCTTCTGTTTCTGTGAGCTGTAGGTTTTAGCTGCATATCACTAGGTCTACATTACTTATATGAGATGCCTTATTCTACCCAGGTCTCTTGTAGCCCTAAATGCTGTGCTTCCTTTAATTATAAACTCGTAACTGATCATTTGATGCTTTAACGCAACGTGTTAAAATAAATAAAAAAATGTGCTTAATGAAGTACAAAGTAATAAACTTATATTTATTATTTAATATTATGTCAGTAATGTGACTTTATTTTTTCGTAATACATCCATAAACATTGCGCAGCTAGTCCAAGAAGAGGCTTAAGGTGGAGAAATAGAAACAGATTTTCAGAATTGACCATATTGCTCATTAAGAGATGATGCCTCACTCTTTGATAGAAACTAGGTCTGCAAAAGGGTATACCTCCATTTGGGGATCCTGAAATCAGTGACAGGTTAAGGGGAAAATAGTAATAATAATAATAATAACAACTTTATTTGTATAGCAACTTTCAAGCATTAACACAAAGTGCTTCACAGCAGTAAAACAAATTGCACAATAAAGTTAAAATACAAATTAAAAACAGAAAAAGAGGAAACACAATAATAAAAATAGAATAAAACAGATATAAATAAATTTAAAATAAATTATATAAACAGGGTATTAGAACATAAAATAGAGAGACTGCGAATCTAGAGTAAAAAAAGTGGTTAAAACGGGTAAAACAGAAGTCAAAATACACGTCATACATTGTCAAATGCCGTTCGATAAAAGTGGGTCTTAAGAAGTGATTTAAAAGAGGCCACTGACTCAGCAGATCTGATGCATCTAAATACATTCATTTATGTTTAACAAATTTTACATTGGATTAGAGGTATTCAGTGTTATTTATGGGGGCTGCAAGGACAGCATTTCCTAGCTCTACACCAGTAAAATTATCTGAAATCATCTGAAGCTCATTGGTGACTAAATGACTGTCTGGAATGACTGTCTCCAGACTTCTGGAGACAAAACCCTGGGATAGATTTTGGTGTATTAACCTAAGTATTGCTTTCAACAAATGGTTGGAACAGTTAAACTGGCAAATATGTGAAAGATTTTATCCACAGCTTAAAAATTGTTACATCTTCACTATTATGGATAAAAATATATTTTAAAAAACTCTGAGCATTTATGGAAACTTTGTCCCTTGCATTAGAAGCATTTCATATGATTCCTTACTACGATGACCTGTGATACATTAGGACACATGCAGGTAGCTCTTCAGGAACTCTCTCTACCTACATCTTGTGCAAATAGACCCACCAAAGGTGAGGAAGAAGAGCATGTTCATTATCTCTAAAGTAAGTAGACTCATCTCTGCTGCTTAAATCAATAAAAGAAATGTAAATATTCAGTAAAAAGTAAATATGTGGAAAGTGACCTTTCTTGTGAAATGGACCCTTGACAAATTACCTTGTGCACAAATCCCACATCGAAGCCTTTCTGTGTCAGTTTGATGCACTTTCTGAACATCATGAAAATCGGTCTACGTTTAATGCATCTTTACTGTAAATGCAACTTTTTGTTTTACCATAGTACTGAAATAGCGACTTACTGCTGTTAATTATCATATTATATTACTTTACATTAATTAATTAATTTTATTATATATTTTTTATAAATTTCTAAATCCTACATCCTGTTGAAGTGCTCTCATAAACAAGGCCAGGTTACTCTAAGATATTAGCTTGTGTTACCCAGAGTTTTGGAACTGGCAAAGTGATTATATTAGAATGCACGTAATATGAACTTCATGAAGCTTGAACTTAGCTAGCCGAAATTCACTGCCTGTGATCTGTCTGCAGTGAGAACAGCCTCATGGAATTGATGTTTGACAATGCTTCATTGTATAATCAAACGAAATTCATTAAACAAGCAGGCTAATTTGGCATTTTAAGATCGAGATAGAGCCCATTGAGTTAATTGCACAGAAACCCCAGAATTTATTGTTAACCAAAATCTCCTTATCCAACCAGAGGATAAACATATTTTAATCATGTGCAATTATAGTTATCCACAAGCCTGAACAAAATCTGGAGAAATAATTCTTTTTGCAAACAGAGTCAAAAAGCTTTAATTTCCCATCATAGGTGCAGGAAGATGTTTTGAACTCAGGGTGCTCAAAATAGCAATGACAAATCGCTTGCTATAACGCATCGGAGATTTTAAGTTGTTTTGTATCATTGATACAGAACTATTTCCCTGTATTTATACTACCTTTGGTAGCCTATTAAATGTATTGCATACAGATTTAATATATTGTAGTGCTGCAGCACCCTCAGCACCCATGTTTCCCATTGTGTTCCCCTGGGTAACAAAGTAATGTGCTTTTCAGGGGTTTCTTTTTTGCCCGGACGCAGAACGTTACAACCATAACGTTAACCATAACGTTTTAACTTTTAATTGTATGTGTTTATCATAGGGTAAACCGGGGTAAAAAGCCCCCCTTAAGAACAATGTCTATTTTCTTTTAAAATATACATTATTTGAACATCAACATAATATATACACAAGTATGCTTTAGTAAAAACATTGATAAGGTAATTAAATCACAACAGACTACAGCTTTGTAATTATAAAACTAAAAGAAAAGTTTTGTAAAGGGGCATCTTCCCCCATTACCCGAGGAAGATGCCCCCCTATCTGGGGAAGAAACCCCTGGGGGGTATTTTGCCACATGAGTCATTTTGAGCTATACAAACTTGGCATTTACACATAAAATTAACTTTATTTTCAAACTTTGACATTACCGCAGGATGCTTACACTAGCTAAATAATTCAAGCTAGCTAGTTCTACATCAAGTTAATGGTGCTCGCTATAATGTTACTCTCATAACATAAAGTTAGCTATTTTAGCATTTTAAAACTGATAATAGGCCTAATACATGTCTTAACGTAGGCTAGCTCGTATGTTATCTTGTTGTACCTAGATTAGCATTACATTGTACGCTAGAAACTACATTACTACATTAGCTATGCTGGACTATTCAAAATCATTTATTCCCATTGGGGGCTTCTTACCCCACATCAGGAGGGGTGTCTTCCCATAAAAGTCCTACTCTTACACTTTCAAAGATTACAAAAAATACATGTTATTTTTTTGTTCAAATTAATGGCTCACCATTAATATATTATCATATTAACAGTAAGAATATGTTTGTATATATGTATATGTTTGTGTATATGTATATATGACAGTTTGTACTGTCAAAATATTACATCACTTTGCCTCAAAACCACTTATTTAGTTTTCTTCCCACAACAAAATGAGTTGGATGCCATGCAAAGATTAGGAAGGCCACTACCATCCAAGAAATAAGCTGAAAAATTGGCCACATGTAGTAGTCGAAAGGTGAGTTACAGAGGTAATTACAGAGCTTCTTACCTCTGGGGGGAGGGGGCGTTTTACCCCGGTTTACCCTAATCTTTCTCATAGGCGTTAGCGCCCAGTGAATAGGCCTATTGTTTCACCAGTGGGAGGGGTGATACTTTAAAATCTCCTATTCATTGAATGAATGACATAATTTGTTTTCATACCTTGCCAATTACCACAGACTGCTTAGTAGGTAATGTATTAACAATCAATATTTTATTGGTTTTGAGCAAATAAACAACTTGTTTGACTGTGGTCTCGGCAAATAGACAACCTGTCGAGTGGCGAATAAATAAATAAACAGCAATACAAATTGTGTAGGCTTATTCCGCATAGGCTATGTTGTGTAGACTGTCATTCATGTCTTTACCCAGTAGATGGCAGTAAAAGACTTGTAAAAACTGAATTCAGCTTCTTTTTCATTTGGTGAAAACACTGGGGAAACGACCCCCCCCCGATCTCCCTACTCACAGGCCTATCAACCTTGGAGATTTTACATGTAGCCTCAGCTATTGTAATAATCTATATTTAGCCTAGTCATGAAGCAACATAGCCTACAGATTACAACAAATGGACATTTACACGATTTTTAAAAATTATATTTTTATTTTATTATAACATTACACCATATAGCCTACAACACAATCCACCGGTAAAAGGAAATCTATTGCCTCTTACCGCAAGTCCTCCCTGCTGTTAAGGTTAAGTTAGTTAACAACTGGCTAGGCTCATCGTAACATTTAGGTTATCTTGTTTCCTTTCTAGTTTTTAGCAGTTAGCCTATAATCCCAAAACACAAAGAACTATGAAATGTCGCTATCTACCCTAGTAGGCTAAGTTGTGGTAACTGCCTGACGACCGAAATCATTCACAGACAACCATTGAAGTTGAACCATAAGTTCAGTGGTTTGACGGTCGCCTGTAACGCCCATTTCTTCGAGGCCCCGCCTTGATGGGCAGCTTTGACATTTTGCATTTTCAGTTTTGGCTGGGTTTTTGCGTGACCATGCGGAAATGATAATGTAAACGGATGCAATGCCATTATATTTGAATTATGTCACTCTTGTGCCGCAAAAGCATGAAAACGATATTTAAAATGGCGAATTGAATTATCATTTCCTCTTTGTCATGGATTATTACAATAAGAAACTGCTAATGCAAATGTAGTTTTTAATTTTTAAATTTATTGCAGGGTTGTGTCATAGAGGGTGAGAAATTAAATGCGAAATTAATTTGCATTCACATTTTCAAATTGTCAGATAAAGTGCGTACATAAACTTGCAAATGAAAACGCAAAGTGGCCTTTTGCATTTTCATTTTAATTATTTCATGGTTTTTGTGCACATCGAATGTAAACAAAATGCAATTGTCGATTTGCATTTTCTTTTGAATTTTGGCACAGATATGCTTTCTTACATAACAATATCTGCCGTGCCTTGTCAAATGTTCCCCAATGGCTACATACAGGCGTCCGGTCTAAGCTAGGCTTGCCTAGTCTTGTTTCTAAGGAAACCTGGTCAGATGAGATTACTTATGTCTGAACCTTTCACATTTCACGTGTTCATCTCTCTGAAGGTCTCAGGTCAATATATACATTTAAAAAGTGTATGAAATTAGCATTTATTTATTTATTACTTATTTATGTGGCCAGGACTTTTGCATTCCAATGGGAAAATTCTAATTTTCTTTGTTTTTAACTGCCACTTACCTCAAATTTTTCTTTCTACTGATTTGCCTCATCTGGTAACAGGCGTCTGCCATTTTGTAGTTACGTTGTAGTGTAACATTAAATATGTAACTGTATGTCTTTATTACAGTCACTTTCTGAATGTCTAATCAATTTAAATGGACTCTGTATATGATTACTGTAGCAGGCATGTCCTTGGGACAGTATTGTGCTCCTAAACTATACAGTCTTGACAGACCTAACAAATTATATGGGAATTATTTATTGATACTGTAATATCAGACCACACTGTACCATCAGTGCCTTCCAGAATCCTATAACAATTTTCCAAGTAAATGACATTTAATTTTCCATATATGTTAGCCAAGATAACAAAAAATATCCTTGGACATTGAATTGAACTAAAAGAAAGTCAGTGGTGAGCAGGAATCAGTAGGGTCTTCTCTTTGTGTTAACATGTCAATACAAAGTGCTGAGCCATATCTGTTTTCAATCGATTACTTGGTTTTGGAAATTTTTGCCAAGGCACCGTAGGTGGAAAAAAAATCTCAACGTGGAAATGTGTACTCTCGGTTTTGCAATGCGTACGTACCCAAGGGGTTTTAGACACACCACTGTCTTACGCCTACCTCCTTGGAACAACATGGAGGGAGTTGTAGTCACTGTGAAGCATCCAGGATGTATTACCCATAATGCAAGAGACAACAGGTGTTAGCGCTCAGAAGAAAGGGTCAGACAAATGGCCGCTTCATCGGACTGCCTGACAAAAAAATTGCATACATAAATCTGACAACTGTACTTCACTTCATTGATATTTAACATATGTCCCACACACACACACACACACACACACACACACACACACACACACACACACACACACACACACACACACACACACACACACCAACAGATTTTTCTTATGATACAATCTGTGGTCTGTCACAAGGGCAGTCCACCCTGTGTCTGTTTTTGGATTCAAAGGTTTTTCGGGGTTTTTTTTACGTGCATAATTTAGTGTGCTTTTCTGCAGACATGCTCCTCCATATTCACAAGGATTGTCTGTCATATTTCAGATAGGGGAAAGACCTAGATTATTGTAATGTGTGCTGACAGTTCTAGGGCTAAACTGTTGAAAGCTTGAAGTAGAACAAGCCATGTCACTGCACCTGTGCAGTTTAAATCTGCTCTTCTCAACCTTCCTGTGTCTACAGTTGCACACTGTTCGTAGATTTGGTGTTTTTCTGGCAGTGAAACGACTGGCTTTGGGTACAGCAGGGTTGGCGCAGGTGCTGCACCATCAGACAGACAAAGTGTGAGGGGGGGGGTGGGGGGGTTGGTATTTGATCTTTGAATGGAGAGGACAAAGTTAAGAAAGCCTTGCATTGCTCTGCATTCCCGCTCAAGGAAGCAGGGCTGTGGAACGGATGGATGTGACAGCCATTCCAAAACCCATTAGATTCCACATTTCAGAGCAAATTTAATTGAATGGATGATGCTGTTCCTGCTGGGCCCAGCACTCTGTAAGTGTGTCATGGCGCCAGATGGACGATTGCTCACACAATTCTAATGATTAATTATAATCAGCCCTAATCTGCACAGCGCGCATAAGCATGGCAGAAGTAGAAACCAGCAAAGGCAGTTGGACATACCAGCATGTTGGCCTTGGGATTTCATCACTGCCGGCCATCCTTGGCCGCACAAGAGATTATTTTATTGTGATTTTTTTTTCCCCAAACGTCCATTTTGAGGGGATTGTCATCTTTTAAGTGCGTACGTCAGTTCACCCAGCGTGAGTTTGATTTATCACAGAGGATTTCTCACTCTTTTGTCCTGCCTCAGAGCCGGCCTCTCAACGCAGTAAGCGGGCCTGACATCACAATAGCCAGCGCTCCTCCACGTCTGTAAAGCCAGGGGTCTCTTTCTGCTGCCTTTAACCCATTCTGCCTACTCCCAATGCCCTCTCTTGCTTGTTGCTATGCAAATGCCTAGCGTGAAAGGGGTACCCCATTCTTTTGCACAGGATAAAGGGGGGGGGGGGGGGGGGGGTGAGGAGATGGATTAAAAGTCATGCTGTTAACGCCCCGGCTGGGCTCCTGAGGATCAACGGATCCAGACCGCCGAGTGCCATGGCGGCAGTGACACCTGGCTCAATGGAAACCACAACTGATCTTGCATCTTTCACTGCTCACAAGCACGACCACAGACCTCAAGTCAGACGCTCACTTTATACCTTGCCACTGAGAAACCTTTTTACAAACTCGTGCAGACCCTTATTCTTAGAAAAGAAAAAGAGAAAAAACTTGAGCAACAAGTTAGCGAAGGTAAAATGCATTTAATACAGTTTTTGTTATAAAAATCAATGAAATGGTGTATATCATTCACTGTAACTATAATTAGCTGAGATGGAAAATTGAAGTGATAAAAAAACATTGTGTTTAAGTAATGTAGATTTAATGCTATTGCAGTGTGACTTGTCTCTTCACTTCATACAGTATGTCTGCACTGCAGGCAGAAGTACATAGGGGATTTGACATCCTGTAATTGAATTATTTTAGTTGTGTCCGTGATTGATGGAGTCAAACATTCACAGATACCTCACGCTCTCCCGCTACTCCTTTCTGTGATGGCCGTTCAGGAGACAATCGAAGATGGCAGATCAGGGATATTATCACCTCAGAAACAAAAGCATTTGTTTTGAAAAGCCGTGAGCTGCCAGGTTAAGGTTTCAGGAAACACCAGACTTAAGAAGCCGCACACCATCTTAAGTTTCCTCTCGCTAAAAAAGAAACCGTCACAGAGGAAATAAATCACATAAATAACAGGACAAGGTTTTCCCTGGAGCTTGCGTCAGCATTTGTCAGTCCATCAGCAGGGAAACGGGGTGCACAGGACTTAGCTGATGGCACCGAGGGTGAAACTGCTCATCCTAGTGCCCTGTAACCCGAAATAAGAATTTAACTGCTTTGAACTTTGGGTTTACCCCCATCAAGACGCACTCTTAGCTGAACTGCGCGAAAGTGGTTTCACCCTCGGCCAATCGCATTTGCCAACGGCATCTGCCTGCTGTTTGTACGAGCAGTTGCACGAAACACCCCTTAGTTCAGAGGCAAATAATCAGACCTGTCTCCTGACCAAGCATCTAGATCACTGTGAATAACATCAAATAGGCCATTGAAGCGAAGGAGAGCCGCTGTTGTTT
Source organism: Synaphobranchus kaupii (assembly GCA_029718625.1). Classification (NCBI taxonomy): domain Eukaryota; kingdom Metazoa; phylum Chordata; class Actinopteri; order Anguilliformes; family Synaphobranchidae; genus Synaphobranchus; species Synaphobranchus kaupii. Next base: position 46,126,710 of record CM056385.1, on the reverse strand, counting down.
TATGATGGCTGAACAGGCCTCCTGGACCTGACCCCATCTCTGCTGTGCACCGGTCACTGGCATTATGCTGAAAGGCGCTTCAGTTGCCCTTTGATAGCCTCACCAACAAAAGCATTCCAGAATGGGGCTCCAGGTGAGATGGAATTTAGAGCAGGGCACAACCAGTGTGACCCCAATTATTGTTATCTTTTCAGTTGTGTCATGACCTAACTCACAGGTGGCATCTCTATCCAAGTAGACAGTTCATTTGAGATAGTCTAGTTGTATATGCTTAATTAAGTATCATCACAAGTGCTAACTGGAGCACCAAAAATAATTTCAGTGCAGCTCTTGTGGACCATCGGCTTGCATTCAAAACGCTGTGCGTGACAATTTGGAATTACAGTAGATAATCTAGGGTCAGGTACCTTCAGAATTTCAGTGGTGAAAGCTCTTAAAAACGTAGATCTTCCACACTTTCAGCTATTTCTCAAAGAGAAACGGGCCCGTAATTAGTGCGTCAGAAAGAGTATACTGACACCCCTTAGGTATGCAAGTTTTGTTTTTCAACTCAGTCTCATTATTCTTGAATTCCTCTGTCAGATATACTGCACGACCTGAAATATTACCTGTGTGTTGGTTCCATGGGGAGGCAAGTTTTAAAGAAGGCCAAATCTAGCCTCCCTAACCTGGGGCACAAACAGAGACCTAACCCTCGACCCTGGATATCTTTGAGAGCTGAACCAGGTGGTTACAGAACCTGAAATGCTAAGTAGCTTCACACAAAAGGCTTTGGATTTTTAAAAAATCAAAGGTTCTATTTCCTTTGCCACAATGTCACTCAACAGCAATTGTTTAGATTTTTAAGAGTGGATGCCTTTTCTCAAACTATGAAGGCATTCTGATGATAGATCCATAAATTTGATCAAAAAACGGCTGGACATTTACCCATTAAATACATAGAAAAACAATTTAGAAATATGCTAAATATGCTAGAAGCAGAATATAAATAAGCAGAATCACTACATAACATAGTGCATCTTTGGGTCAAAGAGGCGGAAGGTACACCATCAAGTTTGTTTACATGTTAATTATTGGCCGTATAATATTTATTTAAATTATTGTGCAGATCCGCACATGTGCACATGTTTTACAAGCAAGCATCTAAACTATGCTTGAATGTATGTAAACAACTGAATCAAGGGAAAGTCATCTAATTTAGCTCATCTGGATACAATGTTCTGTGGATACACCACAGTCAGTTTTCTTTAACCAGCCATGCATGGCTATGCATATTCTGTATTTCCTGAAAGTGTGCAGTAGAGTTGAAGTTTCTTCATCTTTAATCATGGGGTGGTTTCTTTCACATTGCGCAGTGCTTTTGCTGTCAGGGTGGAGGTGTGAGGGTAGTAACAGGACAGAGGTCTCCCCTGTAGTGCCCCTTCCATGCCCTCCCAGTCAACAGGGGTAGGCTTGTCCAAGATTGCACCAGACATCTGTGATATTTTACTTCTGATTGGTCAGTTGGAACATTGTGCCACAGTTGATAAGTTCTCTGATGAAATCAAATAAAACCTGCCTCAACATGCTCTCTGCTGTCCCGTCCCTCTCCCTAATGAGCCCTGCTTTTGAGTCCTACTAAATAATTGCTTTATAAGGGATGGGAGGTATCTCCGAAAACTGACGTCTTTCGATACATTGTGTGGGTTAGAATTGGCAGCTGCTTGCCAAGTGCTATTATTGTACGTCAGCATTTTCCATTACAGGGGCTGATTTGAAAAATAGCCGGAGTGCGTTGGCTGGCTCCGTACCCATAGTGTGTTCAGTTTTGTGAATCGATCCCACCAACCCTTCAGGTTCATAATATTGTTCACTGTGAATCCAAATATAGAATACATCACATTTTAGAAACACAGCACGCGCACGCACACGCACACGCACACGCACACGCACACACACACACACACACACACACACACACACACACACACACACACACACACACACACACACATGCTTTATATAAACAATTTAAAGTGGTTTGAGGCACTGGAAACTTTGAAATGTATAAAATCAACATTTCTGTGTTTAGGGTTTCCGAATGTGTTTCCCTTCACTATAATTCATGTGTGAATTGAATTCAAGGGAACCTAGCAAAAAAAAAAAAAGAAAGCCATTAAGAAATCAAAACAGTTAACAAGTACAGTAGTGTGTTTTCACACCCTGACATGTTTACCCTGAAATGAGTTGGGACCGAGGGCACGCAAGACTAACTGCACACTCGAGCCCATATATAGTTTTGTTTGGGTATTTGTCTAATGATGTGTGCCGATGGACTGTTGAAACTGGGCGTTCGGGATGATATTCGGTGTGAGGTTGAATGACATTGCTACTTGATGATGAATGATGAGTACTAGGCAAAATATCATTATCACTATGCAGCCTTCCAAACAGCAGTAGCACAGAGATGTCTTAGCATTGTTTTGCGGTAGATTTTCGTACGGCTGGTATTTGGAGGATAGGGCTTTTCCTGATACCAGAGGTCCTAGGCGTTCTCAACAGTCTGTTTTATGGCTCTGAATGCCTTCTCATCTGCCTCGAACTGGCAGTCACCTGCTACATCCTACAGGATTCCCTTCAGCATTTGAATCGATCAGCAGTGGCAAAGCGCTTTAAATAAACAGAAAGGGTGATCACACTAAAGAGCTATTCCAGTGTAAATGTGACTTTTTTTGTTTGGTTTTGAATGCCAACAGTAAAATGCAGTGATACTCCTCAAAAAAAAGGACCCCCTACAGTTTCTGGCTAGGTCTCCACTTAGATTTATTTATTTTTCTTGAGAAGGGCATTGCTCCAAGTGTGAAATGGCTTGAGCTTCAAAGCCTGCGCTCCTTCTGAGATTGTGTACGAATAAAAGATGACCAGCACTATCTGCTTCACAGGAGAGGGGGAAAAAAAAGAGGACCAGGAAATAATTGGATCTGACAACCTTTTAGACTCCTAACGCAAGATGGCCTGTTCAAAGGCAATCTGCGGGTCGCAGGCTTCCAGACGGGGCCTCGCACCGCACTCAGCGCGATGTGGCTTTGAAAGAAGAATATTACGTGCGTGGTACTCTCTGCATCAGGTCTTCTTTTCTTCTTCTCCCAGCACAGTGGCCACTCTGTGTTCTGGTCAAGTGGTTTGGAATAGTGCGTGTCCAAAGTCACATCGCAAGGCAGGGGTACAGCTGTTTCCACAAAAGGGGAGGCAGAGGGGTACAGGGAGTCTCCGGTGTCGGCTCAGCAGAGCCCCGGTGAGATTAAGGGCCCGTATCAGTTGCAGATGGCGTTAATAGTGATAATATAGCTTTCCCAATAGTATGTCTTTACCTCAGCACTCTTAAGCTTTTTACCGCTGTACCACCGCGACGGCCCTACCTCAGCACTCTTAAGCTTTTTACCGCTGTACCACCGCGACGGCCTTACCTCAGCACTCTTAAGCTTTTTACCGCTGTACCACCGCGACGGCCCTACCTCAGCACTCTTAAGCTTTTTACCGCTGTACCACCGCGACGGCCCTACCTCAGCACTCTTAAGCTTTTTACCGCTGTACCACCGCGACGGCCCTACCTCAGCACTCTTAAGCTTTTTACCGCTGTACCACCGCGACGGCCCTACCTCAGCACTCTTAAGCTTTTTACCGCTGTACCACCGCGACGGCCCTACCTCAGCACTCTTAAGCTTTTTACCGCTGTACCACCGCGACGGCCCTACCTCAGCACTCTTAAGCTTTTTACCGCTGTACCACCGCGACGGCCCTACCTCAGCACTCTTAAGCTTTTTACCGCTGTACCACCGCGACGGCCCTACCTCAGCACTCTTAAGCTTTTTACCGCTGTACCACCGCGACGGCCCTACCTCAGCACTCTTAAGCTTTTTACCGCTGTACCACCGCGACGGCCCTACCTCAGCACTCTTAAGCTTTTTACCCCGGCTGTTGCTCAGAAGCAAAAACAAATGCTTTCCTTCACAGCCTGACGTTAAAAAAAAGGAACGACAAAAACCTTGCACAACCAACAGGAAACCTCCCGGGAACATTAAGTCAGGCCTAGAAGTTAAGATAAGGGGGGGAAAAAAGTGTTTCAGGGATTTCAACTGGGGCATTCTTTGACTAGGTATAGGCTACCATCTGTTTGACAATTCAGCGCTGGTTTCTCTTGTTTTACTGCAGGAAGAGTTTAAGATCATAAGAATGTGTGATGATGTGAACAAGCAATTTTGCACATTTAGTATACTTGTTACATACCTAACAAACTATATGATGTGCCCCTATAGGCTATTTTTTAAATTTACATATTTATGCTCTATGGCATGAATGAAATACAGGATACTTCAAATGAATGATAAAATAATTAGTTAATTCTGAATTCAATTGAATGATGGGATGTAAAATAATTAGTTTACTCAGTTCTTAATTCTGAAATCAAATGGATTCACTGAAATTAAATTAAAACTTTGGATTGTAGACATGCGTTACAATACGTAGACATGCGTAGACATGCGATACAATACGTTAGATGAGTCTGGAGGTACAAGTTATGTTAACTATATGGTAATGTTGTTCTGGATAAAGGAACGTAACCTCTGTTAATGATAAAGATTTGACTGCTCATGATGATTCAAAATATTGGACTTCATTGTTTTTAGCTATCAGTCAAATACTTTGCATGGAATATTAGGCCTATTAATCAGACTGGGTAGATGTGGTATTGTCCTTGTTTAGTTGTGCTGGGCCGTCTTGACTGTGCTGCAGTGGAAGGAGTGTCTGTGTGTACCATATCCATGCTGTGTGTACCATATCCATGCGATTTACTATAAATATGTAGGAGTTTGGGAGCACCTCTCTAAAAGGGTTATGGTACCTAACAGTGTAATGCCTGGTCTTGAACACTTCAAGACTGTCTGCTTCTATTATATAACTTGGAAAAAAGCCCTGAATTATTACATTATATTTTGTGATGTTATGTCTGGATTCTGTTGCAATCTTATAGGATTGCTATAGTGGCTTCCAATCAATTTGCTAAACTCCCTTTAACTCCAAGGGGTTTCCTTGGGCATGCACTCTGGAGCTAGGTGAAAAATGACTGTGGAGCTGGGTCATTTATTCTTTTAGAGCTGATGTTCAACAGATTACAATGATTTTGTGCCACGTCTGAAAGAGAGGGAGTAGAGATCAATATTCACACCCTATAAAAAGATGTTAAATTAAGAAGGATGCATTTTCAAAAATACCGTAACAAACAAATTAAATGAATGAATAAATAAGCTCCTTTTAACCAAGAGGTGTTTACTGTGACAAATACTGTCCTGCATACTTCTCTCAAAGCATCTTCGACAACCTCTATGTATTTAGATCATTTTAAGAGCCAAGAACAAGTGTAAATAGCGTATTTTTTTTACAGTTACAAGTATGTTTAGCTTGCATTATCATTTCCTGAAACCTCCATATTAAGCAGTGCCAGATATTGTTTGTTGTGTGTTTACCTGACAATGAAAGAACAAAGGATACCCGCACAGCAGCAAATGTGGTTTATTCAAGATGCGACCAAAGAGGTCTTCGTCAGGCATACGGTCACGTGAAGTCACATGTTTACCTGTCCTCATTGCTGAGTGTCAGACCACTGTGTACGGTAAAAATAAGCAGAATTATCCCAAACTAATCCATTTTTAACTAACTGTCTTAAAAGGGTCAAAGTTTTTGGGGAATTGTCTGTGAGTTGCACCTCCTGACCTGGCTTGTTTCTATGGAGGGTGGAAAACATATTAGCATTTAGATGGAAGGGGCTGGGCCTATCTCTCTTGTTGATTGTTAACAAAGGGAGGTTATGGGCTTAAATAAATAAATATATAAAGAGGGATTGCATGAATGTACTCCTGCTCTAATTAGTTACTTTTGCTTGCTGACATAAAAAACCCCAAATTTAAACTGTACTCCCTAACTGGAGAATTGTTGCAATGCATTATCTTCTTGTCTCAGGGGAGAAATAGAGTTGTCTCTCACAGTGACAGCCTACCATTGAAGGCTCATTGTTCTTTGGTCATTATGTATTGTTCTTGTGCAGCCTTGCTCATGCTTCGCCGTGCTTGGAGCGTGAAGTTTTCATGTTAATAATGAGAAAATACTGAAATATTGTTATCAGGTGGTCAAAAATTGATGGTTTAATTGGGGACTTTCCAGTGATGAGAAAATATTTGCTGTGAAGAATGTGGAAACAAATTAGCAACAACAAAAAAAATAGCCTTGTTGTTCTTAAGTGTACCCACGGGCGACATCAGTTACTTTGACTATTTTGAAAATTGAAATAGAAATTCCACCAAAGGTTTTAAATGTTTGTTTACAGCAGTCCTGACAGACAGTTATAAAAATAGGTAATTTTGTAAGGTTTCTTTAAAGTCATCAGACCGTGGCGGTGTTTTTGGCGGTGGCGAGATGATGCGCCGGCCGCAGCCCCTTTGCTCGTTCATCTCACTGAGCTGGGAGGTTACCAGGTAGAGCTGCTTTCTACCACTAGAGGGTGAAAAAGCCAGCAGAGTAGTCACAGCTATTGAGCATTCAGCTCTTTTTTTAAATGTATTTTTTTACAATGCGACATAATGTAAACCAATACTATATTGTTAGTAGGAAAATAGGGTCATGTTTAGAACTGGTATTGAGGTGGTCGTTTTCCCTTTACCTACTAAGTGTAATTTGTCTCCAGGGCCGATGACTCTCATTATAGATATACTTCCCAGCGATAAAAGCTACTCTGTGGTGAGCCTCAGCTCCAAAAAGCAAAGTCATACTTCAAAGGTTATCTGCTGAAATGTGTTCAGAACCAGGTACTGAGCCTCAACATTTTGAGTCTGGAAAGATGTTGGTGACAGAACAGAGGGAATATCCATGCCCTCGTTCGTCTTTCCCGGGGATCTGGTGAAACTGGAGGACGCATCAGTCTCATATTGGCTCATATCTCCAGCCTAATTAATTCTGTCTTCCGGGCTCGTTCATTAATATCGCCTTGCTTGATTCTTCTCTCCCGGGATATGCAATGCGATCAATGACAATGATTGCTTTCCCGTGATTTTCCCATAAGCCAAATGACATCCCAGCAGACGGAGTAGCTGTCTTCGGGAGGCTTGGCAGAGCAGACTTGTTGGGGCAGGTTGAAGGACTTAGCGCGGGAAATATGTAAATGACTCATTTCTTTGAGGGGGAGCCCCCAGTTTTTGCTGCTATTAACTGTGATACATTAAAAGCGCTCGGTGGTGACATTTTTAAGCTGGCCTTTCAGGCTGCGCAAGTTTATGTCGGCTGCTCGTCAAACCTGTTTATTTGACTTGTGTTGTTGAGTGCCGTCGTTTATTCCTTCATAGTCCAGGCAAGCATAGCATGCTGATGCAAAATCCTTTTGTCAAGGAGACCACCATTGTTCCCAGCAGAGAGAGAATGACTACTCACTAAATTTAGTCCGCTCTCAATCACCTTAAATATTCATTGCAGTAGAATGTCACTGAACAAAATTAAACACGTTTTATCATTGTGAGAGATCTCTGTCTGCCTAAAGCAAGACTGACTCATCTGTCTGAAAAGACGCAGATTGTTAGAAATATAGAAATTACTTTTATCCTTCTGTCACGGAATGTTGGATTACATAATGTCTACACGTGGAAAAGCTACGTACACAAAATGATTATACACAAATCCAGTGACTGGGAATCGTCCATCAACTTTTCAGGAAGAAGTGGTCAGATTTCATGTCATGTGACTGTAATGGTATTGATTCATGTTCTAGAGAGTAAACGACACTGTTACCTGATCCCATTAAGAACCGTAGCCGGGGCTGGACTTGAAGATTGAAGGGCAATTTTCTGGGATGTTGATAATAATCTGCTGTCACTGATGTATCTGCCTAACTCTACCAGGTGAAGTTGTTACGTGGTTCCCACTCATGATCAAACACAGGACAGTGAAACCTTGAAAAGTTTGAGGCCTTGTATTTTTGTCTTTATGTTTTAATAAAAAAGCAAAGTAAAAAACGTATATTGATATTTAAACAAAGCAGCCAAGGAGATATAAGACTGTTTCAACCACATTTGTGAGTGTGTATATCTTTCTCGTTGCTTTGTATAAAATCAACATGACTTGCATTCCATATTCATTGAATATTCATGGTGACGTTGATGAAGTTTGGAGTAAATGTTGCGTGGCAACCGGAATAATCCTTCTGTGAAAACAAAGGAGCCATTTCCAATCAATTATACTAATCCGAACTGAACAAACTTTACTTTTTTCAGATTTGTTCCATTTAACCCTGAAACTTTGGGTAAACAACTCATTAAATGTATATTGATTTTATTACACCATTCTTTGGTTCTGCTCTAAAGGAGATTAGTTTTTATCTAAGATACGGTTATTGTCATTAATTTGAATAATGTTGAGCATCCCCTGCAATCCTATTTGACTGGGCCCCAACTGAAATATTGGCTGAATTTGGGTTGAAGCACCAAACAGCGAACTCTAAAGGCCAAGTTTACATTTTCGATGTCACTGGCTCAGATTCAATCGACATTTTTACTAAGAATTAAAAGCAAGAATTCTCTCTTTTTCTTCATAAACACAGTTTGGCCAGTTCAGCAATTGCTAAAACTAACTTGCCAAACTGAGTTTGCAAAAGTGAGTTGAAGTAAACGTGTAATGCTTGTGTTTACTTATAAGGCGAAGTTACCTGTCTTTAAGTTTTAAGTCAAAGCAAAGGCCATCATATACTTTTTAAAAAAGATCTGTTTTCAATGTGAGAAAAATATGAGGAATTGAGAGAAGCAAACGTAGTGCTCAGCACTACCAGAGGAGGGGAAGCCAGAGGATAGGGGGCAGCACTAAACGCAGTGCTCAGCACTACCAGAGGAGGGGAAGCCAGAAGATAGGGGGCAGCACTAAACGTAGTGCTCAGCACCACCAGAGGAGGGGAAGCCAGAGGATAGGGGGCAGCACTAAACGTAGTGCTCAGCACCACCAGAGGAGGGGAAGCCAGAGGATAGGGGGCAGCACTAAACGTAGTGTTCAGCACCACCAGAGGAGGGGAAGCCAGAGGATAGGGGGCAGCACTAAACGTAGTGCTCAGCACCACCAGAGGGGGGGAAGCCAGAGGATAGGGGGCAGCACTAAACGCAGTGCTCAGCACTACCAGAGGAGGGGAAGCCAGAGGATAGGGGGCAGCACTAAACGTAGTGCTCAGCACCACCAGAGGGGGGGAAGCCAGAGGATAGGGGGCAGCACTAAACGTAGTGCTCAGCACCATCAGAGGAGGGGAAGCCGGTAGAATTAGTTTTCTGTGGATCTTTAGGCGTGGAGCAAGCAGTGAGTTCACAGGCTAAAGTCTGAGCCCCTTCCCTTTGTCTCCTTTTATTGGCTTGTGGCCTTTGCTCTCTCTCGCTCTCTGTTTGGGAGGAAGATGGGAGGGCGGAAGGAAGGGAGACGTATCTGAGGAACGTGCACCAGGAATGCCGAGCTTGTTCAAGAGAGGATGGGAGAAAAAAAAAAACTTGTGACAGTTCATCTAAAAACAAAGAAAGATAAATATTGAACACCAGCAGAGGGGTGAAAGGAAATAAATAAAAGTGTTATTCTTCCCCTTACAGTTTGTTCAGTTAGATAATAAATCTTCCCATTCTGTAAGTCCATCTTGTTTTGTCCTTAGCTACCAGCGCCGTGCTGGTGCGTATGGGAATTGTCCTAAGGTCATATGTGTTCTTGAGAGTTATTACCAGCTAAGACTTGCTTGTGGCCTGCCAGGCATGAGAAAGACAAATTGTGCTGCCTTGCAAGAGTCGAACCAGCTAATTGCCACTCCCCGATCTCTGAGGCAGAGCTGAGAAGGAAAGGTAGGCAGACTAGTGCTTTCCAGCTTGGTAGGAATCTAAGAATGCCTTTAGAAACCTCAGCTCAGAATTCTAAAGCTACATGATGTCTCGTTTATTTTAGTAATTTATGCTATTTTATCATGATATGACTCCTGCTTTACTTTTTTAAGTGTGAGTCACAAAACAATTGTAGATTACACATGGCCAAATGTATCCCTCCCCTTTGCCATTGTGCACAGTGCACTAGCTCTCATATTCGTTTGGACTCCAACCACACCAGCTGTTTGGGTTTTGCAAAAGCGTTGTGGCACTGGCCATTGCATCCTGTGCTGAGGCCTCCATTTTGAAAGCCAATAATGTTAGTAGAGCGCATGCTGTTGTAATTATAGCTGAACACGCCTTCTCCGTCTCCAGATGTAATTGAAGATATGTGATTGGAAGCAAACCACTTTGCATGTTTTTTTCTTGGCTACTTGTCATGGGAAGAGCAAAGTTTGAGAACCAGGCAACCCTGGAGATGGAAAGCTGAGAGATAGCGAGCCAACAGAAGCCAGATCAATTTTCTCTTCATACAGCTCATTCATTTGCACCACAGTGTGTAAATCTGGAGCGAAATAATTGAACGAGTTGAACGAAGCGAATCTCCCGTGCAGTCTTCATTGTAACAGATGTTTCTATCTTTGTGGAAGTGAACACATTATTAGAGAAGAACTGTGCAGTTTTTTTGTGTTGTCTCCAAGATGGTGGGGGGGAGGGGGGGGGGGTGCAGTTGATGAGCATAACCCTGTAAACTGCCATTTTGCATTATTATTATTATTATTATTATTATTATTATTATTATACTGTTCTTTCAGAAGCACAACAAACTGTTCTATTCTTCTTTTTCTTCCCATTTTTGTAAATCCATCTTGTCCAACAGTTACTACCTATACTAAAATGCTATATCATCCTACTATGGGTGCAATTCGAAATCTTAATGATACTAATTACAGATTATTAATTATTAGCTATTAAACATGCTATTAAAAATTGCCATTGAAAATTAATTCAGCCCATTCATTTCCTATGGAGACATTACCCTCCCAACATCTCTAAATCCAACTTTTTTTGGCCAATCAGGATGATTTAGTACATGTGATGCCATTTCAGCCAATAGGACCCATAGATAAAACTGAAAAGCTGCCATGTTTGTTGTGCTTCTGAAGTGAGCTACCACGATTATTCACAACAGACAGGCACAACAGACAGGCATCATACATTTACTTTAAAAAAAAAAATTGCAAATTGCCATTGTATGAAAAGTGCATTTGGCTACCGAGTACCTATATCGTGAAGTGCTATCATTCACTCTAATCTACATAACTACACTATGTTACTTTATCCTTACTTAATAAATACTGTACCCTACCCAAAAAAAGGCTTAGCTGGATGTAATGTGTTGCAACTAAGATATTCGCTAGATAAAAAACACTTTTAATCTGCACATTTAACCTTAGCTATTGGTTTTGTTTTTCCAGTTGCTGTGGTTATGCACTGATTGCAACTCCACTGCTGTTGCTGTTCTTGACTTTGAATGTAATCCTGTCACGGTTGTAGGCTCATTTTAAAATAACGTAAAGGACTTGCTATCACCACCTAAGCGTACAAAACTAAAGTTAATGTCAGGCAACGTTATGCCTTCTAACTGAGTGTTCTGCTATTTAAATACTTGCTATCTTCAGCAATTGACAATATTACAGTTGCATGTATGGTGAAACATAACTAGTAGCAGCCTTTAAACAAATACGCCTTTGGGAATGCGCTGTCTAGTCTAGGCTACACTTTACAGTTGAGTACTTTGTAAGGTAACGTTAGTTTTATCACCTGTCCAGTCAGCTACAGAGCTAACCAGACAGATAATACAATATTATTCTGTTTGACAGAATTACCAACGGGACGAGCGTTCTTTCCCTTTTCTGCATCATCTATAAATCTTTAATATACACAAGCCTAACGAATGCATTAGCATGCCAGCTCTTAATTCCTATTCTTCTTTATTTATTTTAATTAGTGCTATAATTAGCGCTATATATTCTAACATGATTATTATTATTATTATTATTACAGAAGAATATGATGAAGAATAATCCATCACTAATGATGTAATAATTCACATTTACTTCATTATCCTATTTACCCATGCTATAGCTTGCCAACTAAATTAACCCTTACAAATACTTACACCATCGTCATCATCTTTCATTTGTCTGTAGGCAAAACCTGCATGGCACCTTACAGTACCAACCACAACAATGCATAAGTATACATCCCGTATACAGGAAAAATTTCTTCTGAAACTCTAAATCTAGTTATCCCTGTACCTGCATTGGCAAACTAGATAATTGTCATATTGTATTTTGGGCACCTGAAGATTGATGACTAAGTAACAAACATTGGCTTTGTCACTTCCATTCACATTTCATTGAGGCAGAACCATGGCTAGGCTACTCTGGTTATCCCCCACCAAAGGCAGGTCTCTGTGAGCTCGCTTCCTCCAGTTGCTTCAGGCACATTGGAATGCATCGAGAAATGCCTTATTTTTTACTGCGAACATGTGGGGTGCCCCCCCCCCCCCCCCCTCTCGCAGAATACATATTGCTTGCCACTCTGCAATATGTATTCTATTGATAAGAAATAAATCCTGATAGTCTTCCCAGGTAGTTTATATTTTTCAAAGAAACCGTGCAAACAGGGATGAGAAAGTTCCGATGGCAGTGGGCGTTGGGGCAGGGGAGGGTGGGGTTACAAAAGCAATCTTGTTCCCTGTTGACTCAGCCGACACGAATACATTACCATCGCTGCTCGCCGAGTCCTGTTGTCTCTTTTGGAAGTGAGATGGGAGAGGACGGAGGCGTGGGGGGGAAGGGGGTGTCATTGGCGGGGTAGTCAGACGTGAGGAAGACTACCCCGCTCTTGTCGGAAAAGGGGGGACCACCATCAATCATGTGCTGCTTTTGTCAATGGGAATAATAAGTGTAGCCGGGATCAGTGCGGCAGCTGGCGCTGAGTTACAAGATAAATATTGGGCCTGTACATTCTTCCGAGCCTCCTTCGTCTTCTTCGACACTCTACTTTCGCTTTTGTTACACATCAATAATGAAGGCGTTTAAAAGTTGGGGCCCCTCTACCCCTCGGCTTCAGCCCCGCAGACAGCTCAATTCGAGCTGTCAAAAACGGAAATGCCGCCCCTGAAGATGGACTCCCTCTGTCTTCGCTCCTCCCGCCCTCTTTTGTCGTCTGGCAACGCGTGTTTGTTTTTTGCATTGTGATTCTGACGAACGGGTTTCCTAGCTAGCTGTGGTAGGTTAGCTCTTAAATGAAATGAAAAAGAAGGCATTGTAAAATGTCTATGTATGATGGAACAGATTTTTCATGTAGAATTATTCTTTGCTCACCATTCCTGTTAATGAGAATGCATAATTTATTTATGTATTTATATACACAGACGGGACAAATTAAAGGAAAAACCCCTACAGTGAGGGGGGTCTGGTGGCTCTGTTGTGCTGTGGGGGGCATTTTCCTTGCACGGTTTGGGTCCAAGTGAAGGGTTATTCTGAGTGATCACCTTTATCCTATGATGAAACATTTCTATCCTGATGGGAGTGGTCTCTTCCAGGATGACAATGCCCCCATCCATAGGGCACGCGGGGTCACTGAATGGTTTGACGAGTATAAAAATCATGTGAATCATCTGCTATGGCCTTCGCAGTCACCAGCTCTCAACCAAATAGAAAACCTATGGGAGATTTTTGACCGGCATGTTAGACAGCGCTCTCCACCACCATCATCAAAACACCAAATGAGGGAATATTTTTTGGAAGAATATTGCAGTAGAGTTGCGGAGAGTTGTAGAATCTATGCCAATCTATGGCAAGGCCTTACTAAGACACTTTATGTTGGTTTTTCCTTTAATATGTCCCCCGTCTGTATATATATAGGCTATATATACATTGCACCCCAAAAGTGTTAGGAAAGTGATTCTACTCCAGCCATTTGATTTGAAATCAGTGACTATGAGGTTAAAGTACAGACTTTCAGCTTTAATTTGGGGGTTTCTACATCCATATAAGGTGAACAGTGTAGCAATTGTGGCCATTTCTACACAAAGCCCTGACCCCAAAGGCACCAAAAGTAATTGGACAAATTAACATGAACTTAAATAAAGTCATCGTATTTAATATTTGGTTGCATATCCTGTGCATCCCATGACTTCCTGATGTCTGTGACACAACAACATCAAAAGACTCTTGATATCTTATTTTCAGTTAGGCTACTGTTACAAGCAATAATATAACCTCTCTGCATTGGAATGGATCTCTATGGGAATTGGGGGGTGGGACTAGATTTAGCTGTAAATTACATGGGAATAGTGTGGAACACATGTTAGCTAAATGGCTGTACGTCAACAAGGGTCCTAGGTATCAAACAAGCCTGAAACCATTACTCTGCTGCCAGATATGCAGTAGATATGGATGGATCACTTTGGGTTGGGTTGTTTCTCCTGACTCATTTTCCTATTGAACTCTATTGAAAAATAAGTCAGGAGAAACAACCCTTAATTGATCCATCCATATGTACTGCATATCTGGCAGCAGAGTAATGGTTTCAGGCTTGTTTGATACCTTAGACCCTTGCCTCGATTTTTAGTTTTGCCGTCCACGTCACGTAATTTAACTTGTATCCTTCTAAAGCATACTGAAGGCTTTGCTGCCGGCTTCTAGTTTATATATCAACTTATCCCTGAAATGATTTCTTGTGGTAACTGGCTAAACTGAATAACTCCGGGCTTGACCGGCATCTTGTGGTTTACATATTAAGAACCATACCCACCTCTGTCTTACTCTTTGTCTCACATGCACACCCCCCCCCCCCCCCCCCCCACACACACACACACACACACACACACACACACAAACATAAAAGTTAACGTGTAAAAGTTAACGTGACAGTCCCATTCAAATAATTTTTTTTAGAATTGGTGTCCTCAAGAATCGCGAGAGAATCATGAATCTCAATTCTAAGCAAGAAAAACGTGATACTCGTTTTATCCAGAATTGTGCAGCCCTAATGGACACCCCTAGAAACACTATTCTTGAAAGTACAGCTTAAGCAGTGCTTATTTATCATCAAGACACTTGCTTTAGAAAAAGAAACGGACCAAGTCTTTAGTATGATGCTCAAAATTTGCCACAAAGCTTGCCCGCTCTTTACCGCAGAGTGGGACATCAACGTGCAAGAGAACCTTTATCATCAATTCAGCCCATACCAGGTAATAAAAGTGTTTTCTCCCCCTTCAGCTGCTAAAGCCCGGCCTGTTTCATCACATCATTATCTCTGGCAGGCCAGCCTGAAATATCCTCATTAGGCGTGCGTATTATAGTCTGAGGAGAGCACCAGAGGGAGACCGGTCAAGGACCATCATCCCCCAAGGCTCTCTGGCACGCAGGCGTTTTTCATCACTGGGAGAGTCTTGGCTGCATCGCTACCCCGGCTCGGCTGTCCGGAGTCTCGGGCCTGCAACTGGGATCTTCAGCAGACCACAGGGAGTCCATCTGTGTGCATGCCCCCCCCCCCCCCCCCCCCCAAGTGATGGAAGGCAGCTTGTTCCTACCCAGCCTGTTACAGGGAACACCACAAAGAAGGAGGCCTTGTGTTTGACTTGTCCATACAGCAGGCACAGTACACGTCTAAGGGTGTAGCTATATACACCTAGCTTTTATAATTGAGACACCCTTGAATTCTCCGGCATACGTGAACCATCAGCCGTAGTTCAATGTTGGTAGGAATGTGAATGATGACATTGGATGACTGAACGGTCTTTCCTTTTGGGTTCTGTGCAAAGCCCAGGCCAAAATTTATCTGACGAAAATGTTTGATTCATCGTGTAGAACCTACATTTTAGTTTATGCACCTGAGCTTTCACAAGCACACAGATGTTATTATTTAAACCAATCATCTGTGTAAATATGAAAAAATAGAGGCTATATCAAGGGAATGGGTCATAACATAAGAGTGCGGATATTTTTACACGCTGTGGCCATAGCTCTGCTATGGTTCCTTGTGTTTACCCCAAGATGTTGCTTCACGCATTGCATGGAATTCACTCACATTGAACCATGGTTTGGTAAACACATCCTTGGAAAAACCAGGTGAGATATCTCCCTGCAGCATTCCCCTCGGAAATTGAGGAAACCACTAAATTTTCACGTATGAACATGGCCACCTTGAAACAGGCCCTGGTCTTTTCCGCCACTCTCATTGTGAATAAGCACAACTTTAAGTATTCTAAATTCAAGGGCTCAGTAATTTGATGCCATGGATACCTGCCATATCCACAGGAACAGACTTGCCATCCCGTTTATCTGTATGTGACTCGTGCCTGCAATTGTTGGTGTCATTTGGGATTTTAGACACCTTTTGAAACCGAAATCAGTCTTTTTTTGTTTGTCTTGTGAGTGTGGCAGTGAAGATATAAGCATAGTGCTGTCAGTTTGGAAAGATGTAAATTAGTCTGGGCGCAATGCGACGTACATGTGCGCACTCAAGGGATATTTGACGACATCACACCTCTCTAGATAATATTTTCGAATTTGCAATGCATTAAGTTTGACGGTGGCAGGCATGGCGTGTTTTTACCGACAGTTACCTTAATGTCTGTTATGACATGTAAACCACTGTAAGACCGTGGATTGAGCCTCCATTTAACAGTAGTTGTCTTTTACTTTAACAGCTGCCTGCAGGTCAGAATAAAAGATGAGCATACTCATTTTGGTAAATTATCTTGAAATTAGTCTACATTGCATTTAGATTATGGATTTACATTAGGAAATGAGGACATATCATGAACCACTATATGTACCAATACAACATTTGACTTTATTTACACTGAATACACTGATTTTATCATAAATTAGGTCTGGAAAAGAACAAAGAAACAAATTATAACCTTCCTGCAAATGTTTTTTTTTCTGAATTAGTGCGGCCCATGGTCACTGTAGAGCATAAAGGAGAAGCTTGCCCTGGTACTCCATGTCATGTTGTTCTCTGACCCATTCAGACCAATATGATGGTAATTGGGATCATTAGATAATTGATACAGCCATGTCTGTGCCTCACTCGAGCACACGAGTGCTACTGCTTAAAACCAGACCCTTCATCTGGAGGACACAGGGCAGCGTTGCAATTAGTGTACCCCTCGTAATATCCGCGCTCGCACTAAGAGACCAGAACAGAAGTCGGAAGCAGAACACATGTAATGGGTTTAAGCCGCTGATGGCTTGGTCCTCTCCGATCGACTTGGTCCTGAAGGCTTGGTTCTCTCTCATCGACTGCCTGCTACCCCGGTCTGCCTGCCAGACAGATGCCACCTCAGCACACCGCCAGTGCTCAATGCTTTTTGAGGCGGCTCGAACCTCTGAGATGCAGCGTCAGTTCTGAAACACTGAGGCCGCGGAGTGCCCTTTCGATATTTAATCCTCGTAACTTCGGACTGACTGGTATGAGCACCGCTGTGACTTGAACACGCCGTGCCCGCTGACACAAAAGCCATTATGCTGCACGGTGCTTGGAGAACAATGCGTAATTGTGCAACCTTAGACACTAGAACGGGTGCAGGTGTGAACAAGCATCATGGAGTGAGAAATTTGTTTCACCGCTATTTCTGTACATTTGTCCTCTGTTATTTATATTTCCCCCTCAAATCAGGATCTGGTTTCAAGGCCCCCCCCCCCCCTCTCATTTCCCATGTAGTTCAGTGAAGGGTCACAAAAAAACAGAGAGGGCAATGAATCATTACCAAATATAAAAGATACTTAAACACTTAACAAGTATAAGTGCTCACTTCGTAGTGCTAGCCAGCGCTTGACACAAGATTCCTGGTGTCACAATAGCCTACATTGAAAACCTGGCAAAAAAAACAACAAAAGATAGGCCAATACATGACTCGGAAATCATTGAAAAGTAAAATATTTTCAATGTTAATGTGAATTTTAGTTATATTTTAGATGTGTATCCGACACTTTATGTCTCAGGCGGGACTGGCTGGTTACCTCTGCACAAAGTTTGGGGCACGGTGAATTATTTCACCGCATAATCTTCCTTTCACTTTGTGCCTGTCCCCCTTTTCTCTTCACATAACGACTCCTCGGGGCAGCGGTTCACACACTCTGAACCGGCTCTTTGGGCGAGGAGTCATTGTTCAGCGGCTGGCTAATTATACCGTGAAATAAAGGAAAATAATGTACCTGAATTCACCATTCTGCCAGTCTCAGTATTACTCCAGCGGGGATAAATTAGCTTGTCTGTGGGAAAAACTTTATTAATTTGAATTGAAATATGGCCTGTTCACGCTGCTTTTCGGCCTCAGAAATCAGTTTATTACAATTTGCCCCATATGGGTTTTTTATTCAAGAGTAGCTGTGCAGGGGATGTCCACAGCTCACAAAACAGGCTTTGAATATTTCCTTACCTCATAGCTAGCGTGAGGCCCATTGAGGGAGATATGAATGGTGACAGTTGAAAGGCCTAGCCTAGCTGGGCCTGGTGCTACAGCTTGCCAGTGCACCCCGCAATTCTATTGTATAGCTCCTCAAGCGTGGGGGTATTTTGGGCTGCGGGAGGATGCCAAGTCATGTGATTGTATTCTCTCTTGGAATGTGTTAAGGGGAGATGGGTGGAGCAAGTGTGGGGAGCCCTTCATGAGAATATTTTTTTCAGGAGGAGGGGGGGTGGGGGGCGGGGACTCAGGAACATTGTCACAGCATGAAAAAATGTGAATTAACCTGATTTGCATATTCTCAATAATGAGTAAAACGCACTCTTTAATTGGTTGCATTCAAGTCGGTCTAAAATCCTGTGTTCATTTGTAAGAAAAAAAGAGAAGGGGATGAGGGAGGAGGAATGGGGGGATTTATAAACCCCCTTCTTCCCCCGTGTGTTTCATGTTCAGATGAGACGCACGTACGTAGTAGTGTCATAAACCTGCAGTACTCATCATTAACTCGTCAGGTCTCTTGGAAGTCGGGCAGATGAGCGGGGCTGTGATCTAATTGCAGTCGGGCTAATGCTAAAACAAATGGAAGCACTTTCAGGTTGATTTTGTCATATGAATAATTACAGTCAAATAAGACATTCATACATCAGCAACTATAGTGTGTGCTACCGTGGTAGAGTTTTATTTTTTAATTTTTTAACATATGGCCAATTATTATTTTTTTTTTTTACATATGGCCAATGGAAATTAACCAATAAAAGCTCTGTTCATTCTGTTGAAAATGTAACTGGACAAGAAATGTTTCCTTTTTTACATTTTGTAATATTGTAGGATTGTAGGATTTGGGATTTTATTTTTCATGTGGTATGGGTTACCAGGTGCCTAGTTTAACTGGGAGCTAAAAGTTATATCAGCATTGATTCCAGCTTTAAATTTGGTCTCACAGTAGGTTAATTATTTCTGGTAAATGTAGCAACATTAAGACAAAGTAATAAATTAATAAGTGAAAATTAACTTGCCGTTGTATGATATCATAGTCCATATGCACTCATATTCATAGTTTTGTGGG
The DNA here is from genome assembly GCA_029718625.1 of Synaphobranchus kaupii. Classification (NCBI taxonomy): domain Eukaryota; kingdom Metazoa; phylum Chordata; class Actinopteri; order Anguilliformes; family Synaphobranchidae; genus Synaphobranchus; species Synaphobranchus kaupii. The sequence goes on along the minus strand of CM056385.1, from coordinate 46,107,251 downwards.
AGGCCAACCTATGTTTAAATGTGATCAATGTACATTATGTTAACTGTGCAGAAGACATGCATCTCTATAACACCCTTTTCAACGGCAATGTATTTTAATGCCTTTTTTCAAGTGAATCTATTATTGCTATTATATAGCATAATTATCTACAAACCCCAATTCCAAAAAAGTTGGGACAGTATGTAAAATGCACATAAAAGCAGAAAGCAATGATTTGTAAATTCTTTTTTACATATATTTAATTGAAAACAGTACAAAGAAAAGATATTTAATGTTTTACCTCATCAACCTTATTGATTTTTGTAAATATACGCTAATTCCAAATTTGATGCCTGCAACACGTTACAAAAAAGTTGGGACAGGGGCAAAAAAAGACTGGGAAGTTCAAAAAACACCTGTTTGGAACATTCCACAGGTAAACAAGTGATGCTATCATGACTGGGTATAAAAGGATATCAAAAGATTCTTGATATCTTATTTTCAGTTTACTTCCCGGTCTTTTTTTTGTCCCTGTCCCAACTTTTTTGGAACGTATTGCAGGCATCAAATTCGGAATTAGCGTATATTTACAAAAATCTGTAAAGTTGATCTATAAAGTCTAAAGGCAAAACATTAAATATATTTTCTTTGTACTGTTTTCAGTTAAATATATGTAAAAGAGAATTTAAAAATGACTGCTTTCTGCTTTTATGTGCATTTTACATACTGTCCCAACTTTTTTGGAATTGGGGTTTGTAGTTATTATATTGTGTTTATATAATATAACACAACAGCTTAATGTTTTCTTGAGACAGTATTTGTAAAATGTGTGCATGTTGGTAGCTTTGGGCTGTATTATTTGGCATTAGGTAATTTAACTGATTATGTGCAGCGGTCACAAGTTGGGTCTTCAGGATTATAAGCACTGGGTAGGAATCCATGGCCATCCAATTCGTTTTTTTTGGCTTTTTCCCTGTGATTTGTTACAATGTACTGTATATATTTGCACTGCATCCTGATAACCTTATTCGTGTTTGTAAGCCACTGGTGCCTTTGCGTTCGGTTTAACCGGTGCTGTTTACGTCAACTGAGCTGGTGCATACGTCAGGAAAACCGTGCGTTTTTAAGAACTGTTTTTGACAGTGTTTAGATGAGATGAGTATTCATCACAGTTGTATTGCTGGTGCGTAATACAAAGATAATTACTGTGCACACCCACACCTGCAAGGTAAATTAACGTCTTTGTGTTAAAACTGTGTGAGAAAAATCTGCCAAGATATTATGTGAGAAAAATCTGGCAGTCCTGCCCGATCCACTTGACAAATATTTGAATAAATAAGCAAATATAACCACACCCTAACATCACCAGAAATGTTATCAGTGTGAACTCTGGATGAATTGAGTAGAGTTGACTATCCAACACCTGTATGCAGTTATAAAATGCACACTACTTTCAGTAGTGAGAGAGAGAGAGAGAGAGAGAGAGAGATCATCAGCAAAACCTGGTGTTTCCATGGCAACTTGTTTATGCCTGGCTGCTGCATCTTGTAAATCCAATTGGAGGGAGAATGAGGCCTTGTCTTCAGCGAGACCTGAATAGGCCCAGAAGTGGAAAAAAAGCAGGTTTAAAGTGTGCTGGAGGCCCAAATAAGTGAAGAGGTGGGAACAAAAGGCATCTGTTTTTTGGCTTTCTTTCTTTTTCGTTCGTTCTTTCTTATCTTGCGGAGTTTATCAATGGGGATCCGTTAACCCCAAACAATAGTGGTGGCCTCTCTCCGAAGGGTGATGAGTTTACCCATATTGCAACAGTACGTCCCAACACCTGGTATGCTTTACATAATTTAATTTAATATTTTTTCTCGCAGTGGGAAACGTTTCACAATTTGCATGCGATTTTATTTGATCACCACACTGGTGTTTCAAACAGAGCTGCTCAGCAGAGGGGTTTCCCAAAAGTTACGTCTTCATTGATGTAGGCAGAAATGCGTCTTCATTGATGTAGGCAGAAATGGGAGCAATTCCGTGTATTGTAGCATTTGATTCCTAGCATAAAGGAAAGATATGGTTGTCATGCCTTTATCTGAGAAAAGTCATTTTAATACAAATCTGCTGAACACAGTAAGGGTTATTCCATCAAAATATACTGCTGTCAAGTAAAACATTCATTGTAATGCTCTAAATGTCTACATTAAATATTCTGTCACAAAGAGCTCTTAATGTTTTAGGTCTTAATGGATTTATTAATTTTTTTAAATTTGTAAAACTATGGTAATCCTTGATGTTTGCATGATTGTTGTCTCATAATTAATTAAAAAACACAACTCAAAGTTCTGTAACTCTTGTTGATTGAGTGCTGCAGTCAGGATATGTGTCCTGGATTGAAGGCAGGCAAAGATGGACCAGTACTTTATTATGTGAAACAAAATCCCAAGGGCTGTGGATACTTCAGTCTCAGGCTCTTAGCAGCATGAGATTTCAGTAGGCATCCTGGGCAGACAGTAGATTACTCCCTTAATTAAATGTAATAGAAAAAATAATAAAATGTAGTTTATACATGTACCGCAGTGTCAAGCAATAGTTTTTTATTTTTTTATTCTCTATGTAATATTATGTAATATTATTGCTCATTAATTTATTTTAGTTTATAAGTGGGAATATATATGAATTCACTGGTCATTCTGACCAATAACAGTGTTCATTTTAGAATCCATCAATGCATTTTAGGTTTAACTGTACATGTCTTTAGTGTTGCATGTCATTACGCACAGTAGCCATTATAACAAGGCACCTGGGTTAACTAGAGAACCACTATGTGTATGAGATTACATTTTCATTTATAGTACAGTTACACAATTGCCTTTGTTTGTGTTGAGCATTATTTAACAGAGGAAATTGTATGCACTCTGTGTAATGTTGCAGTAACACTGTGTGTAACGTTGCAGAAACACTGCGGTCCCTGAAGGCTTCTAGCATGTTAATGTGTGACTAAAGACGCCCCTTTGACAGTTCAGTTCATATCCTGATATAACCGAGAGCTCTACTTATTTTTAAGACTTATCAACCTGAATTATAGTAAAAAAAATGAAATTAAATGAATAAAATCAAATGCATGTAGTCTGCACAATGTAAATCTGACCTTTTTTTTTGATAACAGAACCACATGTGCTCAGTGCATGCATTAACAGTAACACCATTCCTAAGCATGCATTAACAGTAACACCATTCCTAAGCATGCATTAACAGTAACACCATTCCTAAGCATGCATTAACAGTAACACCATTCCTAAGCATGCATTAACAGTAACACCATTCCTAAGCATGCATTAACAGTAACACCATTCCTAAAAGCCTCACTGACAGTAGATAAAGCTGTAATAATCACGTTCTTCTGCAGAGGAGAAATCTCCATTGAAAAGGCATAAAAGAATTTGTTAGACGGCAGGGTGAATGAGATGGCTACCGTCGAGCGTGCCTGATGGATATGCTAATCCGGCTTATTAATATTCATTACATTCTAAAACACACATAATACCCTACTGTGTCTGCTGATTTTTGTTCTGAAATAATTGTAATGAAGGAGAAGAACTCCGGCTGCCATGTCAAGCTGTCACTCTCGAAACGCATTTCCAATAGAAAATGGTCAGAGATACTCAAAGCCCAGACTAATAGCAAAGATGACCTCTACTCTGTTGTGTTTGTGTCTATCTGGGAGTAGTGTGGCTGTGATTCTCATCGCAGTCTGACAGTTTAGCACACTGCCGGTTCTGTTTGTTTAGCCTCTTGGAAAGAAGGGTCTATATGCTTGCTTTTCATAGAGGTGGTGGTGCTTTTATTGACAATTTTTCTGTGGATGTGCAGGCTTGACGTCGCTGTGTATTTCACAGTCTTTTAGTTTCCCTGTAAAAGTGTCAGTTGTGAAAATGCCAGTGTACTTTTAAAACAATATGTCCCCTCTACACATTTACATTTAGCGTATGGTGGCGTTGACAAACACGGAAACCAAATCATTCAGAGACAGTGCTGTTTTCCTTACTGATTTGCCAGTTGCAGTTTGTTTTCTGTTCTTTTTAGGACTGAAAACTTAACTTAAACTTACCTAAAAATAAGTCAATCTTAATAAGCATTTTAGTCTTATATTTAAACTTAAAATCTTATTTTTATTACTTATTTCTATTACTTAAAGACTGACAGTGAGGTGACACAGTTTGACTCATTTCAAGATTTGCCAATGGGTTAAGGCAATTTCACTTGGAAGCAAAAAGTAACTTACAACAAGCTAATATTTTCTACTTGACAGAGAAATAAATAAGATTTTAAGTCTCATCACAAGAGTAAAACACTTAAGGCAGACGTATTTGCAGTGCGTGCAGCTTCCTGCGATACTAAGGCCTGGCGCGAAAGACAGATCCTGCATAATTTCAGCAGAGGGCGCTGATGAGCAAGGACCAGCGTGGCCTCAGTGGGAACTGGGGCCTGTTCTGTAGTAAAAGAAGGTGTGGTTGGTCTGCAGCTCAAACAAGCCAGTATTTGTTTAAACTGGAGCACAAGTTCACTCAGAGGCTGCGTAAACGCACGCGAACTGTTTGGTGAGGGCTTTTCTTGTTGAATGCTGTTGTTTTAAACACTGTACCCATTTTGCCCGAAAACATGACAGTGGCTTTGAGATTGTTTAGGTTTTCTTCTCTTTATTTCTGCCCTCTGAGTCCTCATGTTTCACTTTAACTACCGCCGTCCTCCGTATTACCATTTAGACGGCAAGAGGCAAAGTGTTTGTTTGGGGAAAGTTCGACAACAGAGCCACACTGTTTACCGACTTTGAAGAGCATGTTTTCATCGGCCTCCTCACCTTTCCCATCGGAAAACACCTTTGGAAACAGTGAGGAAACCGAACGCTGTCACCCGATAGTGCTCTTAAGAAGCCTCGGGAAAAAGGCTTAGTAAAGCAATCAGGTTTGTGAGGCTAAACAGAGAAGCCTGTGTTATTCATACAAGAAAGAAAGAAAGAAAGAAAGCCACACTGGGCCTCGAGCGACGCAGGCTGCGGTGACTCCAGGCGGTGCGTCGTCTGCTTCCATGACAGAAGGAGCGACGCTCACCCTCACCGTGCCCAAGAGAGCGTATACGGATCCTACCCACAGCCTCCAGATAGGCGAACAGGCTCTGCAAAAGGGCCTTGAATACACTGCAAAACGGCTGCTCACGCCTCCAGATCTGACCTGCTACTGTTACAATATTCTTACTGACGGCTGCAGATTAGTGCAGCAACTGCCGATTGCATCAGTGCTTGTATCAGATCCTTATCAAGCTCCGTGTTTTGTGTATAAACTACGTATCTAAGTATAGGTTGGATTGATGGTTGTATATGCAGTCGAAATTCCGTTTTAATAAAGATTGTGCAGTCCTAATTCATTAATATTAGGAAATGTTTGCAAATTGGATTAGTTGCTTTGTGACCAGCAAATTGTGGCGGTCTCAAAATAAACTTTGATACAATTTTGATAGCACAAAAATTTGACACAGACTCTCAACAGTTTTTCTTTTTCAAGAATGTGAATTCCTATGCTTGAGTCAACATAAAAGAATATTAATCACATTATTAATAATCTGCCATGGGTTGATTATTGATACAAACCCTATTCAGTGCCTGTTTTCTTTTGACGTTTTTACTAAGTCTTTGTGATTCAGCTCCTTGTACTGTTTGTGGGATCCGGTGAACAAGCCAACCAATACTGTATACCATGGCAGTAAATATCAGGGCTTTACACGGGCGCTTTACACCAGCGCTTTACACCAGGGCTTTACACCAGCGCTTTACACCAGGGCTTTACACCAGTGCTTTACACCAGGGCTTTACACCAGCACTTTACACCAGCGCTTTACACCACAGCTTTACACCAGCTCTTTACACCAGGGCTTTACACCAGCGCTTTACACCAGCGCTTTACACCAGGACTTTACACCAGCGCTTTACACCAGCCCTTTACACCAGGGCTTTACACCAGCACTTTACACCAGGGCTTTACACCACAGCTTTACACCAGCGCTTTACACCAGGGCTTTACACCAGTGCCTTACATCAGCGCTTCACACCACAGCTTTACACCAGGGCTTTACACCAGCACTTTACACCAGCGCGTTACACCAGGGCTTTACACCAGCGCTTTACACCAGGGCTTTACACCAGTGCTTTACACCAGCGCTTTACACCAGGGCTTTACACCAGCACTTTACACCAGGGCTTTACACCAGCGCTTTACACCACAGCTTTACACCAGCGCTTTACACCAGGGCTTTACACCAGCGCTTTACACCAGCGCTTTACACCAGGACTTTACACCAGCCTTTTACACCAGGGCTTTACACCAGCACTTTACACCAGGGCTTTACACCACAGCTTTACACCAGCGCTTTACACCAGGGCTTTACACCAGTGCTTTACATCAGCGCTTCACACCACAGCTTTACACCAGGGCTTTACACCAGCACTTTACACCAGCGCGTTACACCAGGGCTTTACACCAGCGCTTTACACCAGCGCTTTACACCAGGGCTTTACACCAGCGCTTTACACCAGCGCTTTACGCCACGGCTTTACACCAGCACTTTACACCAGGGCTTTACACCAACGCTTTACACCAGCGCTTTACACCAGCGCTTTACACCAGTGCTTTACACCAGCGCTTTACAGCAGCACTTTACTCCAGGGCTTTACACCAGTGCTTTACACCAGGGCTTTACACCAGAGCTTTACACCAGCGCTTCACACCAGGGCTTTACACCAGGGCTTTACACCAGCGCTTTACACCAGCGCTTTACACCAGGGTTTTACACCAGCGCTTTACACCAGGGCTTTTCACCAGCACTTTACACCAGAGCTTTACACCAGGGCTTTACACCAGCGCTTTACACCAGAGCTTTACACCAGGGCTGTATGCCACTCTTGCCTGAAATACAAGGTTTAGAAACTCAAGATTTAATCCAATAATGCAGGGAAATCTCATTTAAACAGGATGGATTCCCTTCTGTAGACAGAAGCAGAGCCAGGACTGCTGCTACTTTTGGAGGTGGGAAATGTTTTGATCAGATCTCCTGTCACTCGTGCTGAAAGCTTTCCACATGGACGGCATGATGGCTTGTGTTTAAAGACCTTGCCCAAACTCTGCGCTTGCCCAAACTCTTCAATTCATTGAAAAACTGCTTTATTCCATTTCCAAAATGGAAACTAATGATATAGAATATCAGATGAATCCAAATGATTAACCTGAAGGGTAGACAAGGGCTCTGAGAAATGTGAAAGCTCACAAAACAAAATATCTGGTTATATAGAGTTAGTTTTTTTTATTATTATCAAACGAACATGTGACATCGGGGAGATTGGCTCCAGTGCAAAGTTATGTAAGCTATATTTTTATGCTCATGTACTTCATTTGTTTGAATAGATAAAATATTGGTTTTATGTATTATTTTTAATACTACCACAATGTAGACCTGTTTTATGATTTATCATTATACCGTAAATTCCTTTGTAGTTTCTTACTGAACATTTGCATTGCATCTGTAATGCGCTCAGTCACAGTTGATTTTAATAGCATATATTGCGTGCTTTTTACCTGCTGCACTTTATGGTAAAGCTATATATTATAGTTATTTTATTTTATGTATCTGTACAGAACAGTGTTACATTGCACTGTCTCTATCTGCTTGGCTGATTTATTTTATGTATCTGTACAGAACAGTGTTACACTGCACTGTCTCTATCTGCTTGGCTGATTTATTTTATGTATCTGTACAGAACAGTGTTACACTGCACTGTCTCTATCTGCTTGGCTGATTTATTTTATTTATCTGTACAGAACAGTGTTACACTGCACTGTCTCTATCTGCTTGGCTGATTTCTTTTATTTATCTGTACAGAACAGTGTTACACTGCACTGTCTCTATCTGCTTGGCTGATTTCTTTTATGAATCTTATGTACAGTTTATGCCTTTAGTCACAGGACAGCCAGAGGCAGTTTAATATGCCGCAATGCTAAATAAATAAAATAATAAATGTATACATTTGGAAATATAAAATAATTTGGAAATAAATAAAGAAATCTGGGAAGTAATATAGAAATGTAAATGTATGTGCAATGTATCACATTTTTTATACATTTATTTAAAAATGTATTTTCATATATTTTTTTCAAATATATTAATTTATTTATTTCCATATATATTTCCCTATATGGCACTTATGTGGCACTCTCAGAGTTCCATAGTTTAAAACTATATTAGCAGCAGGCTTTTAATATGAGGCTTTTCAAGTCAAGCTTTTACCATTTTATTAAACATCAAAGTTCGCAGTGAAATCGGAGAGTCCAGGAAGCAGACAGAAAACTTGTTTATACTCTGAGACTGTAATCATGGACAAGGGAGAGGAATCGGTCTAGCTGGGAGCGCATTTTGAGATGTGGGTGTGCGCAGGGGGCCGTATACGAATCTCCGTGATGTTGCCACATCACAGCAAACAAAGGAAGCGGGAGTCGGACGAGAAGGGAACATTCTGGAAATCTATTTATAGACACCCAGCAGCAATAGCACATGCGGCAAGATGTGGAGCGCCATAGGCTTAATCGGCGTGGCTGTGATGGATAATGTGGGCTGGGAACTGGGTCGTACACCGAAAGCGGCGACTTGATCTCCGGTTATTAAATTAATCGCACACTTTGCATCGGCGAGGAAATTGGACGTGCACTTGTGATTAGTGATACACTCGCTTGTGATAGCAGTAGAAACAAGGCATCCCATTAGCTTTGACGCGGAGGTCGTAATGACGGTGCGCTTACTGTGAACTTCTCGGGGGAGGGCGGCGGTCGCGATTGTGCCGACGCAGCGCCCCACACATCGGGCTCTTGTGTCACTCGGTCTGGGGATTTGCGTGTGCGTGGAGAACCTCATCTGGACGCAGCTTTATTTCCAATCAGTCTCTTAGGAGTAGGAGCAGCAACAGTCAGCTGGATGTCATTTCGGAAGAATGACAGACACTTCCAAGGGCCATAAAGTCTTTCCCCAGCCATTGCTCCAGTCCGTATGTTTACCATTAAAAGATTTGCTTTAACAAGCATGGCAACGGGATCCCAACATTTTTTTTCTCCCCTCTGAAAAGAAGGGATTTTTCAAGTTCGTCATTTACTGTCTTATGAGATCACTTGTGGCAAATGCACTATCCAGGACTATCCAAAATGGGGTCTATCATGCAAAAGATGAAGCAAAAAACTAAGTAGTTTATAAAATTGTGAATTTATAATCATCATCAGCATGATAATAACACTACATTCAAACATACATAATGAATAAGAAACAAAGCCTTGTTAATAATTAAAAGGGCGAGTTGAAATCCCAATTAGTATGCGACAGAGCGTGCTGTTTTGAATTAGGGAGAAGGACATCTGAATGAATTTTGAAGATGAGGCATGGAGATGCCATCTGCCTATCAGGGCAACCTTTCTGTCGTCCATTTCACAGATTAAGTGCAACCTTTCTGTCGTCCATTTCACAGATTAAGTGCAACCTTTCTGTCGTCCATTTCACAGATTAAGTGCAATCAGAGCCAAATAGGGTGCAATACATGAGAGCAGCATTTCCCTGTTTACATCCACGCAGGTAGTGTTTGTTTTAAAGTCATAAAGACACCCCCTTCCCCGCATTTGTGTTTACCGAGTTGAAGCGAACTGTTATTACCGTCGTAGGATAGATTATTTGATATTATCTGGAGGGTGAACCATAATCCTCTTAAGTCTTTCGCAGTATGCCTTTGAAAAGTACTGCCTTTAATTTGTTTCTCTGAAAATTGTGAATTTTCTTTGTCATCGGTAGGATATTGTTTGGTAAGAGATGCCATTCATTAGAAAGAATCGTAAATGTTAGTCAATTTTTTTATGAATTCCATTTATAAGCTTATTACCTTTGAAGCATGTTCAAAATACATTCAGAAACCTCATGTAAAGGCCTTTTATGCAGATAAAAGGAGTTTCAACTGGAGATTAGCTGTGTACCAGGAATATGTCCGTTAAGAAAAGGAAATTCAAGCACCACATTTACAAACCCATGCATTAATTCCTTAATTTAAGTAGTGGGTAAATTGTCACTCTTAATTTTATTCATACATCGTAGTTTGACTACCAAAACAACAGTATCCTGTAGTGGTTTGCGTTGGCGGACCTCTCTGGCAGTGGATTTTGGAACCAGACACTCAGAAGATAGGAGGACATGTATTTAAGTTACATTTAAAGCAATTTTGGTGCAGCAATTTATGCACACTCAACAAGTTATATGACAGCAAGTCAAAATAAAGCCAAGCTAAGATATTTCCAGAAATATCTACTTTTGAAACAACAGGACTCATCAAAACTCAAGCTATTGCTAGAACGTACAGATGCAGCATACCAAAAGCCTGACAATGAACTGAATTACAAAAATGAATAAATAAAAACAACACCTTGATGTGATATGGATTATTTTTTAATCATTTGCCACTTTGTGTGTTCCAGGTTTCAGATAGGGAAAGGCCATGTTATACACCCTGAGATTGGAGACAAGCTGGATATTATCTGTCCCAAGGGAGAAATCGGGCGACCGTATGAGTTCTACAAGCTTTACCTGGTGAAGAAGGAGCAGGCAGACACCTGCAGCACGGTCCTGGACCCCAACGTGCTGGTCAACTGCAACAAGCCAGAGAAAGACATAAAGTTCACCATCAAGTTTCAGGAGTTCAGTCCAAACTACATGGGCCTGGAGTTCAAAAAGAACGTCAACTATTATATTACGTGTGAGTAGCGATACATTATTATTATTATTATTATTATTATTATGATCCTTCATAAAATCCTGCATGATCCTTCATGTGTGTTAATGGTGTGCATGGGTGAGAAGGATTGATACCGCCTGGGTGTATGTTGTACACAAACACAAGCTTCACGGTAATTAATCCTTCGCTGATCACTGAAGAGTGCAGATCTTTCTAGGAGATCCTGTATCCGCCATGCCCCCCCTCCCTGAATCTAAAGCTTAGAGGAGGACAAGGCAGTACAACTGGATTTCATTTGCTTTGTCTTAGGATTAAAGGTCTCCCTGCGATGCGGGGAACCAATATTTATGCGTCGTGTGCAGACCTAATTTTTCGGAGCACCATTTGATCCACTGAATGAGGCCTGTTTGCCACCATTTGATTGCTGCACTTTGAAAAGCTTGAAAATCCCCACTGATTGTTTTCATCAAATGCAGTTCTATGAACGTTTACCTACGGCCGCCTAACTCGATATCTCATTCTGCTCTGAGTAAGACAGAAGGTGCCCACCGCACTGGGTCAGCCCGTGGTGGTAAAGCTGGTCACCGCACTGTCCAGCACATTGCTGGGAGCTCCCGGGGAGACCGCCTCTTTTCCTCTTCAGATCAAAATCAGTTCTGTCAGGCCCGGTCAGTCGCAATAATACCATAACTCGCCAGCGCAGGGGTCAGCGCAAGTCAAGCAGGTCTCATTTGTTGCGTTACACATCGATGAGTCCAGCTCATTGGCTGTGACGCGGTCACGTGACCCACAGCTTCACCTGACTCTACAGCCCCCCAGAGACTACTTTCCTAACCCTCTAATCCAGAGGATCCGTCTTACTGTGACATCTTAGACACAGTGTAATGCCAGGTCCTCGCTTACATGAGTCGTCATGAGGCTCGCCTTGCTGGCCTGACTGTTTAAATGGCCGTCAATCATGAACACAAAATGGCACCGTTTCTCCACAAGCAACATGTGAGCAGCATGTAAAAATGCCTAGTCCTAGTGATACTTGGGCCAGACCTTGAAAAATCAGGTCTTATAAGTGCAGATACACCCTGCCAATGTGATGCAGTGCTCCTCTCATATATCCAGTCATAGTTTATCACTGGTACATATTTTGGTTATCTACATTAAATCTATCTCATTAAATACATTTTCTCTATATTTCAAATGCAGCAAAACAAATCAAATAAAATATACTGAATTTTATTTGGCCTTAATTGAATAGATGTCACCTCGGTTAATGTGTGTTAGTGTTAGTGTTGACCTGTTCAGTGTTAAATCAACTCTCTATTGGACTTGTATGTACTATGATAGAGTTGAATTAACACCAGACATTTTAAAGTGTATTTTCAAACAGATAGTGAACGGTGACAAAGTGGCATTTTTTCAACCCCTAAAACATAAAAAAACCGTCTGATTTGCTGACACTCTGGAGAACGCCTTGGCACAAGACAGATCAGATCGCTCCAGTCTTTATAAAAACGCGCAGGCTACTTTTAATGCGCAGGCTACTTTTAATGCGCAGGCTACTTTTAATGCGCAGGGTACTTTTAACGCGCAGGCGCAGGTTACTTTTAACGCGCAGGCTACTTTTAACGCGCAGGCTACTTTTAACGCGCAGGCTACTTTTTCACCCTTTCAATGCTTTATCAAACGCGCAGGCTACTTTTAATGCGCAGGCTACTTTTAACGCGCAGGGTACTTTTAACGCGCAGGCTACTTTTAATGCGCAGGCTACTTTTTCACCCTTTCAATGCTTTATCAAACGCGCAGGCTACTTTTAATGCGCAGGCTACTTTTAATGCGCAGGGTACTTTTAACGCGCAGGGTACTTTTAACGCGCAGGCTACTTTTAATGCGCAGGCTACTTTTTCACCCTTTCAATGTGACAAAGCGTCTCTAATTGCGGCGAGCGGAAATGACTCTGAAGACCTGTGATATGATATGCCTGTGATATGCTTATTGACCCCCCCCCCCCATACGCTTTCGCAAAGAGGAACTACTAATGTGGTACAGAAACTTAATGAGGATATTGGGCCCTGTGATCTCTGGAGACTGATTAGCGCCGGCCTTTAAATTCGAGATGCAAATGGCTCCGCTAATTCAGGTGTTTTTGAAATCAAAGCAGGGTTTGCCAGTTCAGAACATTAGCGCCGCCAAAATGTGCTTTGTCTCCCCGGGCCTTGGGGTTTGTAAAAGGGGGGGCCACGGAAGGATCTTTCAGGATTTAAGTGTAGGGGCTCAAGCACTTAGCGCTCACCCCTCCAGTGTGGATTTCAAACGCGCCGTAATTGAATGATGTGTGCTTTTTCTTCTTCCCCATATCTTATTAAAAAAAAAAAGTGTTGATATTGATTACTCTTTTAAGCACAAAACTGGACAAGGCCTTCTGTTCTAAATCCAAAACCAGCCGTGGGTTAGGTGAACACGCAACCTTCTTATTGTCTGCGAGGTATTAAACTTCTTTTTTTGCATTTGTAATTGTGCTGTTGGTGGAAAAAAACTGGGCGGATGAAAATGGTTTAGGGCTGCTTTTTGTGTGAAGCTTGTGAGCACAGGATTTTGTTATTATAAAATTAGGCAAGCAAGCGCCCTGAAGCATTCAGTTTTGAGGTCGGTTTATTTTATTATTTATTTATTTTTTTGTTTTTGTTTCTTCTTCAACTCAAACCAACTGACCTTGAAAAAACATCAACAGATCCGTGCGTACATATTCTTTTGAAGAAGCAAATGTTTCCATCGAGTTCCGCTTCATGACAGAGCGCTAAGTGTGCCGTACATTTACATGTCGCTGCTCACTGTGCTGACGCAGTGCAGTCGACCTTTAAGGGTCGTGCTGCAGCGTCGTGTGATGCACACTCATTTTGCAGCCTCGTAGACACACAGAATCCACAGATAACACCTTTAATAGGCTCCAGTGAGCTCAAAGATAAGTTTGTGATGGTAGAGTCGCCAAACCCACAGAACCATTATCTTTCATGAGAAGATGAGAGCTTGTTAGTATTATAAATATAGGGATAGATTATCTCCGTTGATTATACATGGGAATGAAGATAAGGGGCAGATTTTGTTTGTAGCCAGCTCTCTATGACAGTGTGTGTGCGACAGTCCTTTTGCGTTGTGCCCCCAGTGCATCGGGAGAGTTGTCGTCACAGCGTGAATACGGTCCCCCGCGACCCATACCTTCCGCAGCGGGGTGCCCCTTAGCCCCGGTACCTGTTTCAGTGCGCCCAAACCAGGGTTGGATGGTTGGGGTCACTGCAGCCCGGCAGGGGAGTGCCGCTGATGTGAATTCCAGGCCGGCCACCATTTGGTGGGTGGAGGCCACAAATGTGAGGGGTCCGGCCTCCAAGCCACAAAAGGCATGCCGACCGAGGGAGTAGTCATGCTGAAGCAATTGCGCTCCCCAACTCCAGCCAGATGTATTTATTCCCAATCTTCCACGCCTTTTTCCGAGCTTGTCCTCTGGTGCTCTTTCCGTTTATGCCCGTTTCCAGAAAAGCACGCACACACACACACACACACACACACACACACACACACACACACACACACACACACAGACACACACACACACACACACACGCACACACAGACACGCGCGTGCACACACACACAGTTTTTGTTTATGAGGTAGGAGGGGGAAAGGGGGAAGTTGTTGACAAGGACCTTTCAAATCCAGACGCCCTCAGACAGTGAGCGAACGTGCCCTATATCCTGTGTCGTCGGCTGAACATTGATTTCCTCTAGGCCGACCTCGGATAAGGATGATACGCGGTGACAGCTGTCACTCCGGCTGTCTGGCCGGAGCGGAATCCTCCTCATCGCGCTGGGATCACAGCTGATTTGCTCTGCTCCCAGAATTTCAAGGGGAAAGGGGTGGGAGCGAGGCACAAGATGGGGAAGGGGTAGGAGGGAGGGAGGGAGGGAGGGAGGCAATGAGCGAGAGGGAAGAATAAAAGGCCAAAGTTAAACCCCTATCAGACCAGGAGGCCAGAGGATGTATTAGGCCCTTAAATCAGACCCGGCAGGGAAGATTATATTGTTATAATGGTGAGCTTATGAAGGCTTGTCACCAGGGCTTGATTAAATCCTGTCTGGAATGATAACTTTTGTGATATGATCGCGTTTGTGTTTACGAGGATGTTGAGTCCCTTCACTTTGATGGCCACCCATATTTATTTGAACCGGAATACACAGACGAAGACCTAAATCAAATTTAAGAGGCTAGAAGGAGAACAGAGGCTGAGACAGACAGGCAAGACGCAGAGTAGTACGTACTTGTATTCCGGTAGTTCAAAGAGCATGCAACGGAATATTCATTTTGGCGAGTAAATTTCAACTTCCACACCAGTTTTCACTTCCAAATAAGAGGTTTAGATAAAGTGGACTTGTTTGAGGTAATTTGAACCTGTATCTAAATATGGCCCATTGGACTCCATTGTAAAGCAGAGAGGAGCATTTTTTGGGTGACATAGCTCGAAAAACATACGACAAAACTATCATTATTGCTGATCAGCATGGTGGAAATAGTTCGTAAAAATAGATCCAAGTCAACAAAAAAACAAAACAAATTACCCTTTAAGGCATAATCTTAATCTCGTAACCCAAATCCGCTTGTGTCCTTTGAAACAGTACGCTTTTGTCATTTCCTCTGCACAGCATGGACAGTTCCAATGGTGCGTTTGTATCTGAGAATTTCTTTCCTTGCTTGGCGGTATATGGATTTCATGTGGAGTCAGCGACTAAAATGACACTAAAACAATATTATCTTGGCCCATAAAATGTCTTCCTTTGTTTCTCTAGAAAAATTTCTCACAGCAGTATACAAAGGGGGTAAGTTAGGTATCAGTGCAATTTTCTAAGAAGACCACACACCAACACACACCACACACACACACAAGTGCAGATACACACATACATGCACACAAAGTGTACACACACGTGCATTACATACACAAATGCGTACGCGAGCGCACACACACACACACACACACACACACACACACACGCACGCACCATCTCCCACTCAGCTTGTCTTGTGTGAATCAGTGGGTCTAACGTTTTGTGGGTTGAGCGGCTGCCATCCAGGATGAAATGCTGCCGGCTCATCTGTGCAGCAGGCAGTATGGCGGGGCTCCCTGCACAATGTCAGCGGCTCAGCTGGTGAGGCGCAGCCCGGCGGACCGTGGTGACACCCAGAGCTCCTCCTGCTTTTGTTGGCGCCGCGGCCCTTTCCCGCAAAGCCTTCTGATGCGCCAGGAGACATGTCCAGCACCTTTAATCAGCAGCCAACCCCATAGCGCATTGGTTCGCAGCCCAAATCCATTTTCATACTTTTTATTGTTTTTTTTTTTTAGTAGGAGACCTGAGCCTCTTTGCCATTCGAGAGCACAGAAACATATCGTGGAAACTGTCAGGTTTCAGCTTTTTGTTTCGAGGGCTTTCCTCATGAATTGTTAAAAAGATTTTCATTCTGCTGTCAAGTTTGAAGGCAAATGTTTTGTGCGGTCATACATCCATTCTTTTTTTTTTTGATTGTCGTGAAAAGCAAAAAATCATCTATATAAAATAAAAAATTGCTGGAAGCAAAAGAAAAAAAAGGTGGCGCAGCTGAGTATATCACAAAAGTCTTGCTTTCATAATCTCATAAAATAATCTTTAATAATAGAAATATGTGAAGGATATGTTTATGCAGTGCAGCTACATCACTGCAATTCCTGCTATAGGCCATCCGTGCTTTCATAATCTGTAAATGTTCCTGTGGAAAAAAAAAGGTTATGAAGGTGCATATATTTTGGAACTGAACTATTCAACATGTATTTTGTTATAACCTGTCATTTTCATAAGCGTGGATTAAAAGAATTGAATCCACTTGTTTTTGTTTTTAATAATAGAAATATGCGAAGGATATGTTTATGCAGTGCAGCTACATCACTGCAATTCCTGCTATAGGCCATCCGTGCTTCAGCGCACATTTAAATAGTTTTGTGTCATTCCAGCTCAGTACAGAAAAGCAGCTCTGCTTTGATTATTATCTTTGGATGCCATGGTATCCCGCCACCCCAGCCTCCTCCCACCACTTTGCGTTGTCAATTGTGCTCGTAAAGCTGTTTGTCAGTTAGATTTTATGCCCCTTCGGTGATCCGGAATGCCAGTCCGGCTCGCCGTTAAACTCTTTCAGCGCGTTCCGGCAGCCAGACCTCCTGAAATGTCAGCGTTTTGTGGCCCGTGTGAGATGGGGATGTCAGCGATAAGGGCTGACATCACTTCTGCTCGACGTTATAACGATGCCCCGGATGAAGCGAAGGTGGGTGCGGGGCGGGTTGGTGGGCTTGCAGAGCAGAATGAAGCGGGCCTCCCCCACCACTGCCGTTTGCGCACAGTAACTAGTTCAGCGTGCTAACACGGCTGCGTTAATGGATTCCGTGCCTGGCGCTACCCGTCGGACAGATGTGAAGGGGACTAAGTGGGAAACAGCTGTGCAGTCATCACTCTTGCATTGTGCCACGGAGCGGCAGGGACCTCTCGCCCGTCGCAGTCTCTGCGATCCCTCGCCCGTGTGCTCTGTCCCCCCACGTGCCAAGCGCTACGCCAACCTGCTAGCTCCTGCTTTAGAGTAATGGGGAAGTGGGGAGAGAGCCCTGGGCCTGTGGGTGGCGGGGGTGGTCATAGTTATTAGCCCGCGTGCAGTGAATATGCCGGTTCACGCACGGGACCGGAGATCGCATGGACGGCCAGGGAGAGACTCCAGGGTCTTGCAGGGTGCACTGCAAAAAATGTCTGTCTTTACAAGTGCTTTAGTCTGGTAATCTTAATAAAATCTTATTCTTTTTTCAAAAGTGGAAAATATTAGCTTGTTTTCAGTTACTTTTTGCTGAGTGAAATGATCTTTTTGCCCACTGGCAAATCTTCAAATGAGTAAAACTCTCACACCCCACTGGCAGTTTGTCTCATTTAGCAAAAAAGTAACAGAAATAAGATTCTAAAGTCTAAATATAAGATTAAAATGCTTGTTAAGATTTGGTTTTTGCAGTGTGACTTCCGGCTCCATCTTTGTCTCTGAAAGGCCCTGATGTCCTGAGCCATCACTGTGTTGGTTTGGGAAATCGTAGTTACGTTTTTAATTCTTGTCCTGCGAGAGTCGAGGGAAACGGGTGAATCTGACCAGCAGCTTTGCACCTGCGACCAGGCAGCCAGGTGACCGGCTGCAGAACAAGAGCCTGAACATTCTCACAAAGCCGAAACTTGACCTTGAAAGCCTTTATAAAGGAGTGACCTTTTCGCAAAATTGCAAATTGTAAACGAAGTGTGAAAACCGTGATTCCGAAAATGTTGCTCTCAGTAGAAAAATAAAAAAAAGATTGGAAAATGTGGAATAGGACATTTTCTCTGTTGAAAGGGGACTTCAACACAAGCGCTCTGCGCCAGTCCCCAGATGAAACAAATCATCATCTCCAGATCATCTCGTCAGAGAAATGTCTGCAACTTCATTAAAACCTAAGAATGAAAAATACAGTAGCCAGAGGCTGGATTGCGTTGTGTATAAAGCATAACTGGTCTATAAAAGCTCTTGAAGAGCATATATTTGTGACTTGCTTGGCTGAGGGCACATTTCATCACAGGTAATCAAGTTGTTTTTTGGCGATAGCTGTGATGAACCTGATATTGGTCCGAGCACCACCCTCTGGTCCCGGTCCTAGTTAAAGTTGAACGACGGGTCAGGCAAAATGAAAACTTTATGATTCTTATTTGGAGTACGCAACCTTAGGCTTTGAAACACTGCCACGGCAGCTGCAGTGTTTGGACCAAAAAGATCCGTACAGCATGGATGAGGAATGAAAATAGGCAGTTAAATTTTGCTTCATTAGCGGTAGCTGCCGTGGCAGAGGGGGTATGTGGTATGTTGACCCTTTCTACGATAGACGATGGGAAAAACTTACTCACTGGCTGAAACACCTCTGTTGATGGGAGGGATTTCATCGGAAGATGAGCTTTATGGCCTTAAATCTGTGGGGAAACTCGCCGGATGCAGCCCAGCACAGAAAAACCACGTATACCTGAATTATGAAATGGAAATCAGGGCGGTCGTCCAGCACAAATAACCTATTACCTATGGAAATTAATGTTGTGAATTTACGTTGCGTAAGTGGACCATGTAACCCG
The DNA here is from genome assembly GCA_029718625.1 of Synaphobranchus kaupii. NCBI lineage: Eukaryota > Metazoa > Chordata > Actinopteri > Anguilliformes > Synaphobranchidae > Synaphobranchus > Synaphobranchus kaupii. The sequence continues at coordinate 46,088,290 of CM056385.1, read as the reverse complement.
TAAGTCCCAGAAATAATCCTCTTTCTTTTATTCATTTAATAATAAAAGAGATAATTTTGGTAAAAATTGCACCAAATTTTGCACATTTTTATAGGAAAACATGCCACTATTGCTGAAATATCTTACTTAAGGTCAGTAGATCTGTTTCATCACCAATGGTTTGTACAATTAGTCAACGAATCAAAGCAAAAATTATTATTCTCTTAAGTCAAAAACACCTGGAGGCTGCAGTCTCCCTAAAACCTAGTGCAATACCCCAGCAGATCTATAACAGGCTTGTCGTTTTGGGCTGCTTTGTAGCATAATGGGCAGGAAACTGTTGCAGGTAAGTGAAGGTTGCTGGTTCAGCTCCCAGGTGGGGCACTGCTGTTCTGCCCTTAAACTAGTATATTATCCGTCTGTATAAATGGACACTATGTAAAAGTCGCTCTGGATAACAACTTCTGCTAAATCCCTTAAATGCAAAATGTAATTGGCGGTGATCAGAGTGATGTTTTTGTGGGGAAGCACAAAAAGGACTGTATCTGCCGTTAATGAGGGGGTGGGGGGTTGGAACTGGCGTTGAGGGGTCAGCGGATGGGGCAGGGGCTTCGTTTTTGTCATTCACAGCCCGTCAAGCGAAGATGGCGTCCCCAGACTGACAACTTTATGAATAGCAGCACTGTTAAAAAAGCGGAGCCGGATGCTGAGGCAGCGGAGGGCTCTGCGGTGCATTGTTGGGGGGGATTGTCAAACTTGAATGAGCAAATGGGGGAGAAAAAAAAAATATTGGCCTAGTTAAAAGCGTGGCGTTTCTTTTTTTTTTTTTGTTCCGTTGTGTTTGTGTAAGACATCTGATTGTTTTAGCTCACAGAACTGCCCTATAATGTTATTTGTGTCACTGGTTATGAAGGGCAGCAGCCCTGTTCACTTCAGTCCCCTCAGGCTTGCTAATGAAAATGCTCCGATGAGTAAATGTGTCGCCTTTTCTGCTAGGATTGTTGCCTACCTTGTGCAATGCGTATCACTCCACATTGGTTTCAGTCTCAAGAAAAAAATACCAAGCTCTTCTCATTTTCGATTATTCAGCAGTAGACTTTGACAGTTTTAAGTGTTGGTTCTTGAGCTCAGTGGATAGAACATTAAGCGGACCTCTCTGCTTGACAGGTGGTTTAATTCCGAGGCTCGACACATTAAACCCACTTTGCTTGACGGGAGAGTTGGCTAGCAAGGTTGCCTTCCAAGTGTGTGTGTGTGTGTGTGTGTGTGTGTGTGTGTGTGTGTGTGTGTGTGTGTGTGTGTGTGTGTGTGTGTGTGTGTGTGTGTGTGTGTGTGTGTGTGTGTGTGTGTGTGTGTGTGTGTGTGTGTGTGTGTGTGTGTGTGTGTGTGTGTGTGTGTGTGCGTGTGTGTGTGTACAGCACTGTGTAAATCAAAGCAATAACAACAATGTGTTGACAGAGGGCTCATCCAGTTTACTGTTTGTGTGAATGTGTACGTATTGCATACATGTCCAACTGCGATGCATGTATATTCACAGCGCCCACCATTTTGCACACCTTAAGGAGGCTTCCTCAGCTCCCTGGAAATATTCCCATATGATTTATGGGATGTCCTCAAAGCCACAAATATGAGAAAAAGGGGAATATGATTTTGCATTCAAATGTGCTGTAGGACTTATCATGCAGCAACACAGTTTGCAAAACGCTAATCTGCAGGCTCCGCTGCTAAACCAACAAAATGGTAAAATAGTCCTTTATTGCACAAGGATGTCTAGACATAAATTACTTGAGGCAAAGCATCCATGGTTGTCAGCAGATTTCAGGATAGTAATTGAATTTGTACCATTTCAGAATTACATTCATTTAATTCAAAGTGAGAGCAACATAGATATATTTTGTGCATTTGTGTGCTCCATTTTGATTAAAAAAAAATTCTTCGAAGGGTCCAGCTGCTCAGTAAAGAGAACTGTAGCCAATGCATTAAGATACTAGAAAAGGGTGAATAAGTCCAATTGTATATTTAGTGTGTGTTTAGTTTGATATGAAATTGAGTGCTATTCTCTAATGAGTGCATTAAACCTACTGTAGTGTAAGCATTCATAGGTGGCTCAGTCGTGTTTCATGCACTGATTTGTTGTGAAGCTAGAACACTTGCGAGCATTTTCCTGATGGTGGACTATTATTTTATTGTAATATTTTCGTACATAATGTAGTCTATGGTGTATTAGTATCTCCCTGGGCTATACTTGTCACTTAGGGCATGGACAATTCGGCGTGCTGATATGTGCTAGATGAATGTAAAATTGTCCTTTGAATGATTAGAAACATTTGTGAAACACGCTACAGTGAAATGTCAGGGCATGCAGCAAAAAATTACATACTGTAGAGTACAGAAAAAAAAGATGTTGTTTTAAGTACAAGAGTGAATGATTAGGCTACATATTTAGGTGTGTGTAGCAGTGTGATATCAACCCCCTATACTGATGAAAAGTAATTCCCACTTGAAAATGATGCAAAAGTGAGTTTCATGATTGATTTGTAGTTAAATATATGATTTTTTAATGATTTACAGCAATGCACAATTTAGAAACTTTTGATAGATTTTGAGACACTAAGGGACATCTCCTTACATTTTGCGTCATAGATCTTTAGTAGTTCTGCATATCACCCTCAGGTTTTGCACTTGTGGACAAAGGAAATATATAGTTTTACCTATTTCATGTAGCTCTCAATATTCCGTTGAAAACTAAAGAAAACCATTTCTTTCTTTCTTTTTTGCTTTTTCATCAAGATTTCTTTGCATTTGTGGCGCTTTATTTTTACCTAAATTATGAAAATATCCTAATCAAAGTTAGTATCGTAAATGGTCGTATGGCTTAATGTTTTGCTTCATTTAAGCAATTTTCCACACACATGAAGCTACAAAGCTTTAAATAGAACACTACCTAAATAGGTGAGGATTGACCAAATTTGGCATCTGCGTGAAGGGGTTAATGTTGATCTTCAGTGTAAAAAGTGTTGTTTTAAATTTGATTTTTGTTTGTGAAGCTCAAATGGATGCTTTGAATTTTCAGACCGGTCCGGCAGCATAGCCAGTTTTTGAAATTTGCACGGTTCTGCTTAGTGGCGGCGGCGGAGGAGACGTGAAACCTAATCTTCATGCATTCCACTCGCATTGCCTCGCTTTCGCCTCGTCCATTTCGTCGCTTCTCGCTGAAGATGGCAGATTGCGCTTTCATCACGTGCCGATAAATTAGAATCGTCTCTTCCCAGATAATGCCGCTTTCAAAAATAATATTGGAACAAAAACATGCAGAACAGCAAGGAGACGTGCGGCACAATCCACAGGGCGGCCGACTCGAGCCGTACGCGATTCCCCCACGCAAACGGAGGTCCGATCCCCTGCCGTGGCGTCTTCCGAGCCGTCATCCCTTCTCTATCCATTACCCTTCCCTGCTTTCCCCCTGTCTGAATAAAGCAACGGGAAAAAAAACAAAAGCACAGAGGAATTTGTAGAGCGAGCAAGCGACGCAGACGACAGAGCGACAAGCCGGGGGCTTGGCAGGGGAGCAGCCCGGTAATGAACACCAGGGAGAGACCGGGCCTCGGTTTCCCCCCGCGACGCCATTCCCGCTTGCGCGCACACGCCGGGCCTCCGACCGGGCAGACGCCCGAGCGTGGGCGTGACGCGAGTCTGAAATCCGAGGCTGCAAACCTGCAGCTTTCATATGTCGCCACAAGTTTGAAGAATGCTGAAAGCATTTCCGTCTCCCCCTCCCTGTTCCTGGTTAGCAGTTGTTTATTTTCCTGGTATTACTCTAATGGGTATTTTGGTTACAAGAAGCATATTTATCTTTTCCTCTCCATATAGCGTGTTCTTACTCCAGGCTTTATTTGTACCAGCAATACGGACATGACATGTGTTTTTGATATTTTTAATCCAATTGCAAACATAGGTGCATTTGAGAGTTTAAGCCAGGCTTTCCATTTGTTTCCAGATTAGGGGAAAAAAACCTCAGTGGTGAGTATCATAGATTCCGTGCCAGATCCATTTTTATTTGGTTTTTTGGTCCATCTGACCTTTTTGAAAACTGAAGGCCCATAGCGCAAGCCTGGTTGGCAAATAGTTTCAGAAACTCTTTCTTGCAGAGCAGCTGTTTGGAGGAGGTGGAAGAATGCTTTCTCTCCTATGTCCGTAACGATGACATAATGAATGGCACTACGAAATACAAAAATAATGACGCATCGTAGGTGTGTGTATTTAACACTGTACACGCCAAACAACCAGCTTGTGTACATACTTGGGTATTTGGGCACGTACACACACACACACACACACACACACACACACACACACACACACAAAACCTTCTGCTTTGGAGGAACTGTGGCAAGCCCCTCGGGAGAGGATGGTACAGAAAGACGACTCTCCTGATGCTGCGTAATGACCGCTATTCCTCTATTCCGCCTCGCAAACACAGCCAAAAAAGAAGGCCTCTAATTGAGCAGCAATTACAGCGCTTTACCTCCCGCCCAGATCGGCTCGCTCTATCCCCAGTGGGCATGCAGTCGTGCGCTAGCCACTCGGTAGCCTTCTACGGCACAGCCTCCCGCCCAGATCGGCTCGCTCTATCCCCAGTGGGCATGCTGTCGTGCGCTAGCCACTCGGTAGCCTTCTACGGCGCAGCCCACGGCCCCCCGTACCCCCTCTCCAGGAGCTGTTTTGGCCGCAGGAGCAGTCGCCGGTATCTGGGAGGAGGCGTAAAAAGCCCTGATTTTGACACAGAGCGCAACAGTTGCTCCACGTTGTTCGGGAACCACGCCATCCTTAATACCATTAGATAAGGATCCGCAATGAGTAAATTACTGCCGCGGTTGCTTTCGGTTATCCCCAATTAAACCAAATGAGAAGGATAATCGTCGCCGCTAATGCTGGGGCCGTCCGTCTCTGTCTGGACTCAGGAGTCATCCTTTTGAAAATGTATTTCGTGGCTCCAGCTTTTTCATAACTCACTGTTGACTTTAAGTAGGATACGATCGATGGAGTCAGAAGGGCACCGCGTAAAGGTCACTGCAGATGCTTCTGGACCGGCGGGGCATCGAGTCTTATTTTTCTCCTCTTTCTCTAAAGCTCCTTTGTGTGCAAGTGGGGTGCGTTTGGGGTTAAGGTTTTGCTCCTTTCCATTTCACATAGAAAAGATACGTAAACACATGGCGTACAAGTTACATGCGCTGAATTGGCGGATGATAATTGCTTTCCGCCACAAGCCCACCGCAGTGTATAGCTAAGCCTTATGATTACTTGGCAATGGAAACACACAGCTTTTCATGCTATGAAATTGTTTATACTTCTGAACTTAAAGGTGGTAATCGGGCTTTGGGGTGGGTGACTGGAAGATAGAAACTGTCAAAAACCCTGATGTATTTGTAACAGAGACTAGGGTTGCTGCGAAATAGGGTGGGTGCAGTTTACAGTTAATGTTTACACATACCCAGACGGTTGATTTTGGAGGAAAGCGGTGTTTGGACTTTAATACAGAACGAGTAATTGCACCATCTATTTGGACAATCTCCCTATCACGAAAGCTTCCTGTTTTGTAGCCCCCGCGCTATGATGTCATTTCCCTGAAGCCTGCATTAATTTGCTTACCCAGACAGCACGGAATCACTGAGACGCAAACCAATCTGAGATAATAATTAAGGAGGGCTTCATTACGCGTTTTTGTGATGACAAAGCTGACCTTTCAGGTTATCTCTCTCTATTTCTCACTGAGCAATAAAGGGACTGCTTTAAATGACTCATAAGCTGTTGGACACTTCATGTAGAGTGGCACTTTATGAGCCTTTGGAGACTAAGTAGGGTGTTGATGTTTGGGTTTCAGAGTGGATGGACATGGTGCACAGCGTTAGCGTCTGAGCTGGTGTGGCAGCCTATTCTCTGTTCTGCCGTTTGTAAAATGCTGTGTTTATGTCTGATTTGCCATTAAATCTGAATTACAGGCGTGCATAGTGTCGCACACTGACCTCTGACCCGGGGGTTTATTTGATTTTTTTGTTTCTCTCAAAACCGATCAACTGTAAATGCTCTGAACATGAAAATCTCTCTGTCTCTCTGTTTCATACACACACACACACACACACACACACACACACACACACACACACACACACACACACACACACACACGCACATAATAAGTTGTTACACTGGGAATGGTGCATTGACTGCTACTTTTGTTATCCAAAAATACACTTTTGAACTCCCTTCATCCATAAGCCATATACCACCAGGGCAATTCCATTTTGTCCAATGAATAAGGCCCAGATCGGATTGAGTTTGCAATCTCCTTGCTCTCTGTCCTGCTGCTATCTCATTGTACTGTTTGAGACCACCCATAAATTCTCTTGGCATCTATAGGGATTTTTGGGGGTTTTATTTAGTCCCTGCGCTGTCAATCTGCTTTAAAATGGATGGTGTGACTTTCCAGGGAGCACATTAATATACCGTTTTCCACCGTTAAACATCCATCACTTTGAAATAAATAAAATATAAGGGCATAGATGGGGACTGGTGCTTCCAGGCTGTGATTTGACAGTGGAAATGAGTGAAGTCTATCAGCAGGCCGCCAGCCATGAACAGGCCTCAGCATGTCACTTATGTGTTTGCAATATATATATATAGTAGAACCTCTAAGACAACACATCAGGAATGGGGTCACTTACATATGCAAACTTGACAGCAACATGGAAATAATACACCAGTTTTAATCATTCATTTAAAATATTGCAGCTATTGCGTTTCAGTTCCGGACCAGTGGTAATCTCATTTAAAAAGTATGTATTTTTTTCAGTGGTCTTATGCAAACTGTTTTGATTTTGTTCTTCATACACTGTTGACTTTCCTACATTTTATTATTTAGCAGTTAGCAAATACTTCTTATTCCATACCTGTAACTGTGAGGTTAATGTCCACCATCTACCTTCTTGTGCTTCATGGTCCACAATTGGCTTTTCAGGTACGTTTTTACAGTGTGAACGAAGAGTTTCCGTCCATCTCTAATCTGTTGTCCTCTGCTTTTCTGCTCCAATTATTTTTATGTTGATTAGATTTCTGCAGGGATTCCATTCCTCTCTTCATTGAGCCCTCTCTTTATTGCCACTCTTCTCTGGCAGTATCTAGCACAGCTGTGCGCTGATTTTTAACACCAGTGTGTGCACAGAACAGAGTTTTCTTTAAACTGCAGTTTGGATGCACCGTAAAAAAAAATGCAACTGAGAAAATAAATATTATTTGAGAAAAAGTCACTTAAAGTTAAATTAAAATAAGGGATCTCCAGTAGTGTAAGAATTAAGAAACATTTACTTGATAACAAGAAATATACTGTGGTATTAAATGAAGTAAAAGAATCCTGTTAGGTAAGAAAATAAATGTTAAAAATAGAAAACAAGAGTTAGACTGAGTTTAAAAGTTAAAATTCCCAGTAAGATTAAATTTTTGCAGTGTGGTGTGTGCTTTTGTGTGCTTCTCTATTTTATGTCCCTTGTTTTCAAGGTAATTTCGGCTTGTTGAGAAAAGGACCAGCACACCACCTGTCTCTTGACTGGGTTTTTAGGCCTTGTCACACCCCAGTCGTCCAAAGAACCAAATAACTTGGGGAAATTGTGGCGTAGTGGTGTCTGAGGCAGTGGGTATACTGTGAGTAGGTGGGACCCCCTGTATGTAATTTATCCCCCGCCACAACAAAAATGAAACTTTTAACAATTATATTTCAGCCATAATTTTACAAACAGACATATGATATGTCCTGTGCTAATAGCGAGCAGACGTGTGATGAACCGTCAAGTTAAAATAGCTGAACAGCTCCTCTCCATAGTCCGCCTCACTCACGCTCCATGCTGAACAGCTCCTCGCCACAGTCTGTCTCACGCTCGATGCTGAAGAGCTCCTCTCCATAGTCCGCCTCACGCTCGATGCTGAAGAGCTCCTCTCCATAGTCCGCCTCACTCACGCTCCATGCTGAACAGCTCCTCGCCACAGTCTGTCTCACACTCCATGCTGAACAGCTCCTCTCCATAGTCCGTCTCACTCATGCTCCATGCTGAACAGCTCCTCTCCATAGTCCTCCTCACTCACGCTCAATGCTGAACAGCTCCTCTCCATAGTCCGCCTCACTCACACTCGGTGCTGAACAGCTCCTCTCCATAGTCCTCCTCACTCACGCTCAATGCTGAACAGCTCCTCTCCATAGTCCGCCTCACTCACGCTCAATGCTGAACAGCTCCTCTCCATAGTCCTCCTCACTCACGCTCAATGCTGAACAGCTCCTCTCCATAGTCCTCCTCACTCACGCTCGGTGCTGAAGAGCTCCTCTCCATAGTCCGCCTCACTCACACTCGGTGCTGAACAGCTCCTCTCCATAGTCCTCCTCACTCACGCTCAATGCTGAACAGCTCCTCTCCATAGTCCTCCTCACTCACGCTCAATGCTGAACAGCTCCTCTCCATAGTCCGCCTCACTCACACTCAATGCTGAACAGCTCCTCTCCATAGTCCTCCTCACTCACGCTCAATGCTGAACAGCTCCTCTCCATAGTCCTCCTCACTCACGCTCAATGCTGAACAGCTCCTCTCCATAGTCCGCCTCACTCACGCTCAATGCTGAACAGCTCCTCTCCATAGTCCTCCTCACTCACGCTCAATGCTGAACAGCTCCTCTCCATAGTCCTCCTCACTCACGCTCGATGCTGAACAGCTCCTCTCCATAGTCCTCCTCACTCACACTCAATGCTGAACAGCTCCTCTCCATAGTCCTCCTCACTCACGCTCAATGCTGAACAGCTCCTCTCCATAGTCCGCCTCACTCACGCTCAATGCTGAACAGCTCCTCTCCATAGTCCTCCTCACTCACGCTCAATGCTGAACAGCTCCTCTCCATAGTCCTCCTCACTCACGCTCGATGCTGAACAGCTCCTCTCCATAGTCCTCCTCACTCACACTCAATGCTGAACAGCTCCTCTCCATAGTCCTCCTCACTCACGCTCAATGCTGAACAGCTCCTCTCCATAGTCCTCCTCACTCACGCTCAATGCTGAACAGCTCCTCTCCATAGTCCTCCTCACTCACGCTCGATGCTGAACAGCTCCTCTCCATAGTCCGCCTCACTCACGCTCGGTGCTGAAGAGCTCCTCTCCATAGTCCGCCTCACTCACACTCGGTGCTGAACAGCTCCTCTCCATAGTCCGCCTCACTCACGCTCAATGCTGAACAGCTCCTCTCCCTAGTCCGCCTCACTCACACTCGGTGCTGAACAGCTCCTCTCCATAGTCCGCCTCACTCACGCTCAATGCTGAACAGCTCCTCTCCATAGTCCGCCTCACTCATGCTCAATGCTGAACAGCTCCTCTCCATAGTCCGCCTCACTCACGCTCGGTGCTGAAGAGCTCCTCTCCCTAGTCCGCCTCACTCACGCTCAATGCTGAACAGCTCCTCTCCCTAGTCCGCCTCACTCACACTCGGTGCTGAAGAGCTCCTCTCCATAGTCCGCCTCACTCACACTCGGTGCTGAACAGCTCCTCTCCATAGTCCTCCTCACTCACACTCGGTGCTGAACAGCTCCTCTCCATAGTCCGCCTCACTCACACTCAATGCTGAACAGCTCCTCTCCATAGTCCTCCTCACTCACACTCGGTGCTGAACAGCTCCTCTCCATAGTCCTCCTCACTCACGCTCAATGCTGAACAGCTCCTCTCCATAGTCCGCCTCACTCACACTCCATGCTGAACAGCTCCTCTCCATAGTCCTCCTCACTCACACTCGGTGCTGAACAGCTCCTCTCCATAGTCCTCCTCACTCACGCTCAATGCTGAACAGCTCCTCTCCATAGTCCTCCTCACTCATGCTCAATGCTGAACAGCTCCTCTCCCTAGTCCGCCTCACTCACACTCGGTGCTGAACAGCTCCTCTCCATAGTCCGCCTCACTCACACTCGGTGCTGAAGAGCTCCTCTCCATAGTCCTCCTCACTCACGCTCGATGCTGAACAGCTCCTCTCCATAGTCCTCCTCACTCACGCTCGATGCTGAACAGCTCCTCTCCATAGTCCGCCTCACTCACACTCGGTGCTGAAGAGCTCCTCTCCATAGTCCGCCTCACCTCCGTTCCAAATAGAGAAGCGAGTATACGCAACGTCAAGTTAACACCCTGATAGGGATTGAGTGAATTGACGGCCTGTATTGCATAATTGGCGAGAACGCTGCATGATGTGGCTCAGCAATCGGCGAGAACGCTGGACACACAAAACAACGTAATTTAATTGGCTGCCGCATGTCTCCCATTACATTGATCAATACTGAGACCAATCACGGGCTATTTTTAGGGGAGTATATGGTAAATCCATCCCTGCAGAGGTGGATATACACCGTATACCTGCGTATACGCTCCACTACACCACTGAACCTCAGCCTGGCCCCGAAGGACCTCAGGGTGTGCTGGTTTCTGACACCTCACCTGGGGTCTCTTGGGTCTGAACTGGTTGGTTATTATAGGGTGAAAATAGTAACTTGAATAGCTTGAATAACCCTGCTAAAAATGGATTCTGCCACCAATGAAAAGGGTCAAAATTACTAGTCATCACAGTAAGTGAGGATAACTGGCTCCAGGGGGCATCTCATATAATTGCAATGCACAAGCAATGTGAACATAGGTTGTATTTGGTTATACGATAAACATAGACACCCTTTGTTAATAACATCCTGACTAATGCATATTGGAAAGCTCATATGTGCCATCCAGGAAGGGACAAAGCAGTGTTTGAGATGCCCAAATGCTATTCTCCCAGAGAGGGAAGGCTAGCAACATCCCACTTCACAATGAGTTCTTAATTGGACTTTTCAGGGGCCAGCATACCATAGCCAAACTTTCCTTCTTTATTTATTTGCCATAACCCATTTCAGATACATTTATTTGGAAGAAAATATTTGCTGCAACACGGCTATCTTGCAACATAGAAAGCTTTAATACTGACATTTCAGTCAGAGACCTTTGTCGACGCAAATAGGTGTGAAAGAAAACAGGCAACAAATATATATGGAGAACGGGTGTAAATGATTAAATACAAAGACATATTAATCGACCAATAAGGTTGAAAAGGTGAGTTCAGCCTAAACGATTGTAATTAACACTGATGAAAGAACAAATAGGCATGAGCCTATAGAGCTAACAGGATGTGTCCATCAATGTTCCAATTGATCAAGGATAATCCATAGGTTGGGACTATCAAAAGGTGTTCACTTTCATTGATTAGAGCTAGGAAAAATAAGATAGAAACATTGAAAAAAAAAAGTACTTTGGCAGATTCAAGAGCATTCAATTTATTATGTACACTATGTGTTAGCACCTGCAAACACGCTTTTCAGGTGTGCCGATACTGCCTATTATAGATTTAAATGTATTTGACCATAAATTCTGTAACGGTCTGACACACCATAAATAATACACCCCACCCATTTTCTCACTCAACTGTTGTTCCCGTTCAATGTTCAAGAGAACAAAATGACCTTGAGGGAGAAATCATTAGGAAGAGGACAGGCTTGTATCAAATATTTGTTCCCAGAATTCAGTTTGCCAGTAAAATCCCTGGAGTGCTCCTTGCATGCCAATATATTCGCTACAAAGTTTCCGCTAAGAGAAATAAAATACTCCCAGCCTGAAGGAGAATCCCAGCTGAGCAGTACAGGGAAAGGGCAATGTCTCCTCTGTCACTCTGCCGTAGAGTGGCTTTTGTTTCAGTCAACAGCAGAGTCCGCCAATGTCAATCTACAGGGGCTTCAGAAGTCCTGTCCAAAAAGGCAAGTGAGAGTTTTTAAAATTTATTTCATCCAAGACAGTTATGTACGGGCTGGGCCTTTGGCTCCTGTCAAATCTTTTTTTAAAACATTGCTTACGGAACAAAATCTTTGCTCCGTAATTACAACAGATTCAGCTGAGTTCAGTGCATTATATATGTTTTTGGATTCGTTCTGATTTCATGATTTTCATTATAAATCTGTGTGTTTTCTTTTCCAACAAATAAGGTAATCGTCAGTTATACATTTCATGTTGGTAGATTTTTTTGCTTTGACTATCAAACTTAACCCTTGTGTGGTGTTCGGGTCTGTCGGACCCGTATTCAATGTTTACTAAAAGAAAAATGATACAATTCATAATTTTTTCAACCTGAGACTCATTGGCCTTGGCTCATGTTCTGTGATAAACATGTAAAAGAACACAAAAATCACATTTTATCACAAAAAACAAATATCACTTTTATTGATAAATGTGATCTAGCAGAGGTAAATGGTCAATATTAACCATATATGCTGTCTATATTGCTTGTAATTGAGATAGTCAATATCTGTGAAGTATTTTTACGTAAATTGTTATGGCTTTATTGTTTTAAAAACCCAATAATGTTGTACGTCCACCAGACCCGCGAACACTGGGTGAGTAACAAAAACACGAACACCACACAAGGGTTAAGAAACTAGAAATGTTATCAGGGTTTGGCAAAATGATAGCTTTATTAAATATATTTTGCCAGTCTGAACATAAATAAATAAAATAACAGCAAGTGTTCCTCTAAACTGTGGAAGGAAAGAATAGCTGTGGTAGCTAATAGCTGCAGAAACATTCTCCCCATTGGTATTTTACAAGATGGCTTGTTGCTCTCATTCTCTGTGACACCTAGCCTCTTAAATTAGGATCACCTCTGAGTGTTGTCTTTTTTTTTGCAAAAAGCCACTCTTATGATATTAAAAGACGTGTGGCCTGGATGCACTTGAAAGATAATGAACATTTAATTACGTTTCCGGCGGATGTCTCATTGGCAGGCCTGTGGAAAACTCGGGTCGAGACTTTTGCTTTGGCCACTAGCTGATTCTGGGGAAAACGAGGACCTGTCCGCACAGATATCCGTCAAGCCCCCGCGCACTCTGTGCTGTGAGGCGGGAGGGCAGAGTTGGGCCTGAAAGCCGCCTCACTCGTTCCCCAGCCCCCGTGGTGTAGAGGGCTCTGAGGATTTAAAGGTCGCCCCTAATATCATTGCCGGAGCTGAAGTCCTCTCTAATCTTGCGGCAGCACTGAAATCTCCGCCCCAGACCCGCGGCTTAATTTGGCAGCAGGCTGGACAACTGTGTCTGATCTGATGGGGCCGGACCCACCAGCACCCCTTCACACGGACATGCGCAAGCACACAGAATCCACCCTTGCTTGCTGAAATGCAGAACATTCTCCTTGTATTCCCTGCACACCGATATTCCCTCCAAAAGGAAGAAGGGAAATTGAGTCCCCGCTCAATAACAGCGTACCATAATTGTTAGGGACCTGGGCTTGCAACCCCATGGCTGTATATATGATTCCCAGGTGGGGCAGTGCTCGCATGCCCTTGAATACGGTACTTAACCTGAATTACTTTGGTATACAGCTGTTTAAATTGATTGCATGTAAGCCATGTAATTCTGTCTGGATCAGAGCGTCCACAAAATGCATGTAGTCTTAGGCCTAAATGTGCCTACACTTCCCTTCCAAAATGTGCATTCTGTTTGATGTGCATGAATTTTTGAGACTTGGATTAGGGCGTGTGTGCAGTGTCCACTATGCACTTGTATGTATTGAAAGCCTGATTTGTTTATAGCATCAAAAGACCAATCGAGTTTGCCTGGCACTGTATGCTTTCCCCCAGACTGCTCTGGCTCGCCTTCTGAGGGCCAGCACCTGCACCCCGTAAAGGCAAGTTAGGCAGCAATGTAGAGCTGCGGACTGACGGAGGGCGGGAGAGAGAGAGGAGATGGACTGCATGTCTCCCCTAAAAGCAGTGACTTTGCCTTAATGTTGCGTAAAGGGTACGCATACACACACACACACACACACACACACACACACACACACACACATGCTTGCTGCCCTTCCCCCGAAATAATGTCGGCGGAATTAAACCACGCGGCAATGTCCTCGCAAAAAGGGTATCTCTGTTGCTGGTCAGGGTATTATGGAGAAGATTTTCGGGGGCTGTGATTCATTAAGGCTAATGGAGACACCCCCAGGTTCCTGAACAGTTGGACCAGAGGGAGAGATTGGAGAGGAATCATCTCTGACCTTAGCAACTCAGTGGTGATACAATGCTTTAACAGATGTCTCTCAAAAAGTATTGCTCACTTTTATCTATCTCTCGCTCGCGCTCTCTCTCTCTCGCTCTCTCGCTCTCGCTCTCTCTCTCTCAAACCTATGAGGTGCAACTTGCAGTAGGGAGTCAGGCCACAGTATGCATGCACTCGTCTCATTGGTCGAATGCTTCTGACAACATACATATTCATAGAAGTGCCAGGAAACTCCCAAGCGACCCTTGTTGCCTTGTTTGTATGCAGATTGGATCTGTCTGGATCTGTCTAAGTATTCACATCTTTCATTATGCACACAAACTCTCTCACACACACACACACACACACACACACACACACACACACACACACACACACACACACACACACACACACACACACACACATACACACACACACACACACACACTATGCTAGTCACTGTAGGTCTCATCACTACTAAAACAGAACGCCTATGTTCCTGTTTGGCAGGAGTCTGGGTGACAGCATTTAGGATGTTGTTTGGCTGGAGTCTGGGTGGCAGTGTTTGGGACGTGGTTTGGCTGGAGTCTGGGTGACAGCATTTGGGACGTTGTTTGGCTGGAGTCTGGGTGACAGCATTTGGGACGTTGTTTGGCAGGAGTCTGGGTGACAGCGTTTGGGACGTTGTTTGGCTGGCGTCTCGGTGACAGCATTTGGGACGTTGTTTGGCTGGAGTCTGGGTGACAGCGTTTGGGACGTTGTTTGGCTGGAGTCTGGGTGACAGCGTTTGGGACGTTGTTTGGCTGGCGTCTCAGTGACAGCATTTGGGACGTTGTTTGGCTGGAGTCTGGGTGACAGCATTTGGGACGTTGTTTGGCAGGAGTCTGGGTGACAGCATTTGGGACGTTGTTTGGCAGGAGTCTGGGTGACAGCGTTTGGGACGTTGTTTGGCTGGCGTCTCGGTGACAGCGTTAAAGACGTTGTTTGGCTGGAGTCTGGGTGACAGCGTTTGGGACGTTGTTTGGCTGGCGTCTGGGTGACAGCATTTAGGATGTTGTTTGGCTGGAGTCTGGGTGACAGCGTTTGGGACGTTGTTTGGCAGGAGTCTGGGTGACAGCGTTTGGGACGTTGTTTGGCTGGCGTCTCGGTGACAGCATTTGGGACGTTGTTTGGCTGGAGTCTGGGTGACAGCATTTGGGACGTTGTTTGGCAGGAGTCTGGGTGACAGCGTTTGGGACGTTGTTTGGCAGAAGTCTGGGTGACAGCGTTTGGGACGTTGTTTTGTTGGAGTCTGGGTGACAGCGTTTGGGACGTTGTTTGGCTGGCGTCTCGGTGACAGCGTTTGGGACGTTGTTTGGCTGGAGTCTGGGTGACAGCATTTGGGACATTGTTTGGCAGGAGTCTGGGTGACAGCGTTTGGGACGTTGTTTGGCAGGAGTCTGGGTGACAGCATTTGGGATGTTGTTTGGCTGGAGTCTGAAGTGTGGCATTTGTTCCACTTCTGTTCGTTGGCATCACAGGAGCAGGAACAGGTAGTGAGGTAGTTTCTATCATTGAAAGGAACGTATTGATATATTTTTGCTATATTTTTGTGGGTAAATTGTGGCTGATTTTCAGGGGGGCCTTTAGTAGTGAGAATGTGCAAACACATATGCAATTATCTCACAGCATATATAATTTTAGGGAACTTAATGTGAACAGCTTTGCAAAAGGAAGTTGCATATCACCTCTAGCTTTTAATAGTCCATAGTGATTGTAACAGCTTTCTACCTGGGAATTTAAATAACTACAGTTGCCATTGCTCATATAAGACACATTTATGATGTCTATCTCTCCAACAGTCACATTTGACCACAGGTACGATACTTAACTCTATAAACTTCACCCCTAGTGGTTGAGACGTATCCATCTCAATTACAGTATTCATGTTCGTCTGAAATTATAAACTACAGCTTTAAGAAAACCCCCTGAAATTTTGACGCAGTATTGTTTAAAAGGGTAGCCTCTTGCGAAAACTTCAGCTTACAGTGCAATAAAATAGGAGGGTGCTATTAATAGCCCAAAGCACTTACGACCCTCCTCTCGCAACAGCCACAGACTGTAAAATACATAAAATGCACCGTTTCTACTCGCTAAGAAAATCATGTTCACGTATAGAAACAATAATATTTTTGTACAAATGAGTATTTGCCATTTTTCCCTTACTGTACTACAGTATATACAGTAGCCTTTCTGATGCAATTTCGGTTTAGAAGACACCTAATTTTCTTCTCCAAAATTTCTCATATAAACATGTTTAAGAAACCAAGTACTTACCAGTATATTCAGCTACAGCTGTTTTCTGATTAACCCTGAAGAGTTCATCTTGTTACATTTCGCCAAAGTCCCGTACAGTCGACATTTACACAGTGACCACCGATCGCACTTAGGGCTGAAATACGTTGCTGTTATTGTGTAGAAACACACACGCTTTTGTACGTTTTTTTATTTTTATGTATCTAAATACAATGTACATTAGGCTACTTATTTTATGGTTATTATGTATGTACTGTGTGTGATTATTCTGAAATAAATGTATTCTGTTGCAAATTTCTGAATGCAACAGCTTCTTCTTCAACTCAAACTTTAAACCATGGATATGCAGGGAATATTTTTTGAGATATTGACATTTAAATAAAACGAATAGAAACTAGAAATTGCCTCTAGAAATTGCCTCTGGAGGGCCAAAGTAAATAGAGATAACTGAACAGGGACACTCAAGGTTTCTAACCCAAATCAATCAGTATAAAAACTGGAGCTGTGTGAGAAATTGAAAACATAAATGAACAAATCCTTGAAAACTAACATGATTTTATCAGTTTGATAATGCTGTCGATGTACTAATTTACAGAGTCAGTCAATACAGGTCAGCAGACTGTATACACCCTGAGGTTCTCTCAAAGGAATGATAGCAATTGAACGCATTCCATTTATACTTTCCGACAGTGTGATAACTATTACAGTTTTATATACAGAGTCAAAAGGCTGTCCTGATTTGAACACATATCCTTCTATTAAAGTGGTGGCATTACTGACACCAACGTTCAAAGTGCAAACAAGTAAAACATCTCAAAGCAATTTAACAGTCCTGGAATTTAGGCCTTCTCCTTGCTAACAGAACAATGAAGGACAGCAGTGTTAAGTACCAATGGTTGTAAGCAGAACCTGAAATGTATTATTTATAATTCCCTCACTGAATTTCCACTCTCAATGAGGTATGTAGATGAGAACAAACCACAGGAAATTATGTCAGCACAGCCAAGACCTGTTAATTTCAGGAACAGTTACTTCAGTTGCTAAGCCCAAATATTTCTGCTGAAGCGTGAAGACCGTGTTTTGCAAGACCATGCCTGCTTTGGATCTCGCCTGCCCAGGGACCTAAAAGAACAGAGTGAGATCAAGAGGGAACATGTTTTACTTAATTAAAGATCCTAAGAGTTTGAATGGGAGAACCACTGCACACTGTTTCAAATCATGGCAGAAATATCTCTGAGAGTCTCACAATTAAGCATTGTGCATTTATTTGGGGGGATTAATTGTGTGCAAATGCAAGTTTTTCCACCAGCTTCCACCAGCACAAACATGAGTCGTGAACAACCATACTCTGCTTCAAATTCTTTGGGGTACTTTTTTATTGCTGTTCTCACCGCCAAACCTTCTATAACAGCAGTTTAATTTTGAATATGTACAATACATTAGTAGTGAGCCATGCCTCTTGGTCACACTATACATAACTATAATTAAGCAGATATATTGTGTGTGTTTTTATTTACAGCTTGTTTATGTTTACAGGCTGTCACTTCTAACACCGCTAGGCATCGGATTGACAAAGCTTTGCTTGTTGAGCTGGTCAATGGCAGTGCAGTTTTTCAGTGCGGTGGGACTTAACGAGCTCTTCAGCACATTTCTGAGCTGGAATGAGCTGGGAGGCCACGCTGCGAGTGTAGCTTCCTGGGAAACAGACACAACCATTTACAAAACACCTCCATTCAGCCGTTCACTGAAATAAAACAAAGTATCATGAAAACAACATGTGATTATATAACAAGAATAAGCTTGTTCCCCTCGCAAAAGAGCACATTTGTGCATTTTGTTTTACTGTGCTGTCCCCAGCTGTTGCAAACATGCGTCCTGAGTATGTCTCACCTTTGGACCACAGTTCCATTAGGCTCGGTCAGAGGAGAGCTCATAGTCCAACTGGAAGCAGTACTCACAGGGACAGGATGCTCTGACTGATTTTACTCTCAGCATCATGTCCTTGCAAATATTTATTTATCTATTATTATTTTAATTGGTAACTCTTGCAAGATGGTAGAAAAACAAGAAGCCTGTCTGGTTGTTTAACACCTCTCTTTGTCTGCCGGCCACATGAACGGTGCAGATGTTTCAGCGGTGAAAGCTTTAATTGGAAAGGGCTGTTCTCACATCTGTTTGCCTGTAGCAAAACCCCGTTCACACAATCAGCGGCGGGCCTGGCTCTCTTCGGGTCGAACCTCAATTGCCGGGGCTAACCCGGGTTGTGAGGCTAAAATGGCGGCTGCCGCTGCCACCCCCGCCGGCTCATCAGGCAGGCTATATTTCTCCGGGCCGCGAAAGGCGAACAAAAGGGCCTTGTGTCGCTCGGGCCCAAGGCAAACCCGGCAAGCGGCTATCTCCCCGCCTCTGCGCCTTGTTGGTTTTGAAAGGAGATCTGCCATTTGGATTTGCGCGCGGTCGATGGCAGCGGGCGCAGAGAGACGGGGACGCTGCCCGCTCTTTCTCCGAGACCTGTTTCATATCCTGCCTTCCACATGCGGGCTGCTTCAAAGGTGGCCTTTGTGGGGCTGGAAGGACGAGGAGCGGTGTTTGATTACCGCGCTCCACGGCAATATTCCACTCACACACACTTTCACAAAATACCTCTCAAAAGATATAGGTGCGCATAAAAACTAAATTCTTTATGTGCACCTATATCTTAGAACAGCACATTAAATAAAAACAGAAAGGCAAGTATGTAAATAAAACCGAAAGCCTGAGATGTATTGTAAATAAAAATGCACGAGACACTAAAATGTCCTAGGTGTCTAAATGGATTGTAACATTATACAGAGAACAGACTCGTAAGAGCAGTCTGAATGCATCGTTTGCCATCAAACTTTATAATGACACATAAAAGCAGGCTCAGGCTGACTTTCCCTAAGACACAGTCTATAGAACATGAGACTAATTCGATAGAGTCATCTCGAATTGTCCCGCTGCTTTCTGATACCGCGGCGCGCTCACTTTGAGCATGACAACTCGGCCGGAGTCTGGCACCTGTCCCAGACCCATGCATCTTAATACTGGTGACATCATTCAGGCAGCGGACCCGCTCACACTCAACGACCGCCTGTCTGCTAATAGACCGTTAAGGATCCATTCTGAAAACTAAAACACAATTTGTTCTCTGGGTAATTGCTGTTGGCTATTGATTGCCAGTATTTCATTTATATTTTTAACCCCATTTTAATTTCTTAATTCACCAAACAAAAAGAGAGAAACGTCTGACGCATCACGTCTTCATTTTCCCATTAAACGGCTGGAATAAGAAAACAAATGGGAGGGGGGGGGGTGAACAAGTGTGTGATTTCTTTCACTGGTAGGAACCTCCAGGGCTTGTGTCAGGGGGGGCGGTGGCGAAGAACTTGAAAGCCTGATGTTGCAGTTAATGTAATCAGGGGAGACTAATGAGTTGTGTCTTTAGTTTTAGTTCTCCTGCTCCATCAAACAAGTGAAGGTTAGACTGTCACTTTTACTTTGCCCGAACATTACTTTGGTTCTGCCTCACTCGCATAGTGGAGAACTCAATCAGAAGGGGTGGGGGATCGGTTTCCTGAACCACGGAGTGAGTTGAAAGGGCTGCCCGATTGCAGTTTGCATCCCCGGTCACTTCGTCTTACGACTTTGCCACACAAGTTCATGGCTTCCATCGTGAATCATTTGCAGTTAACCCTGCCTCTCGGGTTCGACCATTAATAACGCACAAGGCCTTCGCAGGTGAGCGTAGGATTTGCCTACAGCGGGACATTAATAACGCACAAGGCCTACGCAGGTCAATAATCTGAGGCTTACTTAGGGTGGATAGAAGAGATCTGAAATGAAACCAAAGGACTTCATGCTTCCGGTCCTCCCTGACTGTCCTAAACTCTCGACGTTTCAAGGTACAAAAAACCACCAGCTCAGCAACATCAAGAAACATGACAGGAACAAAGCAGTTATTTCAAGTCTCTTTTCGTAAAAAGAACAAAATAAACATAGGTGATCCAGCATTTTGATATTGACAGGGATGGAGTTTGGCATCATCACCCAGATAAAAATCCTACAAAGCTCACTTTTTCATGACACCCCGCATACCGCAACTCACATTATCATCGCCTACTCCCCCACCCCCCCACAGCTACAAGAGGGATTTGAGTCTGGAACAGTAGGATCTTATTAATCGGACCGTTTAGGATAGTCATTCACTACGCTTACTGAGGACGGCATCTGGGCAAGTTAATAACAGCCTCTGCTCTTAGGCGTGGGTGAGGGGATGTGCTGGGGTTAGGGCATTGAGAGTTTGGGAGGAGGTGGTTGTTAGCCTCTGCTCTTAGGCGTGGGTGAGGGGATGTGCTGGGGGTTAGGGCATTGAGAGTTTGGGAGGAGGTGGTTGTTAGCCTCTGCTCTTAGGCGTGGGTGAGGGGATGTGCTGGGGGTTAGGGCATTGAGAGTTTGGGAGGAGGTGGTTGTTAGCCTCTGCTCTTAGGCGTGGGTGAGGGGATGTGCTGGGGGTTAGGGCATTGAGAGTTTGGGAGGAGGTGGTTGTTAGCCTCTGCTCTTAGGCGTGGGTGAGGGGATGTGCTGGGGGTTAGGGCATTGAGAGTTTGGGAGGAGGTGGTTGTTAGCCTCTGCTCTTAGGCGTGGGTGAGGGGATGTGCTGGGGGTTAGGGCATTGAGAGTTTGGGAGGAGGTGGTTGTTAGCCTCTGCTCTTAGGCGTGGGTGAGGGGATGTGCTGGGGGTTAGGGCATTGAGAGTTTGGGAGGAGGTGGTTGTTAGCCTCTGCTCTTAGGCGTGGGTGAGGGGATGTGCTGGGGGTTAGGGCATTGAGAGTTTGGGAGGAGGTGGTTGTTAGCCTCTGCTCTTAGGCGTGGGTGAGGGGATGTGCTGGGGGTTAGGCCATTGAGAGTTTGGGAGGAGGTGGTTGTTAGCCTCTGCTCTTAGGCGTGGGTGAGGGGATGTGCTGGGGGTTAGGGCATTGAGAGTTTGGGAGGAGGTGGTTGTTAGCCTCTGCTCTTAGGCGTGGGTGAGGGGATGTGCTGGGGGTTAGGGCATTGAGAGTTTGGGAGGAGGTGGTTGTTAGCCTCTGCTCTTAGGCGTGGGTGAGGGGATGTGCTGGGGGTTAGGCCATTGAGAGTTTGGGAGGAGGTGGTTGTTAGCCTCTGCTCTTAGGCGTGGGTGAGGGGATGTGCTGGGGGTTAGGGCATTGGGAGTTTGGGAGGAGGTGGTTGTTAGCCTCTGCTCTTAGGCGTGGGTGAGGGGATGTGCTGGGGGTTAGGGCATTGAGAGTTTGGGAGGAGGTGGTTGTTAGCCTCTGCTCTTAGGCGTGGGTGAGGGGATGTGCTGGGGGTTAGGGCATTGAGAGTTTGGGAGGAGGTGGTTGGAGAACAAGGGTTGGAGGTTAAAAAAATAGCCATGAAGCTGGCTTGAAAAGAATGAACCGGCAAAAAGACCCTGGCATAGGCTACCCATGGTAACACCCCTCGTGAGAGTGCCATATGGAGATAGAGACGTGTATTCACTCCAGGCTGTTCCCCCCTGCCCGGATAAAGTGCTGGTTGCACCACATTGTCTGTGACTCAAGTTCTTGAGAGGCAAAGCTGACAGCACAGAAATGGGTTCGCTCAGCCTCCTCAATGGAGTTGGATTTGAAGACAAGCTCCCTGAGATAAGGGGTTTAGCCCACTGTGCCACCCAGTCACTAATTACAGGGCACGCAGAAAGGAAAAGTTAAGCCCTTGGCATTTGCAGCTCACTATAATTGCCGCTGGCATGACCCTCACCGTCGATTTGCTCGACGCATTCCTGTCTGGAAAAAAGGAAGAACAAAAACCCTTAGTTTAAGCACGGGGAGGAGGGGAACAGGCAGAGCGGGTGATTACCGTTGACGAAATGACGGACCGAACAGCTTGCGCACCTCCCTCCCAGAGCGCATTGATTTCAACACGGCTTCCAGAGTCACCGTTCCCCTGGGATAAGATTACAATCGCAGGCAATATCTCGGTAAGACGAGAGAAGCCCCCTCACGCATTTCTCCCCTCTTTCTCTTTTCTTTCTCCCCGCTTCCGGCGTATACACGTGTACATATAAACACATCATATATAGGAGCTCTCATTCCAGTGGCACTTAAGGAGAGCTTGACGGTGAGAGGCCAGTGCCAGCGGGTTTGATCAAACCCACCTGCCGCGTACAGCCGGCAGATTTAACTTATGAAATAAATGTTTCCTCGGAGACCTTTGCAAAGCCCCAGCTAAATTGCTCGTAGTGAAGCATGGATTCAAACCAGCTATGAATTTTTAAGGTGCAAGAGCCCCCACATTCTGACCTCTTATATCAATCAATGCAGTGCTTTTTCTCTTTCAGGGGTAATGTATACTTTAATCGGGAGCGTAGTTGATCGCTCTCTATGATTATTTTGCGAAGAATTCACTAATGTGGGGTTTCTGTTTGTTTCTGTGTCTTCTCCACAGCCACGTCCAACGGGACCCTGGATGGGTTGGAGAACAGGGAGGGTGGAGTGTGCAACACGCGCTCCATGAAGATCATCATGAAAGTGGGCCAGGGTAAGTTTCAGTGCCTCGTCATGGAAATCGATGAAATGTAACAGTCCCTGTAGCTGTCCACAGGCACATTTAACTCCTTGCCACCAGTATATATAATATTTCCACTGTGCTGCAGTGATGGTTGAAAACAGCTGTAGAAAAACTGTGAACGCAACACATGTGCAAAATCTTATCCCACCCCATATTTCTGAAAACGCTGTTATTTACACAGAAAATCGAGAAACCGTCCAGACGTTGCGGAACAGGAAAAACAAAACACGTTTTGAGCAATATTTCCCTTTGCCAGCCAGGCCTCTGGAAACTGTGTTCTCCACTTAGACTGGGAGAAGGGAAGGAGGAAAACGAAGGGATGTCGGCACAGTGTAAAGATGGCTGACTGATAGGAATGCTTGGTAGATGGACGGGCCGTGGCCTCAGGCTAAGCAAAGCATTTCATAAGTGATTGTTCATAAACTGAATTGCTCCTGGCGGTGGAATTTACAATGGATATTCCACGCAAGAGCCTCTCACACTATATGAGAAGTAGCCCAATGACTTCATTTCTCATAAAATGGGAGTTTCAGACATTACCTTTTACTCTATTTATAACCTTGCAGGGGAAAAATGGAAAAAGAAATATATTTGACAAAACCTTCATTATTTTCTCGTAATAAAAAAGAAGAAAGATTTGGAGACAACACAACCTTTTTGAGCACAGGCATCTCCAAATGCCCAGATCATTTATTACATGAAACCTCTCATTCCCAGAGAATTGAAAGATCCATAAAACCCCTGGATTGTTGTTCCTTGTGTGCGGTGCCGTGGTTTCTGAGAAACCATGCGCCCAAGAGGTTGTGAACTGTTTTCAATGTATAACACAATACAGTACAATGACTCCTCTCTAACTCTGGAGCGCAGACACTTTAATGCTCATGTTAACCAACAATCAAACAAGGGCTGACACTATTATCCAGATTACCCAGCAGCCTCAGGATGATCCCTTGCCGTCACAGATGCCGGTATCAGGAGATCAGCTCCAAGGCATTCACTATGCAGAGAGAGGCCTAGCCTTCTTTGGCTTGTCCTATCCCGTATGCAGATCATGTTTTTTTTAACTTAAGGAACAATAGTATGATGTCCACCTTGTCATCTGAACAATGACCATTTTGTTAGTGCTGAACTCATAGGAATAAAGGCAAGTATGTTGGGATGATTGATTTAAAAAGCAAAGGTGAGCACACATATAGTAAGCTGGTTTATGTAATGTGTTTTTCTGTATATTGGGACAAACTCAGGTCAGGCATCTCAAATGGCTGGCCATGTTCACGTGGTCTTCAACCTGCACTAAATTGATCTGCCACTGCCTATTTATTCTGATCGGCAGCACGCAGGCATCCCAGTACAGGCAGTCATTCAACAGATGCTTCAGCGGTGTTCTTGCTCTCTGAAGACTTAAGCGCAGCCTGAGGTGTTGTGAGAGGAATCGCAGCGCCCGGGTCAGTCAGACACTTGTCAATTAGCCCCTCTCCTATGCGGTCCTCCTTTGCGAACAGCCCAGAAAAAAAAAGAAAAGAACAAATTACCCGAAACAAAAGATTCCAGAAGGTCTTGAAGATAAGCCTGTGTTTTTGAGATAAGGTCCAAAAACCCTGAATCCTGCAAATTATTTTATTTATCAGAGGCCTGGGATAGTTTAGATTATTGATCTGACTACAAGAAAATTAATTTAAATTGTTTTCTTTTTTTAAAATCTCTTTAAAGCCTATTGTCGTTGCTTTATTATGTGATAATCAAATGTTTTCTGTAATTTCCTCTTTTCCTCGGCCGGGAGACTTGTTTCTCACTTCGATAAACCCAGAGTGAAAATATAGGCGCCATATGAATAATGAATTTCAATAAAAATGTGATTACTTAAACCCTTCTGCCACAATTTGTGAGTGTTGCTGGGGAACTGGCAGTCTTATATCTTGAGGGAATGGACAGATGATGATTCAAGCTCCAGGAATTTGAAACAGTCTCTCGCGTGTTTGCTTCTGGGGAGGTGATTGAAAAGATGGGGATGCTTCATCTGTCTGTAATTGAGATAACTGCCTGTGTATAATGGAAACAAAAATCTGTGTTTACCTGAAGTAAACCCCTGCGGTTTGGGTGGAGCAGATGTTTTATTTTGTCCTTTTTTTGAACGTCAGACATGTTTCACAATGAGCCTGTTTCAGAGTGCTTCAAGATTGATTTCTCAAAAGTAACCGTGAAAGTAATTTATTTATTTTTTATTGTTATATTTAGCAAACAGCCCATAAACATACAAACCCCAATTCCAAAAAAGTTGGGACAGTATGCACATAAAAGCAGAAGGCAGTCATTTGTAAATTCTATTTTACATGTATTTTAATTGAAAACAGAACAAAGAAAATATATTTAATGTTTTACCTCATCAACTTTATTGATTGTTGTAAATATACGCTAATTCAAAATTTGATGCCTGCAACATGTTCCAAAAAAGTTGGGACAGGGGCAAAAAAAAGACTGGGAAGTTCAAAAAACACCTGTTTGGAACATTCCACAGGTAAACAGGTGGTGCTATCATGACTGGGTATAAAAGGATATGAAAAAACTCTTGATATCTTATTTTCAGGTAAGCAGTTAAAACAGGAAAATATTGGATAAAACAATATAAAATTACTAGGATAGAATAAAATAATAAAATAGGATAAACAAATACAATACAAGACAATATAACAGGGAATAAAACAAATAAGAAAAAACTATTTGGGAATAAATTATATAAAATTAATAAAAACACAAAAAATAAAAATAACAATGATAATAATAATAAAATGGGACACAACTAAATTATAAAATAGTATAAAACAAAATGCAATAAAACACAATGAAATACAAAACAATATATATGTATATTTATAAAACAAGTAAAAGCAAAAGACAAGTAAAAACTAAAATAAGATACAATCAATTAAAAGCCATCCTAAAGAAGTACGTTTTCAGAAGGCTTTTAAAAAGTGCTACATTTGGTGCCTCTCTGATCTGTCTGGGCAAGCTATTCCATAGTATGGGGGCATAGAAATAAAAAGAAGCTTCTCCACTTCTTTTGTAATTTACTAAAAAGTAGCAATGTTTGCAGTAATGATGCAACAACACACAGCTGGCCAAGAAACATCTGAGCAGCCAATTGTCCAATTACTTTTGTTCCCCCATAATGGGGGGACTATGTATAAAAATGGCTGCAATTCCTACATGGTTCACCCAATATTTATGTTAATACCTGCAACTTTCAGCTGACAGTCTGCACTTCAACCTCAGATTCACAATCATAATGTAGAAATTCTGTTGTCATTATTTTTGTTTCTGGTCACAATGTAAGCAAACTAAATTAAAACAAAACAATGGGTGGTAACTGGGTAACTGTGTCTGCTGCTAATTACATTATTCTCCTTTACCAATTCAGTACTTACTTGCTATGCTTGGATGGTGTATATGACTTTAAATCTATAACACAAACAGACTGCAGTGTGTTTGACAAATGCATGAATGCATATTTCTGAGGAACTTTCATCAAAACCAGCAACCTCAAAGTGTTTCAAAATGAAGCTTTGGCACAGTCAACAGGCATCTTATTTCCTTCAGGCATCTCTAAAGTGATACGTTTCCTGCCAGTAAATGTCCAGACATATTTCCTCAGCAGATTTTTTATTTAGCCAGGGGTATTCATGGCAAATAACAGTTATAAAAACACACGATAATCAAACAAGTGATAAATCAAAGACAATGAGCACTACCCCCCCCTCCCATTTAATCAAACACGGTTTGTAAATAGTAAGTCTGAACGAGTATGTAAAATGGAGGATGTAGACTCCATGGTAACAGCCACGGAGATCGAATCAGTCATTTACTGCATTTCTTTCCATACAGTGTTTTTAAACTCCACAAAAGCGACGGCAAATGAAAGGCTAACTCAAAGTACAACTTTATTGTGTTTGGAGTAGTTTAGCAGTCTTTATTTCAGAGACATTGTTTTGTACTGTTGTCTTGATGGATTTTAATGATGCATAGTTTTGGCACCATTCTTCCAAGCTTTAATCATGAAATGAGTGGTAGAAACCTCTCGCGGTCTGAATATTTGTACATACCGCAAAGGGAATTTTCCTTGTTTCTATTGAAGTGGTCGCCTCTCTTGCTTAGTACAGAGAGCATGCCGTACCCTTGAGAAGCAAGTGCTTAATGTTTCTCTGGATGTGTTTTAATTGACAGCACCATAGGCAGCCACACAACCCCCCCCCCCCCCCCCCCCCCCCATCTAAACACCGGAGACATTCACATGTAAATTAGAAACTGAACGACCAGAAAACAACTTCCTGTAGCGTTCTGGTTTGTTTTCTGCAGCCACCAAAGCCGGGATCCAAACGAATCACAAAGCCACGTTGCCCTTAACTTCGAATAACACATTTAAATGAACGTTCTATTTTTCCATTTCTTGCGACACTTTTTTGTCTAGTTTCAGTGACTGCCAGACAAGCAGCTCAGAGACTTAATCAGGTTGCTGTGGTGTGGTATCTTTCCTCATACAAAATGGCCGAAAATGCATTGTATATATAAAGTTGTCTTTATCAGTGAAAATTTTGGACAGACTCTTGCCAATTATGTTATTTGACACTAACTTTTTTCTACTCAAGCTCATTTTTTATTCTATTTTATTTTTATTACAGGATAAATTAAATTTTAAAAATCATGATATTAAGAGAAGCATGTGGGTTCAGTAGAATACAATATAGGCATTGTTTCCATGATTTCTTGGGGAAGAATTTATTGGTGTTCTTCAAACTCAAATTCCCAAGGTGCATCTAAATTATATCTATATTCAAGGAATACAGGAAAGCCTTAATTAAATATCATACTTAGTCCTTTTCAGGCCATTCCTGGAATGATACAGATGGATAAATATGTGCTAAGTATCTACTTTATGTCTAAAATGTTAAATCATTAATTTTTGCTGGCTTTCAAGGTCCTCAGGGGAAAAGGAAAAGTGAAATATGCTAGCGTCATGACCAGTCCTTTTTATTTTCTGCAGTCTCTCGATCAATCCCTCTTAAACTATTTAGAGGCACCCCAGAGACTAACCATAAAAAATATGAATGTCGTTACAATCAGAATTTCTTCTCATAAGCAGTGATGATAACTGCATTTGGCAAGGATTTACAGTAATGCGTTGCTGAAAATGTTCTGACTTTATGTTTGCCTGCTCCATTTATTTCACGACTGATTATGTGTTTCACGATAACAATATTGGGAGAAATCTGATTACTTTTGACAGGGGGATTTAAAAAAAAACAACAAATCAAGGTCAGTGGAGCAGGTCATTATGTAGGCCTTGTTAAATGCGTGTATCTCTTGGGTAGAATGTATTTAGTGATCCATCTGCTGTCATTGTTTCAGACCCAAACGCGGTTGTTCCGACCGAGCCGAGCAAAGAGCAGGACAATGCGGTGAAAGATTCCACCATCAGTCCGCCCAAGAAGAAAGACAAGGATGGTGCAGGAGAGCAAGGCACTAAAGGTGAGGGTGTACTCCCGTGGAGCGTGTCACAGCACGATTCTCCCGGAACTTTCTGGAACCTGGACAAGAAATAATGATGGATAGGCTGTGTGTCACAGGGTTGCGGTGGTGCTTTGGAATTTCTGAGAGCACCTGAAACATAAAAGCCATCCTGTACTGGTTTTTATTTGTGACACAGATTGAACTAATATTATGTTCTAGTAGTTTAAAATCTGATTAAGAATAAAAAATAAGAAACTGATGTTCAGGCATTTCATGCTGTTGATTATTTTACCCGTAACAGATGATAGGTCGTTGTGTACTTGAAAGAATTGTGTGTGCGTGCGTGCGTGCGTGTGTGGTGACTGAAAGACAGAAATGAGAATGTTATTCTAAAAAATCAATGTTCAATTTCTATTGTATGTCAATAGTCGGAAGTTGCTTGACAATTATTTTACATGTCTGAGAATGTAGCGTAAAACAGTTACCATTGTATCCATATGCTTTATCACTGTTAATACTTTCTGCGCACACAATTTATCACACAGTTTTTGTTTGCATATTTAGCACTCAATAATTTCACACCACGAGCAGACAATGGTTCTTTAACAAGGATTTGTTGTTCTCCCACACCCCCAAAAAAATATTTTTGTACAGTTCCGTTATTTGGAACAGACAACATCTGGTTTGCTTGTTTCAAAGGCAAGCTACAGCTTTGCATTTCCAATATATTCAATACCATAGTAATTCATCTGCGACATTTTTCTTTTTATCTGATTCTGAAGAGATCCTCAGCGCTTGTGAGTGGAGCTTTCATCTCTAAAGTGATCGTCTGCACTTTACATTGATCACGTCAGAGTAATTTCAGATTCCCTCCATTTGATCACAGCGAGCCCCCATAATCAGATGTTTTTTGTTGTACTTTTCCCTCTCTTCTTTCCCGCCGTACCGTTTCCCCCCCAGTCGGAGGATGCTGCAGTATTTAATTACGCCGAGTAGTAATGCAGATCGACATGCCGCTCAAGTGCGGCAATGAAAAATTAAAACCATAGCCGGAGCGCCAAGATGGAGCTGCCGATAAGATTTTCAGAGACTATTAAAACCATTCAGAGGCGCAGAGGAAATTTTTTTGGCATCCCTGTGTTGGATGTAAAAGAAAAAATTGTATACGTTCCGCTTTTGTCTCAGTCGCCAAAGCAAGAGTATTTTTTTCCCCCGGACTAAGCATTAAAATGTTGGGAGTTTCTAAAGGTTTAGAAAGTCATTTTTTGCTCTGAGCACAGGGCTCGCTTAGGGACAAAACAAAATCAGATGTGCATTAAAAAAAAAGGCCTTCCCTTCCTGCCTGGGCTGCAGCCAAGACTCCCACAGTGATGTCCTCTTCCAGCGAGGCACATTTGGCAGCCGTTTCCCTGGGCGCTTCATGCTTCAAACGACCATCTCTGTCCCGTTTCTTTAAACGGGCGTAAGGGAAAGTGTAGGAGGCTGCCAGAATGACCTGCGAGGTGGGAGCATCCCGAGCTTCCTCGCACCGTGGGGACGGAGAGGAACGTGATAAAGACATGGAGTTTAGCATGCCTGTCTGCACGACGCCGCGACTGAACCGTGGCCAAACGCGCACAATGGCTCCGCAATATCACACACACACACACACACACACACACACACACACACACACACACACACACACAAAAACTCTCCACATATTTTTCATCATTGCTAGTGGCTGAAAATAATTAATTTCACATTTGTGGCAAAATGAACTGCACCTTCACTGAAGTTATCGTGAAATGTGAATGACGGTTTACACATTTTTAGGATGAATATGGCCAGAATTTGTAATTAGTGATAAAAGTATCAGGGAGTTCTGTAATGGTTATATTGTGTTCTTTACCTGGTTTTGCAGAGCAGGCAGCTCCACTTCGGTTAACAGACCAGACTTAAGCAGGCAAGAAAAATTTGTATGAAGAGGGGTCACATGCAAAACAGCAATTGATAAAAACCTATGAAGAAAAGTAATATAACATTTAAAGTGTGTCGGTGCAGAAGAACACAGAGATGTACCGACGAGCATGTGGAAAGCTAATGTTCCGTGTCCTAATCACATCCCGCAACTCCTTAACCTGCAGGCGGTCTAACGTCATTACTGTACGACAGAGAAGCACCGCATGTTTGCTATGCGGCCCTTCCTTTCAGCCGGCTTGTTTTGACAAACCAAAAAAAAGAGGAAAAAAACTAAGGGAAAGATACAGGGCCGGGACATAAAGCTGATAAACTCTGATACCTTCTACAGAAATTCCAATTTAAAGTCTTAAATACCAACAAGATCAATAGTGTATTTCTTTTCCGCTTTCCTTTTTTCTCCTTTCACCAAGGGGGGTAAAAAAAAAAACCGCTATCTGTTTTAATTCCTGCCTTGATATTGTTAACCTGTGGGTTGTGTGTTAGGTCACCCGTAAAGGAACTTCAGCCCTTCATTTGATTCCGTAGCGTCGGCCTGGAAACAGTGCCGTCGCACAGTGAAAGGGCAGGGCTGCAGCTGGGAATAAATAGCGAGGGAAGTGGTGCCTTTAGGGAGAGGGAGCGCACAGGAAACAGGCCCGTCGCCCTAATTGGAATCAGTCTTCAGCCCTTTGCATCTAACGAGAGGCTGGTGTTTTCATGTCCCTCGCACTCTGGACCTGTCAGGTATATAGATTTAAACAGTTTCTCTTCCTGGACCCTTGTGTGTGGACTCGGAACATGTGGGAAAACGTACTTTAATCCTCTCTAAGGATACGCGCCTGGAAAAAAGATGTGAGGTGTCATTTGAGGAAAGCTGACCACCCCCCCCTCCCCCACCCCACACACACTCAGTCAAGTTATAGTTTGGGAGTCTCTTGGCACCAAGCGGAACTGTGGAAATAACGGGGGTCCTCACAAGGAAACAGGGGGTTCACCCCTATTGTGGGAGAGATGATTATCCCTGTCTGTTTCATTTCTCTATTGTATGGGCAGGGTGGTCCGGTTCTGAATCTTTGTCCTCTCTCCCATACAGACAACATCAACCAGGACAACAAATCCGAGGGCATCTTCAACTCCAAGCCGGCCCTGTTTGCTGCCATCGGGGCGGGCTGCGTCATCTTCCTTCTCATCATCATCATCCTCATCATCCTTCTCATCAAGATTCGGAAGCGCGCCAGGAAGCACACCCAGCAGCGGACGGCGGCTCTGTCGCTCAGCACGTTGGCCAGCCCCAAGTGCTCCGGGAACGCGGGCTCAGAACCCAGTGACATCATCATCCCATTACGGACTACAGAGAACAACTACTGCCCCCACTACGAGAAAGTGAGCGGGGACTATGGACACCCCGTCTATATAGTGCAGGAGATGCCTCCCCAGAGCCCCGCCAACATCTACTACAAAGTGTGAGGAACAACGTTTATAGGACATTTTCATTTTAGAGAATTCTGGTCTACCTTTTTACTACCTAGACCTTTTGATGTGAATAGACACATTTGATGCTTTAAATAGAGAACGCAAGAGAAGGGAGGAAAAACATAAGAAAATGGAAGATACAAGACAGATGGTCTCCATGGACACAGTAGTCAAGACTCTTTGATATTTCTCTGTAGGCCAAAGGCAGGTTGCTCAGGCGTCTACACCATATCCTTGTCCTGTTTCTCGCTAAAAGTGTATCCTCCATGTTTTTGCTGTTCTTGGTGAAGGAAAAGGGTGGGAATGCTAAAGCATTCAGGCATATTGAGAGCGGAGCAGCCCGCCGAGCTGGATATCCAGATATTCAGAACTGAAGTCAAGCCTTCATAGATCGCTCAAGTATCAGGGCACCATGCGTATTAGTGTGATGCCA
This sequence comes from Synaphobranchus kaupii, assembly GCA_029718625.1. NCBI lineage: Eukaryota > Metazoa > Chordata > Actinopteri > Anguilliformes > Synaphobranchidae > Synaphobranchus > Synaphobranchus kaupii. The sequence continues at coordinate 46,055,943 of CM056385.1, read as the reverse complement.
TTTTCTCTCTCGTGCCGCGTTTACCTTTAATGTCTTGGATGGTGAAAGCCATCAAGGTTCTCCATCACAAATTTCTACCCCTTAAACCTTTTTTTTTAAACCATTAGTTCATCTGTATAATAATGTTTAATTCTCCCAATTTTCTCCTCATCTGCAACATGTCAGTTCTAAGGTAGCTTGTGTTTACAGCCTGCAGTTACGAACACATGCTTCATCAATGCTAGCTAGGTGTTCTGCTGTAAATCCTGGGCTTGTCAGAACGTGTCCGGACAGGCTAAGATCGTGCTCGTCAAGGGAAAGCATGAATAAGTATGGACCATGCTCATCTCATCCTGTGGGTGAATTAACAACAGGCGAATAGTTCACACCGAGAGTTGCTAGGCGCCGTTAATTAAGATGAAGCTGATAAAAGGTTATGATGGCTGACCTCTGAAATAATCTCTATGTGTAACAAGAAAAAAAAAACCCTCCAAATGATTACAGGTTGCCTCTTATCTAAAATCCCTCTGAATTTCTAGGGGGTCCAGTCGGACCCTGGGCTCGGAACTTGCTCAGAGTGGCGCTCACAGTGAGAAAAAATAACAAGATCAAATTTGTAGGACAATAACAAATGTGAGGGGCAGTTAAGATGCTATCACCCAGGACAGGAGTCGCTATCCACGCCGGAGAACTAGACACCTCAGAGGCCAATGAAATGTGTTTATATATACATATAGCAGTGCACAATTTCTTTCCTCATAAGGGGTTATAGGAAATGTTTCTTGTGTTTGGTGCACTTTTGCACATAAAATGAAGGGGGAAAACAGATTTGAGAAAAGTATGGTAATGAAACTACTTTGGCTGCAGTTCAGATCTTCCTCGGATCCTAGGTCGTTAGAAAAACAAAGCTATTTCATAAACAAAACTTTCTCATGGTTATGTGAACTTACACATTGTAAATCCACAAATACTTTACTTCAGTTAGTTTCTCTCCAGCAGGTACCCAGTCAAGGCCTAAATACTGCAGGGCTACCAGCCCAGGGGGTTAAAGTGCTGTTCTTAAAAAAAAGAATATCACCTGCCCATTTTTATCTCAAAAATTAGCTGTTACTATTAAAAAAAAACGATTTTTATAATAGAACCCTTATTGTGTGAGTAAATATGGGTCTTTTTTTACCTCAGGTTTACACCAATGCTAAATCATTTAAAGCCTCATCTTCTGTCGATATTTAAATACTTCTACTAAAAACTTCTTTTTGTCATAACCTGTTATTTTCTGGTCTGTCATTAGTAAATCCATCTGGCTACTATGGGGGGGGGGGGGGGGGGGGGGGGGGGGGGGGAGTGAAAAATTACTGTTTTCCCATTAAGCAACTGGGCAAAAAAGTTGAAACTGTTCTCAAATGTTCCACAATGTCAAACATTTCAGCTGCCTGCTTTGTGTTTGTCTCCTTGTATCGAGTCAATCCACGGTGTGCAGGTTTTAGTTATGCCTGGTGATTTATATGCTGCAGACAAAGCACTGATTTATTACAGCAAACCCAAACAGTGCACATAGTAGCCGGGGAAGGACATTTTCTTCCAAAAGACTCACAGAGTTTCTGTAGACTTGCCACTCGGGTAGACCCGCTAGACTTACTGTGTCTGTTCAGTATTTGTGCTCTCACAAGGCTTCGGCAAAGGCCCGCATTTCCTTAAGAACTGTGAAATAATTGAGTCAGAAGCATTACATTTGTGTTTCATTGATGGGCAGTTTCCTGATTTAAATACAGAAATAAATCTGTACGTACAGAAGATGTGTTTCAGAATCTCCATTTTCAGAAAGAAATACAGAAATAAATCTGTTCTTTATACACAACAGAAACCACTCAAAACCGTTATATTTGTTAAAATATAAGGAATATATATATATGTATATATTTTTATATGTCAGTGTGTCATATAACAAATATTTCAATTGTTGCTCCTTTCATATGTCGTTTTATTTATATATTATAGAGTATATACAGTTAGGTCCATAAGTATTTGGACAGTGACACAATTTTTGTTGTCTGCACTTTAACCTCATA
>CM056385.1:46014046-46053395 GCA_029718625.1 Synaphobranchus kaupii | reverse complement strand
CTGTGTTTAGACTAGAATGTATTCCTTATATGTTAATATTTTAACAAATATTACTTTTGGGAATGGGTATAACTAACACTAGTTCAGATATACTACATGCATAGAAACCTACAGATCCATTAAGACTTACCATTTCCAAATTCAAAACATGTTCAATATATTTTAATATGCCCCATTACAACACTCTACAGTATAAAGGTGTTATATTTTATGTTCATTTTCTTGTTTTATTATTTTTTGTTTCCTTATTTTTACTTTAATTGAAATACCTGTATTGTAAATGAGTTCATTTACAACTGGGTAAAAAATTGAAATAATGTAAATATGTGAAAATGATAATTTAAAAGTTACATTTATTAGAGCCCCATTTATGAAAAATATAAAATTAGGTTTTTTAATGCAGAAATTTTTGTAAATAGTTGTCTTTTTTAAAAGACATTTTGTATAAACTTTTGAATTATTTTCTTGATTGCTTTTTTGTTAGTAAAGAAAGATACACAAATCTCATAGAACGGGTGTAAAAGTGCCAGGTATTGCATGGAAAAAAAATTGCAAGGTTCACTACTTAGGAGAGATTTTTTTCCATGTGTGTTCAGTGTCATAAATTGTTTTGTTGGGGGGACATGTGGGGGGAAATTTTATTGACACATTATTTCCATTTTCTGAGTGTTTTTTTTCAATTGAAATGCTCTCGGTGACCCAGTTTATCCCTTTAATCACTGAAGTTTTAGTAGTGAACCTTTCACAGGTTAAGTGAACAACCAGTGGGGATCACCTGTTGCCTTGCAATCATGAAGTGCCACCATTTTATTCCATGAGTTATTTTTAAACACCTGTTTTTACTTTGTGAGCTGTACGCCATCTTTATTCCTTCTCTTGCAGTGATTCGGTTTCTACAGCTTCTCGGAGTTAAATCAGTTTTTTTTTATCATTGTCTGTCACTAAGGGAGGGTAATTCTAGCTCTAGTAGCATAACTCAGATTGACCAGCACACTACAAAAAGCACTGCAGAACTCATGGCTGTGGTAAAGTAAGAAAAAAAAAATTGAGGATGTGCTGGCTTGTCTTGGTTTGCTGTTGGTCACCAAGGTGAATGGTAGACAATCTCTCAACCCCTATTGCTCGCCACAGTATTAGTACAGTATTCTCGCTAATGACCAAGCCCAGACCCCAAAGACATTCCTCTGCTGTCAACTGAAAGCTACACTCTACTCACACATGCTACTTAAGATGGCTCATCACTCCAGGGAAACTTTAAAATATGTAAAGACTGAACCAGCATCCAGTAGGTTATCAATTTGTCTTGCCTCACCAGCTAGTTAGCGCAGCTAAAGGGAGAACCGCATCTGCTGTAGGGCTCACTCACAACAAAACAAACAATGTCCCTTCAGCACAACTGGTTGTTCACTTTCCCTGGCTGCCGTTATGGTCCATCTGTTCTTTAATTTCATGTTCATGTTAAAGACACAGTATTATGTTCAATGTACATGTACGCAAAACCCAGTGAAATTGTGTTTCTTTGTATCTGCTCCATAAATGTCTGCTCATTTATTTTATTTTATTTCTTGCCTTTCTCAGCGCAGATTTTTCCCAGTTCAGCCATAACCAGTTTCAATGGAATGAGAATTCCATGAGCCAAGTTTGAAAACCTGATATTGCATATTGATAAATAAATTTTTTCCTATGGAATTTCGTCTCTTTATTAATTCCCAGGTCAAAGATTTCCTTTCATACTGTTGTTTTGAGCGTGTTCTAAGTCCCCTCTACAAGGGAATGGGGGAGTATAAACTGTCGGGTAACTATTTTTTATTTTCTTAACATTTACCATGGCTGTTTTTATTTTCATTTTGGAGGCAAGAGAAGCTGTGTTTATTTGTTGGAGCAACAATAATGGAGACATCAACACTGAAGAATGGCTTTACATGCCCTTGTTTGAGGCATGAGGCCAGCACTCTGTACTCTAAATTTTTAGGTCCCCAAATGAGATCAGACTAGTTGAATTGCTAATGGTATGACGTCTTGTCAACAGGTGCTAGTACATAACAGCTAATTTACATAATCATTATGCTTCCTAATGAAATATGTATCCCAGCAGCTTAGCGCCAGTGTTTCCATTTTGGTATTGAGGACAACTGCGTAACACAGTTAAAGCACAACTGAACTTTGGTAGAACTTTGGGTTGTGTAGTTTTTTGAGACCGTTTCAGCTGCCCTATAGAAGTGAATGGAGAGCGACAAATACCCTATTCTGGATTATCACCCCAGGGGAGCACAGAGTAACTACCGAACATATTTCGCCACAATTTGGACTCATATCATGGCCAGGTAACTACACAACCCAAAGTTCTACCAAAGTTCAGTTGTGCTTTAATCAGACGATAATGCCCTGATCATTTGCTTCATTTCCAAGGGGGACGTGGGGGATACGTGCCCCACAATGTCTGAGAAAGGCCTTATCTTCCCCCCCAATGTTACATTGAAACTGGTCCAAACATAGGCAGGACACTGCTCCGCCCCAGGAAATATTAAAGGCAAACTGTAGTCACTTTTACTTCCCCGACTTTCACAACCAAACACGAACATGGCGCGAGAAAAATGAAGAACTTACAGCAATATCCAAGCCAATACGAGAATTTGTATTATGTACGCTCAGTTCAATAATCATAGTAGTATTGCCTGCTTTTCTGATATGCAAATCAGGAAATATGTCTGGGTTGCCTATAGAGTACTCAAGTGAGTATGTCAGTCGTGGGCGGAGTCCTGGTTTCGGAAGTAAATTCCCTATGGAAGATAGAATGGGCTTCGGAGACTATCGACTATTTCTTGAAATCTGATTCATAGAATGAGCCAAAAACGTTCCTGGATTAGCCTGTGTGGTACAAGGATATAGACCATATATCGCATGTTCCAATTTTTATTTTTTAAAGTAATGCATTAATGAATGTAGTTCGACTTGGGGGTCCACTTTAAAACGGACTACATATCAAGTACTGCAATGCACGGGTGGTTCTCGACCAATAAGATATCATCATCTCGTCTGTCTGACAGAGACCCTCCCCCCAGGGTCTGACTGTGGCAGATGGGAGTAGGCTACTGCCGCTGAAACGTTAGCTTGCTAAGCAGAGAAGCCTGCCCGACAAGGTCAGAAACTGCACTACGGGTTAACCACATAAAGCAATTCTAGCTTTTAGTCCTTCAAGCTAGCTAGCTAACGTGAGAAAAAAGTGTTTAAAAACGGAGCTGTGTGCTACTGCTGGCTAACGTTATATGACAACGTCTGGAGAAAAGGCTGCACGTTCGGAGGGAATTATAGGACGTGATGTTTTTTAAACAGTGCCAGCGCTGGTAGGTTCACAAAAAAATACTAAAACGTAAAATATCGAAGCTGGTCCAGGGAAAAACTACAAAGTTTGCAAATGGGCGTTATATTGAACAATCCAGGATAATTGACGATAAGACATAATCAGTAGAAATGGTTTAAAAGTAAGCTTTAGTTAATGTATACGCTCTAAATGAATGGGGAATTTTACTTCCGAAACCAGCATGACGTAGTCACTTGAGTACTCTGCTCATGTGTTTTGAAAGTTTTAGAAACTAGTGTTTGCTAGTTTTGGTGGTGAAATTTGAATGTCAGCTAGTTAGGGAAGATAGCCATGCTACAACGTCAGTCAAAATGCCTTGAGTACATGAAAGTGGATCTGTAAAGAAAACAGACCAGCAGAAAAGGTAGCCAAAGTTGGATGCCTTTTTTAAAAGCAGTCGCACCAAAAAAAGCAGTATAGTGCAGAAGAGACTGGATGGACTGGCTTCTATCGAGCGCATCCGAGCCCGGGAGCTGAACTTGAAGGAGATTGTTGCTGTGATTTTGCACAATGCAAGGCGCATCAGATATCCTTCAAATGAGCGAGCAAACAAGTGCTTTTCAAGGGGATTGGTGTGGGGTTTGCGGTGAGCGCTGTGCCAGCACAGCTGTGCGTCTCAACAATTGTGCTTTTTATTTTTTTAAATTTTGTATTCAACCTTTATTTAACCAGGTAAAAGCCTTGTTGAGATTAAAATCTCTTTTACGAGAGAGACCTTGTCAAGGGGCAGCATAAAAGTCATACAACAAAGTTGCTTACAAAGGCAACAGAAAATACACTACACTTTGATAAATCAAATCTATATCCAAAATATCAAATAAAATATACGTACAATGCGATTTGTGTGAGCAAAGCCGCCATGCTAAACAGTAAGGCTTGATAATGAAATTTCAATTAAGGATAACCATAATCCACATGCTCCGTTTCTTAGTGAAAGCAATGGGTAATCTTCAGACTCCAAAACTATAAGTAGGGCGGGTGAGGGTGTGTTTAGTAAATAATCTTTTTGATTTTGAAAGTAGCATGTTTTTTTAATTTTTTAAAATGATACCCACATTATATCAGTCATGGGGATTTATGCATTTTTCGTCATCTTGGTGTCATAGATATTTGGGCATATTGACAGCACATTGAGTGTTTGAGGACAGCGGACAGTGTCATGGCAGTGACGTGGATTTTATGGTAAAATGATTATTAGCTAGTTAGAATGGTTAAACAGTTTTTGGCTGTAGAAATATTTGCTACCTAGCTAGCGGGCCGGCTAACTCCTACCCCAATGATCGGGCCGTCCAAATCAATTAATGAAATTACAGGAAAATTACAGAAATTACACCGTACATATGGTTTTACTACACACCTACCCCCGAAAAAAAAATAGGGATACATAATTTCATCTACGATACAATAGCAATGATGTATGGGGCTAGCTAAAATATTTACAATCTCAAATGCCCTTCTGTCATTTTGATTCTTCCACTGGGCCTGTACTCACCCAAATTTGTACTCACGCAAACCTATGTTTCTTTTTTCCCATCAGATGGAATTCTTGCCTGTTTACCTAATCACTACAGGCTATGTACGGTGACTTCGCTATTAGCTAAACAATCGCTAACATGACCCCCCCCCCCCCCCCCCCCCCCAACAAATATGTCATTCTCAGGGCACTGCATTTTGCCCTGCGCCCCCATATTATCCTTTGTATTTCTGGTAGAAATATACAAAGTGTAATGAATAAATGTTTTAATAAATAATGAACAAATAGACTACTATTTGAATTCACTTTGATTCATCTTGATTTTTATATAAGTATAAAGACACTATACAGAATCAGAAAGTTTATCCATCCCCTGATTTGACAGCTTTGGGGTATATTAGGTGCAATTCCTAACGTGAAGACCTTGTCTGGGACCAATGAAGAAAACCTTGCAAATATCATGTATGTACTCAGAGTAATTTTAAAAAATAATTTAAAAAAATAAACATATATATAAATTCAATTCATACTCTACACCCTGTACATACACTTCATACTCTACACCCTGTACATACACCTTCATACTCTACACCCTGTACATACACTTCATACTGTACACCCTGTAAATACACTTCATAATATACTCCCTCGTACATACAATTCATACTCTACACCTTGTACAGACAATTCATACTGTACACCCTGCACATACATTTTCATACTCTACACCCTGTAAAATTACACTTCATAATATACACCTCGTACATACAATTCATACTCTACACCTTGTACAGACAATTCATACTGTACACCCTGCACATACAATTCATACTCTACACCCTGTACATACACTTCATACTGTACACCCTGCACATACAATTCAATACTCTACACCCTGTACATACACTTCATACTGTACACCCTGCACATACAATTCATACTCTACCACCCTGTACATACACTTCATACTGTACACCCTGCACATACAATTCATACTCTACACCCTGTACATACACTTCATACTCTTACAACCCTGTACATACACTTCATACTCTACACCCTGTACATACACTTCATACTCTACACCCTGTACATACACTTCATACTCTACACCCTGTACATACACTTCATACTCTACACCCTGTACATACACTTCATACTCTACACCCTGCACATACAATTCCAGGATCTGCCTGTACATGATTAAAGTAGCAGCACTCACTTGAAAAAACATATTTGGAGCTTGTACATCATTTTTTAAAAATGATTCTTTTATTCTGTAGCTCATGTTGATCCACCTGGCTCAACAATGCGACGCTGTGCTGACTTTGCAGGAACTGGATACTTCACATATTCAGGCGTCCCTCGCGTTACGGTATCTCAAAACGTCAGCGCCCATTCCAAAAAACACAAACTTCCTTTGACAAAGACCAGTCCGTCTCGCATCCAGCACAGAAGCGCAATTGCCAGAGCACAGCAACGCAAAGCCCTGGATTCCGGCGCAACCCCGGCCCAGTCTGCGGCCGTGGCTGGAAGTCCTCCCGTGCCTGCAGTCAAACCTGCAAATCTAGACGCTACAAGTTCAGACCAGGGTTGTTTTAATAAAAGGGTCATGCCAGGTCACACACCCGTAGGGTTGAGCTTTTAAGCATTTTGCGCAGAGCTTCCTTGAGAAACTGTTGGGAGATAGATGGAAACCGGTCAACAAACAGAGCTGTGTTTGAGAGGCATAGTCAGTGCATTAGAAAATAGCCTCCTGTGCATGTTTTACACTGCAGGGACAGCGCTTGATGTTGTTTATTCAGGCACTTTTGTTTGTGACTGATGTGCACTGTCTTCATTAAGTGCGTGCCTCGATGGAAATGTGCTACTGAGAATAATCGCATCGTCGGTAATATGTGATCAAGGTGCATAATGCAACACAGCACGGCAGTAGCCCTGTCACGTGTCTGTCACCAAAATGTTGTTGCTAACAGGGGATGCACTTGGAGTCTGCAACATCAGCCAGTGCTAGCCCCCAAGGAATATTTCCTGCAGTCACTTGGAACACCCTATCTGCTGGCCGTCTGCATTATGTTTATTAAACCAAAACAGCAGCTCAGCCCCACCATTTCTGTGCCTTCCTTTCTAAAGAAAGTCCCTCTCGCTCCCCTCAAATTAATGGATTTCAGTGGCCTTCTCCCTTAGCTGATTTTGAACTAAATCGAGCCAATTCAATGTTTTGCAATTTGACAGCCAGGGCCTAGAAACAGATTATGTAAATGTTGCCGGGATCCAGTCTAGAGCAATCGCACAATGACTGCCAGGGATCATACGGTGATGGTGCAGTACGAACGCAGCCTGTGGAATTTTGATTCCCAGTCAGTTGCTACCTGAAAACAGCCTGGAGATCGATAAGCTCATCTGACTTTCCGGAAAGGAGTTGTGCGGTTTCGTCTAACCTGGACTGCACTGGCAAGACTGTTAATTTACCGTGAACCACAGGGACACCCTTATTCCACTGTGCTAACGATGAACTGCTGCTGCTCTGGCTAAGGCTGCTGGATACTGCCATATTATCTGATTGGAATATTTACATAGTGCTTCGCTATGCCAGTGTGAAATCTTCACAGGACGACTGCTGAATTTATAGTTCATATTTTTATCACCAGAGTCATATTTTGGGAGTGGGTAATTTCAACCATCTATTCATGGGAAAATATAATAATCCCTACCCCTACTGGGAGGAACATTTGAGATGGGCTATTAGACAAGGAGAAATGTCTGTGTCATTTATGAACAGCACTTTCTACAACCCCCAAAGTTTTCTAAACTGTGTATATCTTAATGCTTAATCTAAACTTTAAACACTGAATAATCCTTGAAACATGATTTTTTTACCCCGGCTTTTGTTCTTGAACGGCATGCAGTTGAACACGAGATGTGTGCTCCCAGATTTGGACTCATTTTGATGAAAGTTTAAGAGTGAGATGTCTAATGACCTGAGGTGTGAAAATTTTTTTCCTCTTTCTGTCAAACTCAGAGTGCATGGATGACATAAAGCATTAAAGCAAGCTAAAGGATGGAGAGAGAGAGAGAGAGAGAGAGAGAGGAGAGGAGAGAGAGAGAGAGAGAGGGAGGGTGTTGTGTTTGTGTGTTGTGTGTGTGTGTGTGTGTGTTGTGGAAATTGAATGTGAAATTATCACTCTAACTGAATCTCTCTTGGAGTTGAGGGGGACACATTCCTGTGTTTCTCAACCCTCCAGCCAGCTCCCCCCCATCAATGAAATTGCCTGCTGCATGGTTTACACTGCTTATGCATAGTCAACGGTTGCTGTGCAAGTCCTGACAGCTGCCTTGTTCTGTAAAATGATGCCTTTGTCTGATAATTCCTGCCCTTGGCTGCTTAGGTTGAAGGAAATGCTGGAATTGTGTGCATGTTTGGACTCCAGGAGCCAGTCAGTATGATTCAAACCATTCATCTGCTTCCAGCCCGGAACAATGTTCTTATTTCTTATATACTCTAGAATATGAAGAGGATTAACCTGATATGATTTTTGGTATTTCTCTTTGTAAAAAGGATTCTGGGAAAATAAATACTGAACAAAGCTTGGTTTCTGAACAAGCAACAGTAACCCTTTTGCAGCCATTTCAGTCAATAACCCCTGTTATGCATTGCTTATGTATGAGGTTCTTTTTACCTTGGGTCAAAATGCACAGCCAGACTCGTCAACTGTATTCATAGAAAATACTTTTTTTTTCATGTGGGGGACAGGAAGTGAACTTTTAGCCGAAGGGACACCCATACTGATTTGAAGGAGCATTTAATCCCTTTGCACAGCTGCCAAATTTGGTAAATTCTCACCTAATTTGGGGGTGTTCTGTTTAAGGTTTTATAACTCCAGGTGTGAGCATCATAGAGACTTGGAACATGGCTTAAATTAAACAAGACAGTTGTACCATGATTTATAATACTAATTTAGATTAGTTTATTTTCATAATTTAGGTCAAAATAAAGTGCCACAAATGCAAAGAAATATTATACATTTCCTAGATCATAAGTGTAGCAAAAATCTGAGGGTGATATGCAGAACTAATATAAATATAGGCAGTGTACCCTTTTGTCCCTGCATCTCCAAATGTATCCAAAGGGCTAAATTTTGCACTGCTGTAAATAAGAAAATAATTATATTTTTAGAAACTCCGTATTCGGCAGAGTTGTCACAGACTCTGTTGTTGCCACTCAACGTTTCATCGCCTTGTAACAAAAAGGTTGCAGGTTCGATTCCCAGGTAGGACACTGCCATTGTACCCTTGAGCAAGGCACTTAACTTGAATCGCTTCAGTATATATCCAGCTGTATAAATGGATAATATGTAAAAAATGCAAAGTTGTGTAAATCGCTCTGGATAAAAGCGTCTGCTAAATGCCTGTAATGTAATGTAATAGTTTGTTTGCAGGAGAAATTAATATCTGAGTTGAGCAAAATCTTGGCGCCGGTGCCATGGCCACTCGGGGATCTGCGTGAAGGGGTTAATCCAATCACTGCAGCAATTTATTCTGGTTGTGATCAATAGTTTGATATGTGTTTACACAAATGTTTTCAAGTATACATGTCAAGAAGAAAAGGTATATATTGCTGATCCAGTGCTGTACATTTTAATTCATCTTGAATACCATACACATGAAACATCCAATAATAATTTATAATTTACTAGCAAACATTAGAATTTCTGTAGATATAATATTGTCGTGGTTTTTGACCCTTTTTCCCTTGCGGTCGGTTTCCTTGGTAGCCATGCGAGGGCGCTGCCCTTTTAGTGGATGTTTGCTCCGCCCCGTCTTGATTGCGGAGCTTCTCTCAGCATCACTGTGCATGGTTACCTTGGAGCTATTTAAGCCCATGTTTTCCTCCGTTCTGGGCTTTGATATTAATTTGTATTGTCTGGCATTATTTGCACTGTTTTGTGTGTGGTATTATTTTTCCCTTTGATTGCTTAGCCAGTATGATTAGGTCTAGGTTTTTTAGGAGACCATTTTTGCTCCAGAGTGTTTTATTGGAGTAATGCGGGACTTGCCTTTGTGGATATATTAGGACTTTTCCCCCCTGGCTCTTTTCTGTCTCCGCTTCCTGGTCTTTCCTTTCTTCCGTTGCCTAGGCCTTTTTGCCTTTTCTGTCTCTTCCTCCTCTCTGTTTGCTTTCTTCCGTGAAAGCGAGAGGAGTCTTTGTTTGTTTGTGGGTGTATTTGTATAGTAATTTCTTACTAAGAGACCGGGCGTTTTTATCATACTGACAGGCAGGGCTTTATTTATTCTGAGAGGCAGGGCGTGTATTTTCTATTTAAGCTTGCATTAGTCTTTTAGCCGGTAAATGTCCGGTGCAGCTGTCCTGTTCGTCCTTCGGTACCTGTCTCCGTACATGGAGCTTTGGCGATTTTGTTCGGAACTGTAGTTCTGTTTTGTCCTTCGGTACATGTCTTCCTATAGGGAGACCGGGCGATGTTGTGGACATGTTAGCGTGCGACTGCGAGTCTCTGAAAGTAGCCTTGGAAAGTTAGCTCTCTGTTCCTTTCGCCTCGTTACATTCCCCTTTACTGAGAGGCTAGGGCGTGTAGTTTCTACTAAGCTTGTGCTAGTCATTTTGTTAGTAAAGGTACGGGACGGCGGTTTACCGGCGGTTCGCCTGTAAAATGTTTCTCTCTCCTAAGAGATCGGGAGTTTACCCCCCTTTATGTTTTCTGCGTGTGACTATGAGCTTATGGAAGTAGCCATGGAGCGTTGGATCTCTGTTCCTGTCGCCTCATTACATTCCTCTTTACCGAGAGGCAGGGTGTTTATTTTTTACTAACTCGCGTTAGTCTTTTAGCCGGTGAATGTCTGGTACAGCTGTCCTGTTCGTCCTATTCGGTACCTGTCTCCGTACATGGAGCTTTGGCGATTTTGTTCGGAACTGTAGTTCTGTTTCGTCCTTCGGTACATGTCTTCCTATAGGGAGACCGGGCGATGTTGTGGACATGTTTGTGTGTGACTGCGAGTCTGAGAGTAGCCTTGGAACGTTAGATCTCTGTTCCTTTCGCCTCCTCGTATACTATCTCGTATTATTTTGCAGTGTTTGTTGGCTGTGTGTTTTATTTGTGCCATTATGCTACTCGCCTGTTTTTATGCGTCTCCTTACCGAGGCAGGGCGTTTATTATTTCTGGCTCTTTCTTTAGTCACTTTGCTCGTAGAAGTATGGGAGCCCAGTGCTTTGTTCCATTAGCCTTGTTTAGTTTTCTTACTGAGAAACCTGGCGTTTGCGCTTCTACTCATTGGCGTGTGACAGTGAGCCGGTTAGTAGCTTTGGTACGTGTGTTCCCTGTCTTGTCTCCTTCCCTTAACTGTGGGGTTTCCCGTCCTAGTGGCCTTGTGCTTAATGAATCCCCTTGCTGCGTTTGGCCCCTCCTATCTCACACGTCACGCCACCATTACAAATATTTAGTAATAATTGCAAGTGAGGACATTCTGTTTATATTAGACAGGGGACCATAATATGTTTAAATTAATTTTATTAACCACTGAACCCATAATGTTATGTTGAGTATGAGACATTGAGTATGAGACATTGAGTATGAGACATTGAGTATGAGACATTGAGTATGAGACATTGAGTATGAGACATTGAATATGAGACAGCTCACAGTGCTCATGGTTTTCTGCCTGTTCAGTTCTGTTTTCGGGCTTTGCCTCTCGGGCACTCCCGTCTTTAGTTCTCGTTCTCCGGGACTAATTCATTTCCTTCAGGTGCGCTCTGCCCTACTTAAGCTCCGTTCACTCGTTGTTTGGGGCTTTTGTGTAATTCTTGCCACGCTAAGCCAGGTAATGACAGTATAGAATTTGGCGACCACTTGTTCTTTTGCTTTTGATAAAAGTACACGTGGGGTCTGCCTTAGTGAGTTAGGAGTTTTCTTTACTTTTAGAGATTTCGTTTTCCTTTCTCACTCATTTCCTTCCTTGGTTTTCTTTCCCCTATCTCTGTTGAGATAGTACCTCGGTTTCGCCTTGTTTCCGTTTGCCTTTTATTTTAGCTCTTTGATAGTTATTGAGCTAGAGGCATTTCTTTTCTTTTCTTTTCTTTGCTATTCTCTGCTCGAGTCTTTGAGCTTTGCCCTGTTTTTTGGGTTGTTATTTGTTTGGCTTATGCCGGGATTCTTTTCCCTTGTTGTTTATTTTCTCTGCTCAAAATCTACGAGTTTTCACCCACTTATCTGGGTTGCTATATTTTGACTGCATGCCGGGAGTTATTTTCCCTTTCCGTTTATTTCTCTCTGCTCCCTTCGCCCTTTTAGTGGTTGTTCTCACGCTTCGTGGGACAACTTTCAGATCCCCTTTCAGTCACATCTGGTCCTCCGAACCCGACCCCTTACACACAGTTACACACAAAGATAAACTGCATTGCATTAATATTGACTGGGCCACAGTGACATTATGTGACAAATGTACCATTAACAGTGAACATCTACAATTTATTTATATAATACAAACATGTCATTTCATCATTAAGCATTTTAAACTGTACCACCTAAGAGCTGACAGTCTCCATTCCACAAATAAGATCAACACAGAGCATCTTCACGACAATAGCCATGGAATATAAATGATAGATGGCACCATGTGACTGCATCACTAGGATACAATTCTACATTATAATACTACATTTGGAGGGCATCTTTGAAAATGTTTCCTGAGCAGATTATATTCCTCTAAATGTGATCAGTAACACATTCCCTGGCATTAGTCAAGCTGGGTAACATAATAATAAGAATGCTTTTGGATGATGTTCTAAATCTGATGGCCAGAAATAAAACTATGTGGAATGATGGAAATTGTAACTTGATAAGTCATTGCATTCTGGCTGATCTAGTTTTTAATATATCTGTTAGGCAAACCTGATTAGTCCAAAGCCTTGGACAGGACACAGCAATGCATGCTATCTCACAGTCACAGGCATTGCCTTGTAAAACTCAGGCAAGTCAGTAAAAGGCTCAATTCACTATCTTCTTTTCTTAAATATAATATAAGTTCAATGTGTTCTACAAGTCCACTGCATCGTCAACATTCTTGCGAATACATTTAACAATAAACCCTGTTGTTTTCAAGAAAACAGCTTGGAACTGGCATTAGCAACCATGGCATCTGCACTTATAGAAAATAGTGACATGTTTTGTTCCAATGTCAAATCCAGAACGCCAATAAAACACTGATTCCGCAGGCCATCATGTAATGGCCTGTCATTGAATATATTTCTTTTGTTAAGCTAAATACCCCATAATGCAATACACAGTGTATCACTGGGGCATGTTTCATAGCTATGAATATGGCAATATGTTATAAACACAGCAATTGAGGTGGAAGAAAATCACATGCTTTGGAAAGTGGAATTTTCTATACCTGCTTAGATGTCTTTCACATACATACATCACTTTGCTAATGAAGTAAGTTGTGAAACAATCTGTTCATTAATTTAGTTTATTGCTCTCTCAATATTTCGTGTTACCCTATTTTATTGACATATATTTGGGTAGATCTGCTGCAGGTTTTGGACCACCCCCCAGGACATCACCTTCTGTCCAACTTATTTTATTGGTTGATCTCTTAATTTATAATATTTTAATTTCTGGAAGTTTAATGTGACTGAAATGTTTATGCGTAACTCTACTTAGAAAACAATGAAGCAGGCGGTGTTTCTGGGCATGTTTAACAGCTCAGCTGTGAGTGATCAGCTCAAGAAGAAGACTGAGCAAAATTTATTTAAGTGAGTTAAGTGCAATATAATGTTAAAAACAGGGTGAGCATGGCATTGAATGGCAATATGAAGTTGTGCTTACCTCAATTGTCTGAACACTCCTGACTGATACAAATTAATTTGTGCAAACACTGAGCAACCAGGAGTTTGCACAAAAACATTAAAACTGACCCAGTGCTACGATTATTATTGAACGCCAATAAATTAATTAAATGCCTACAATGAAGAACTCATTACAACTCTTCCAAAACTGAAAAAAAGCTGAACTGAATTAAAGATAGGCTCAATGGTTTTAATGTACTGTAGGAGCACAGGAACATCGACGCAACAGTGAAGGAGACACCCGACACATTCTGCACAAAGCTGGGACCTGTTTCCCAAATGCTAGGCTTTATGTTGTGAGGTAGGAAACAGTTTTCTTTATTATTCCTGTTGTATATTTCTGTTTGCAAACACATCAGCACATCTTTCCGTAAGGTTTCTTGCTGTAGAGAAAAAAAAAATTGGAACTGCAAAACGGTTCTTAAAAAGGACAGTGTCAGCAAATACCAGGGTATAAATATTAAAACAGGACATCTCCTGGTTAGTGCTCAAAAAAATCCACCTGTTTTGAAATTCTAGGCAGTGCAGACTCCCTAACTTTCTCTCCAGCCTGTTCACTTTAATTTACCCCTGTAGGAAAATACTTGGCTGGGTATGGATACCCCATAAAGAAACTGAGGAGCAGCTACAGGTGTAATTAGTGGAAACATTTTCCCTCTCATCTTACCATCCTGTTTTGGGTCAGAACGAGGAGCATGATACAGATGGTGGTAACGTGTGACTTCCCCGGAGAGCCTGCTGTTTCCCTGTGTTTGTCAGATGACATAGTGCTGAATGCTGTGCTTAGAGAATTCCTGTCTTTCAAGGCGCTTCCATGCCATGGGGAGACTACACAAAACCATGTATATTAATATCAAAAACAATTCACACTATAAAACATGGAAATGGATATATATGTAAACATGATTTGAGAAACTTGTTTAAGTTAAGTAAAATTTTCTTCAGCGGGGTATGAAAATTAACTTGATAACATTTTTTAAAACGAGGAATATAATAGTAAAATAATCATGTCGGAAAAAATCAATCTAAAAACCTCAAAGAAAAGAATTATCGTCCAAATGTATTTAGGAGAGCAGGTCTCCTTTTGTATTTAACTATTTATTCAATTATTTTGCTTTATGCAAAGTAAGAATGCAGAGAGGGTATCAGATAGAGAAAGGATCACAGCTCACCAACCCCAACAAGACTGTTTCCATTAAGATATCTTTTGTTTGTTTGCTTTTTTGCAGTGCACGATGCATGCTCCTGCACTGTAATCGGGAAGCATCTGTATAGCAGTGATAAATACAAAATAGTTTTTCTCTTGCAGGAATCCAAGAAACCACTCGTTTATTGTGATAATGCAGTGATGTAATGGACAGGAATTTGGAGAGCCACTCCATCAGGCACGCGTGCTGAAATTCAAGCTTTAACAATTCTCACTTCAATGCAGAACTGGTGACGAAGATGTCAGTAATGAAGAAAGACATTATGCAGAAGCGTCACCTCTATCACTATAGAATAGAATAGAATAGAATGGAAAAATTTCCCTTTCGGGAACTTCAGTTGTAGCCACCAGCAACAACAAAAGAGACATAGACAGTGGGGCAGACCCACAACACACAAACAAACGTATAAAATGCCAATATATACAGTATATACAGCCAAACGTCATGATTAAAATAGCCCCCGCTGTCCCGAGATGTCCAATGTCATCAACCAGTCCAACACACAAACTCTGCCTCGGCGCCTCCTCGACGTTCCTCCATAGACTACACGCAGTGAATGACTGTTAAACAATTAGTTTAATTAGTTTGGGAATTTCTCATTTTGTTTCTCACAGTTATGGGGGAATTTCTGTTGGTGGAAAAGAACTGTGAACTCTAGCACTAGTAGCTAAAGACACCCTGGGCCTCTCAAGGTCACAGTATGGTGTTATATTAAATTTAAATATATACTTTAAAACATTATTGTTGGTACAAAAAATGCTTATATGTAAAAAAGAAAATTCGGCCAACAATTTATGCCCATTTTCCAAACAGTATCTAAAGAGATATAAAAAAAACCTATTTACAAATTCCGGTACAGTCTGTGCTTAAATTCACAATTAAATGACTTTTCCTAGCTATGCTCAAATTGCCTATGTTCTTGGAGAGCTGCTTAACAGGCTGACGTTGTTTATAAACGGCATCAGGGGTTGTTCTTAGGACTACTTCTGAGCAGGCCTTATGACTGCAGAAATTGGCTCTGTTGCCTCAAAGCCATTCTTCTTGTGACAATGGCAAAGGTCCACTTTTACTTCTCGAGTAAACTGAAAAGATATTTAAAACAAAGGTATTCCATCGGTCCTGCGGACATCCTTTTTGGTCTTCCTGGCTCTCAGGCTCACACAAGAGTCAGAACCAAAGCCTCACTGCCCCTCCTCCTCACCCCCGACCCCCGACCTCCGTTGTAACGATCCAGCTCGCTTCCACCAATTCACCAACAAACTCTTCAGATTCTTGACATGGAAGTCAATGTGCTGTGCCAAAGTGCAACAAACGTCTGCTGCTGGACCTTTGCAGATGCCTACCTAAAGTGTCAGAAGAACACATGTTTGCCATTAGCACCTGGGGATTAGATAAACAGTGCGGTTTGGATTTGCTTAGTCAGCGCAGCTTACATTTGCGCTGGCACTGGGGAATATTGGAGTAACAAGGTTGAAGAGCTGAAAAAGCAATATTACTCCAGACAACTTTCATAATGCATGGAGCTTTCTCATCCGACAAGACCCCTGTTTACCAGAGGTGCACGTTTGAACCAAGGGGAGTTCATTCAGCCACATACAGTGCGGACACATCTATCTCTTATTTGACTGTGATGCCATTTAGTGCAAATTCTGACGACAAAATTGAAGTGCTCATGTTTGAATGCTGTAGACGGGAATGTTTTTTTTTGTTCACAGCTGCTTGAGTTTTGTCTGGGTAGGGTACTTGCCTTATACAGTGCATGCAGTCTGTCCATGCTACAGTAGGTTCATAGCATGCTGAGGGTGTAAACACCTTACCTGTATGGAAGAAGACATCACTCAGACAAAGCCAGTTTAAATACATGTATCACTTCCAACAAAATTACAGCATTTCCCACAAGTTTAATTAAATCACTGTAGCTGTGCAACCATTTAGGACTATATATATGATTATGCAGCATGGGAATATTTGTCTATGTAGTAATGATGTGTTAAGTAGAAAGTGTTAAACTTGAATAACAGTTGCTCTAGAATTTAGGAATGACCCATACAAGCGTAGTTAATGGATTAAAGCCATTTTTAGGGAGGCATCCAGGTTTGACCTTTTGTGATGTAATTTCTGCATCAAGCAGAAATGATTTACTATTTCTGTCTCATGTTCAGCGATGTCGATGTGAAGCTCAATCGCAGAGACAGCCACCTGATCAGAGGCGTATGACAGCTGCTGGGGTGTTCAGAGGAGATACAAATAAGACAGTGGGTTGGAGCAGAGGGTCTTCTTTGTGCTGCAGATGTTATACTTTGAATAAGAGTTGAATCTTTGAGTCAATCTTTCTGTTGAAAAATGTCACGTTGCCTATAGTATTTTTTGTCCAATGTATATTAGTCTAAAAAGCATATATTATATCAGGCTGAAATAGCTATCATCCGCATTTAAAAGGCAGATGTTATGTTGATAACCAGTTGGATTCGATGCCTCCGTTAATGTAGTTTTGCTCTACATGTTTTAGCTTAGTTAGATTCATCCATTTACATTTTGAGCCCTGATGAAACAGGACTGATGTGTGAGTATGTTGGATCTTAAGTTTGAAATACTGTATAGTCCACTGATGTTGTGGGTTGTGCAAGAAGTTATAAAATATACTTGTTCAAAATAGAACGTATTTTCATTGTGCTCTAAAAACAAATCTTACATTTTAATGTTCATTAAATATGTTGGGTTTTCGTTGAAAACATATTTGACATCTACTGTATTTATGAGTAGGGACTGGGGACCATGGACTAAACTAATCAAAATGTAAGACAGGGAGCTTTGCTTGTGCCTTTCCATGGCTGAATCATGAATGCTTTGTGCTTACAGCTACACACTCTGCTGGCATGTAACCTCCCCAAAAATCCAAAATCGCCTTTTAAAAAAATGTAACCAAACTAACTTTCCACAGTTTTTGACCTTTAATCCTCATTGTGCATTTGATAAGATAGTAATAAAAACACTTATGTCCAGGGCCGGTTCTAGACTGCTTTGATTGGGGGGGCATGAAGAGATGTTGGTGGGGCACAAGGGTGGGACGTAATAACGGGGGGTCTGGGGGTCCTCCCCCAGAAATATTTTATCCTTTTAAAACTCATTTCCTGCATTTCTACACAACCTCACACAGGGCATTTTCTAAAATAAAATGTTTAATTTATGAACATTTTGACAATTTTTCCCCCCCAAAGCCCTAGATGAGATTTGAGATGCTTTCATATAAAGCTAAAGTATAGTCTAATCAATATATTAGTGGATAAGATCATTTTATATTTTAAACCCACCTCCACTCCCCTCATCTTATAGGAGGACAACTTTATTTATGCCAAATAATACCAAATAATTATCTAATCTTATATGGAAACAAGTATATTAAAGATGACATATGGGCGGCGGTGTAGTATAATAGTTAAGGAACTGCACTTGTAACCGAAAGGTTGTAGGTTCAATTCCCAGGTAGGACACTGCCGTTGTACCCTTAAGCAAGGTACTTAACCTGACTTTCTTCAGTATATATCCAGCTGTATGAATGGATAAATGTAATAAGATATAAGAAGTTGTGTAAGTCGCTCTGGATAAGCCTGTAATGTAATGTAATGTAATGTAATGTAATATTCCTTCAATATTTCAGTCTCTTTGTGCTATTTTCTATTTATATTTCTATATCTATGTGAAACTACATTACTATAACTGGCTCATCATTTTCATTTATATTTTAGCCATACTCCCCCCCCTCCCTTATGGAGGACAACTTTATCAATGCCCAATTAAATCAAATTATTATGAAATCTTATTACTTATTCCTTCATCATTTCAGTCTCTTTGTGCTATTTTCAATTTACATGTGAAACTAAGGTACTGTAATTGGCTCATCATTTCATTTATATACAGTATATATATATATACTTGTATATAATTTTTTCTATATAGGCTATATTTTGTGCCTGAGATGCCGGGGAGCTTGCCTCTGTTGACGGCTGCCGTTTCACTGTGAGAGTGAGAGAGAACGTAAGAGAGAGAGAGAGATATATGATAGTGTATTTTAATATATGTGAAGTATTCCAAAGTTTGAGGAAAGTAGGGCTGACTAGCCAACACGCAGCAGTAGGCTAGCTAACACACACACGCACACACATGGGCACGCACACACACATGCAGCCAGCTAATGCAATGCTGCAGATGCTCCGCAGAATCGTAGCTATAACAACTAGGCTAGATGCAACATGTAATCAATCTATTTTAAATTGAATCTCCCAGACGGAGACTCTCGCCACTGAGTACGCTTGGCTAGCGAATATTATATCCTATAAGCAATGCGTAACAGTTAGTTATCAAGAAGAGACAGCATAGATTGATCAAAGAAACTGACCTCTCTCTCTCTCGCGGCGTCTCCATGTTTTATATGGCCAAACCAACCAATCATATATTGGAGAAATATATTATTTCGATGTGGCATTTTTATGATTGGTCGAATCGTCTGTCGCTCTAAGCCTACTGACGGCGCTATGGGCGCCGAATTCATATTGTCGGATTAAATTTTTTCTGGATTTGGCTTTGGGGGGGGGGAGGATTAGGCGTAGCATTTGAGGGGGCATACCCCCATGCCCCCTCCCTCCCCTCCTAGAACCGGCCCTGCTTATGTCCCCTCAGCTTGGGGCCTGTTAGCACTAATCTGCCACGCGTATATTGTTCCACAAGATCATAACCATGAGATCATAGTCATGTTGCACAGCGAAGGGCTCAAAATAAGTGTCATTTGTGAAATCTGACTTTCCAACACCTATGCTCTCCAGCTTTCCCTGTTTCTCCAGGGCTGGACTGAACTCTGTGGGGAAAAAGCCTCCTCCCCAAAAATATTTAACGCCAGCCATCATATTTGTTTGCTTGTATGAAAGAAAACAGAAAAGAAAGAACAACATGAAGAAATGCACAGAGGAATATTGTTAGGCACATGAGTGACAGAGGCATGTGTGATGAGTCATCAGTTGGATTGTAGATGGAATGTAGGAGGGCATGAGGCAGAAGTGCAAGAAGCCACAGAGGAACCTGGTGGATTTTTTATTTTTTTTATTTTTCATTTTTTTTGGGGGTTGAAGTTGTGTAACTAATTTCTGGATCACAGGGGCTCGTCATGGCTGTAAATCAGGTATGGATACAAGACGGGACAAGTACTGTTGGAGGGACACAATATGCTTCACCGTGTGAGAGGTGGAACACTGCTTATTTGTGACATAGTCGAGACATGCTCATTGGATAGAATTAGGCAAGTCTGTGGAAGACAGCTTACACTGTTCTCACCTCACACCAGTCCCATAAAGGAAAAATAGAAAAACATTAAAAAAAACATTATTTATGAATGAATATGCTGCTGCTTTTCTAAATGATCCATCTTGCCCCAGAACACTTGTAATGTACGTGTCCACCCGCTATCAAATACAGTCTGTTACGTAACCCAAATAAGGTTAGAAGCAATATGCAATTATACAAGTGTACCCTTTGAAAAAGTTACATAAAACACAATTGCTTACTGCAGATTGCCTGGGGGAAGGGTTGCTCTTTAATGATGAGATCCTTTGGAGTGTCTCTCCACCACAGTTTGTAATTAATTTTATTTTCCCTTGTCCAAAAAATACTACATTACATTTGAGAAAGTCTTCCAGCCAGAGAATATATACATTTTACTGTTACGTGTCACTGTAATCTTAAGGAGACTACTCACATAATATATAAATGAAGAATCTTTGCTATGCGATATGTCTGACCATTCAGTGCTCAGTTACTCAATGATCAGTCGCACAGTCGTCCCTAGGTATAACGGTGCCCGGGGGGAATGTTTTAATGAGTTGACACCGACTCCAAAGTTGAGAGTGGCTGGAGTCGACTATTAAACAACCCCTCTTGTTGCGTAATGGAACATTTAGTACGTATATTTGAAAATGCTCTGATTTCAGGGCTCTGTGGTTCCAGCTTCATAGAGCATTGTTAATTTAAACAACCCCTCTTGTTGCGTAATGGAACATTTAGTACGTATATTTGAAAATGCTCTGATTTCAGGGCTCTGTGGTTCCAGCTTCATAGAGCATTGTTAATTTACGAACGACAATAACCCTTTTAGCCATTCTTTTTTTTTTTTTCAGATTTTTTAAGATCAGATGCTCTCATAAGCGCCCAGTGTGTGCTATGAGTGCTCCCAGGGTGCAGTGCTTTGAATTTTCCGAATGGCAATGCTCTGAATTTACAAATGACCAGAGAGCACTTGGAGTGCGCTAATAAATGAATGCACCCTTAATCTTTGAATGTGGCAAGCCCGCTGCCAGACCCAAATCATAAGAGTCACTATAAAATCATGAGCATTATACATTTCATAGCTAAAAAAAACACCAATAATAGCCACGAAACGTCCGGTAACCTAGCAACACATAAAAGATGGTAATCGGCCGGTGGTTTAAGACAACACTAAACAATGACCAATGTCTTGTTTCATGATTTGCACACCTACACAATTAGAATGTAGCAGATTTATTTTGTGGTCTAGCTCTACAGTGATGCCCGGGTGCATTACCCCCCCATGTCCCCATATAGGGCCGGCGCTGGTCAGTAGCCTGGCTGTAATTATGCTTCAGAAGAAGTCGCATTTGCTCTTGACCAGGGGTGTCCAATCTTATCCAAAAAGGGCCATGCAATCACCACAATGGTAGTCACATCTACCCCTAATTTCACCATCAGTCCAGTTCTTAAATGTTCGACTTGACTCAACAACACAGACACAATATGTATCCATTTGGAAAAATGGGATCAATCTTTTCTTACTGTAACGTCTGAGAACGGCCTGAAAAACTGTCTGCTGGTTGTTCTAAGCTGTGTATCTAAGGTCTGACATTGTTGGTTGTTCTAAGCTGTGTATCTAAGGTCTGACATTGTTGGTTGTTCTAAGCTGTGTATCTAAGGTCTGACATGTTGCAGTCCTGTAAAAAAACGTGCCCCCTTTTGTGTCACTTGGGCCTGCAGTTTCCGTGGCCCCTGCCCTCCCAGCTGTGACATGACCTTAATCCTGGCCCACACGTATGGTGAGCCCGTCGCAGCAACCACATGTCCGTGTTAAAGGGGATAAACACAGCTCCACGAATGGGATGCAAAATAAAAGAAAGGGCAGCATCCTATAGCAGCCTATATAGTCAAATATCAAAATTAATTGGTAATGCTCAAAGCACATTAAATAATGAATCTGACACAATAACATAAAAAGCAAACAAAGAATAATAATTATAATGAATATAACCATAATGGCTCTGAAAAAAGTAATGATTAAAATACAAGTTATTACTACTATGACTACTACTACTAATAATATTAATAATAATTACAATTTTATTTTATTTTCACACTGTCCATAAGGCTATGGAATGCTGACTTAGATTGTGTATCTGAAATAGCTCTTGCATCCATATACTCAAATTATGTGTAGAAGCAAAGGACTAATTTCACTCTAAAACAATTGAAGAGTGTTTATCTAAAACTCACTCAGCCTACTTTTTATCAATTTTGAGAATAAATTTTTGTTGCTTTTAAATTGGTGGAGTTTTCACTTGAGAAATCACATTTTAATACTTAAATCCCAAAGAATAATAGTGTAAAAGTAAAACTTCAGATAACTAACCAATATCAGAAAAATTATAGGCACCTTGAAAAATATAGTCTTTGAAAACTGGACTCTGGAGGTTTGGAAAAACACTCTTCAATGAATCAAAATAGGCCATAGCAAAACGCCTAAAGGTAAGATGTTGCTATGTTTTCTCCTGCAGTCACACTGTGAATCATGACTTAATTCTGTTGCACTTGCCTTGGCTTTTCTTTGGAAGAGAACCTTTTCTGTATTTTACATGTTCTTATCTAAACAACAACCTGCTTTTAGGTTGCATTTAGAGACTGGAAGATTTAGCTAAGTTTTCTTCATCTTCTTCTTTCATTCGCAGTAATAAAGATTGAGCAACTTAAACCCTCGGAGCCCCGGATGCAGAGAGAAATTATTGTTCCCCCCCAACATGTATTCTGGCTTAGGGAAACTTACTCTCAATGCAATACTTACTCTTGCCTGATTCAACCAGTGCCTCTTTGGATGGGTCCATCTCCGGACTTTACTGCAGATGTTATCATTTTGGGTTGAAGGGGTTGTCACGGCAACGGGCACGCACAGAGAGGATGTCCGCCAACCGTTCTGCATGTAGAACAAAGACGGTATGTCGTGCACTCCTTTGTTGGGACGGAGGGGAAATCTGTTATTTTTCCATATTTTTTTCCTCAGCTGATAATAATAATAATAATAATAATAATAATACATTTTATTTGATTGGTGCTTTTCTGGACACTCAAGGTCACCTTATATTAAAAGTACATATATGTATAATTTAAAACATTTAAACAATTGGATGAGACAGACACAATATAGACTTAGACATCAAAAGGAAGAACATAAGAGCATAGACATACAATAATAATCACAATCATAATAAAAGTGAGACAATATAGGGACAACATGGGGGAACCAGAGTGTTATATATTATAAGCCAGAGTGACGAGGTGTGTTTTGAGCTGTTTTTTGAAGGAGGGTAGTGTATCTGCATGTTTGATGAAAGTGGGGAGGGAGTTCCAGAGAACAGGTGCAGCAGCGCTGAAGGCTCGAGCACCAACAGTAGTGAGTCCGTGATGGATATGGCGAGTAGACCAGCAAAGGAAGAGCGTAAATTGCGGGTTGGGGTGTAGTCCTGAAGGA
The DNA here is from genome assembly GCA_029718625.1 of Synaphobranchus kaupii. Taxonomy (NCBI): domain Eukaryota; kingdom Metazoa; phylum Chordata; class Actinopteri; order Anguilliformes; family Synaphobranchidae; genus Synaphobranchus; species Synaphobranchus kaupii. Next base: position 46,029,691 of record CM056385.1, on the reverse strand, counting down.
GGTCAGAAAGGTAGGGGGGGTGAGAGGCTGTGTAAGGCTTTGTAAGTCAACAGGAGGATTTTGAATTTAATTCGGTAGTGGGCTGGTAGCCAGTGTAGCTGAATGAGGGTGGGTGTAATTTGGTAGAGGACTGGTAGCCAGTGTAGCTGAATGAGGGTGGGTGTAATTCGGTAGAGGACTGGTAGCCAGTGTAGCTGAATGAGGGTGGGTGTAATGCGGGTAGTGGGCTGGTAGCCAGTGTAGCTGAATGAGGGTGGGTGTAATGCGGTAGTGGGCTGGTAGCCAGTGTAGCTGAATGAGGGTGGGTGTAATGCGGTAGTGGGCTGGTAGCCAGTGTAGCTGAATGAGGGTGGGTGTAATGCGGTAGTGGACTGGTAGCCAGTGTAGCTGAATGAGGGTGGGTGTAATGTGGTCGGAGAGTTTAGATAATTTGCCGTTTATTTATAAGTTTGAAGCGGCGACCTGATAGTATACCATTGTTATAGTCTAGTCGGGAAGTGACAAATGCGTGGATCAAAGTTTCAGCACTGGAGTGAGAAAGTGAGGGACGGAGTCGGGAGATGTTACAGAGGTGAAAGAATGCAGTGCATGAAATATTCTTGATGTGGGGTGCGAAGGAGAGGGTAGTATCCAGAATAACCCCAAGACTATTGACTTGGGGTGACAGGGGGATAAGGTGGTCATCAATAAAAGTTTTAAAGGTGGGTGCTTTTGACAGGGTAGATTTTGTACTTATGAGCATAACTTCAGTTTTGTTGGTGTTGAGTTCGAGGAAATTGGTAGCCATCCAGGCCTTGATGTCAAGGAGGCAGCTGGTGAGGGAGGAGGGGGGCAGAGGGGCATTGGGTTTGGATGATATGTAGAGTTGTGTATCGTCGGCGTAACAGTGGAAATTAATGTTATGATGCCGCATGATTCGGCCAAGGGGAAGGAGATAAATAATGAATAGGAGTGGGCCCAGCACTGACCCCTGGGGGACACCCTGTTTAACTGCAGCCAGTCCAGACTGGTGATGTTTTAGTTGGACAAACTCTAAGGTAGGATGACAGCCAGGCTATTGCAGAACCAGGGACCCCCAGGGAAGTCAGGTGGTTCAACAGTAGGGGGTGGGAAACTGTGTCCAAGGCAGTGAAGAGGTCATTGGAATCCAGACTGAAATGGTTCTAAGAGGTTGTTACTGTCAAAGTGGGATTGAAGTTGGGCTGCTACTACACGTTCAAGAATTTTGGAGAGAAATGAGAGGTTAGAGATAGGGTGGAAGTTGTTAAGACTGTTTGGATCTGCACCAGGCTTTTTGAGTATGGGTGAGATAGCAGCTGTTTTGAGTGAAAGGGGAACAGAACTAGAGACCAGTGATGCATTGATTATCTGTGTTAACAGTGGAGAGAGGACAGGGAGTGCAATTTTAACTAGGGAAGTAGGAAGAGGGTCAGGTTTGCAGGTGGAGGACTTGGATGAAGTGGTGATTTTAACTATATAATCCTCCATCACTGGTGTGAAGGCAGAGAAACTGTTAATGTACTGGTGGTCAGTGGTGAAAGTCATCCAGGGGGGCCCAGCATTGGTGGAAAGGGATTGAGAGAAAATTTTGAGAACTTTTCAATTTTTTCCCCCATAAATATTACTTATTTTATTGCTTTTATTGCAATTTATCAAGAAAATAAACTGAGTAATTTTAGTTGGTTGCTGTCATTTTACAGTATTTGATTGTGTTGTGTCAGAACGAGCATATGAAGCTTCTGCTCACCCGACAAGGCCATTGCCATGATGTCCTCTGGAAGTCATCCATCGAAAAAAGGTTCAGAACATGAGGGAGAGAGCTCAGAATGTTTACTGTCCTGTTTGCCAGCGATCATTGTGTACCTCCACTTATTAAAGAAATTCCACTCAGAATACAAAGTCATGTTAGGTCTGAAATCACTCCATCGCCAACTCTGTGGTTTAATAAAAGCCAGACAAACACTTCAGCCAGTGTAATGTTTCTCCGAGTTCGCATAAACAGCCACACTATTCATCCCTCCAGCCACCAATTTTCATTTAGTTAATTAATTCCATTCATAAATATGATTTGGTGTAAAAGATTACAAAAAAGGTTATGTATTGAAAGAGATATAGGGCCCTATCTTACACCCGGCGCAAAGCGGCGCTAACCCAAACGCAAAGTGTCTTTGCTATCTTACACCCGGCACTAGGTTCATAATAACGCCTAGCGCTTACGTCCTTTAACTAGCATGTATTCTTGCGCCCATTACAAGTGAACTGGGCGTGTTGGTCTTAAGATGAGGAGTGGCCAGGATTCTTTTTTTTTCTTCTTTTTTTTCTTCTTGAGCCAGCAGAAAGCGCTTGCGCTAGAACCACCACAAACCTGGTCTAAAGTCATGTCGCAGTTGTTTACATGTTATTTTAACAGCGCATATAAGTGCGTCTACATAGGCGTGTGCACAACGCGTGTAGCCTCCTGTCTGTTACACACAGGGGCGCGCACAAGCATGACTAAAATATCTAGATCACAATGTGAAATATTATTATTGTGTAGGCTATATCAAAAATGCATAATAATAAAAGGTTCCATAGGTCCACATACCTTTCCCTCAGCGAAGGGAAACGATGCCACATTACATTGCTCTCAGCCCACTCCATCAACATCCAGGCGATGTGCGATGGTACGGGACAATGGCTATACATTAAAAAGGAGCTGATAACACCTATATCAAGCCTAATGCGTGAATTGTCATTTACACCTAATGCGTGAATTGTCATTCAATGGAAAACTCGCGCACTGCAATAGACGGACATTTGAGTTCTGAAAATGCGCTTCAGACGTCATTACAATACAGCTCTGTTTATTTAGGAATACAGCCTGTAAGTAAATAGAATGGTTTGTGACTGAAAAAAGTTAAAAACCTTGTCCAGTGAATATTGCTTTTATTGTTTTTCAAATAGCCTAGGCTACAGCGGATTCGCTGTGCATAAGGTTTTTTTTTCGATAGCCTATGGTTAAAAAACGGAGATAAATGTCATCATGTTAACTGAATTGTAACCTTAGCTATTCTTCATCCTTCATATTTTTTTAATTACAGTGACAAGGTTTCCATACCCTCAGCTTATTAAAACCTGATTTCACCTGTTATTCCATAACTGAACAAAAGACTTTAAAGAGAACTAAGCGTCTAATTAGAAACTAAATTTGCAGCACGTTACACAATTAATTTACAATTAATTTTAATTCCATTATCTGCATGTGCGCTTTAAGGGAGCAGGTCTGTTTCCCCTGCTGTAAATCACACTTTTCACGGTCTTCCTGGGAAAGTGGATCGTATTACGCTACCAGTAAAACAGGTTGGTCACATTTCCATAAGCAGGACATTATAAAAACAAGGGAAAATATGCTGAACCTATGGGTTGCCAACCTGACAGATTTATTGTATTTAGTGTCATCATTAAGGCAAAATAACGTTATTTATGTTAATAATCAAAGTTAGAATGCAGGTAGCCTAATGAACTTCGGATGAAGCTTGAACATGAGTTCATTGCATAATCAAACGAAATTCGTTAAACAAGCAGGCTAATTTGGCGTTTTCTAAGGTGAGATGGAAGCAATTGGTCGCTTATTCTCAGCTGTTGCAGGTGCTTTTAACAAAATTAAACCGCATATATTTTGTAAACAGCACTGTCAGGAATTATCGGGAACTCATAATGGTTAGCCAGAATAATATTGATCATAGGCTACTATTGATCCATATAGCCTATTCCTTGATCGCACTAAACACGCACGAGCATGTCTGTTTCGCCATCATAAGCAATCCGCCAAGGTGGAAAAGCAGGCTTTTAAAGGGAATGGGATATGACATTTTGATTGGTTTATTGCATGTCACGCCCAAGACACACCTATAATTAATGAAGAGACTAGGTTCAGCCCAGTTGCACCTTGCGCCGTGCTTAGCGCCCAAGAAACACGCCGCTAAAATAGCAAAAGTGGACTTGGACACGCCCTAAATGGACTTAGCACCATGCACTTAGACCAAGCGCCAAGATCGCCAAGATAGAGCCCATAGAGTTTCTTGGAAGGCATGTCCAGATAAAGCATGGGATTAGGATTATATCTTTTCATCGTATTGGAGAACTATGCTTAATGCACGGTTGGCATCGGCAGACTGTCGACCAGAAAAGTTGCTCTTGAGGGATGAGACAGGAAACGTCCTTCCTTGGCAACACTATGGCCATTGGTACATCACATTGTAGGACTCGTAATCCTAACGTGAGTGTCGCTTGTAAAGACCGACATCAATCATTACCTGTGCTTAATTAGTGTTAATTACTTTATAAATTTGGATGATTAACGTGGTGCAAATGGGATAATTGTTTGAGAAATGGCGCAACCTCTAGCTGGCAGACAACTGAAGAACCATGGGAGAAAACACGAGTAGACAAACTGGTGGCCCACTCAAACCTGATTCTGCCATCCGCCAAGTTACGGCTTGGTGGGGCATGCCCCATACCTATACAGCACCGAGAGTTTGGCACTTTTTAGGGTTTCCTACAGAAGTAACCGCAATGACCATAGACTCTCAGCCCTTAAAAACATTAACTTCTGTATGTTCTGACCTCATGTAATCACACAGCATTCATATACAACTTCACACATCCACACAATAAAGCCCCAAACTTGGGTTATTTTGCCGTTTTTCTCCTTCTTCTTCTTCCTATTTTCCCTGCCAAACTGCCTGCCTCCGTTGCGATGTTATCCAATGGAGAGAATTATTCTTTGAGGGTATGGTCTGTATACCTGCTCATCAAGCTTATCGCCCAATAAAAACGCTTCATACTAATGTTTTTTAATGTTAATATAGGTAATGGCTTCATGCTTTTCAAGAAGTTAGTGTGGCCTAATGGTCAGATGGCGGATTGTGGGTTCGAGCCCAGCAGGGCACATGCTTATTTTCCACAAAAACAATGTACAACTGTTAGTTTGGTTTGGGGAGGGTGTTACTCTCTGCTCTTGCGGTCATGACTGACTGACTGTGGAAACCGAACCTCAACGTACCCTTGCCTCTGCCAACATTTCTTTATTCATTAATTTCTTCACTTCAGCTCTGTTCACTTTATCCTTTTCACACATAACGCAATGTCACCATAAAATTAACTGCTAGGAAAATTAAGAATTTACGATAACAGCCTATATTAAGAATTGATGCTAGCCTCCTGTAAGCTGCAATCCTTTAAGAGATTGGATTTATAAACCGCCAATTCCCCAAACATATCTGATTCATGGTTAGTCACTTAAAAAAACCCAAAAACAATAACCTCCGAATGTGGCTCTAGTCTACGCTACTCTGCAGATAATGTAGCTTACTGCAAACACTTTTAATTATAATTATAATAATAAGAAGAATAATCTCTGGTATGTACTTTCTTAGTAGTACCTATTGTTTTCTTTCTGGCTAAGATTCCTGGGAAATATGCGTTGTCCAATTAAGCTTGTTAGCCAACGTTACTGTTGCCAGAGAAACGTCAGTCTGCTTCTAGTCAGGAAGCAGATACAAGCCAGGCTACTACGAAGCGAATCAACATGCCTTATAGCCTACATTCATTGCACTACAGAAAACTAAACTAAACCTAGCTGTCCGGTACCAAAACATTTCCCGCAGGTAACATTTTACACTACCGGAAAAAAAACTGCAAAGGAATTCTGCTGTGCTTATGAACTCACTAACTCGCTCGCTAGCTCATAGCCCATACATGGAAGGTTGGAGTTACACATCTGGCAATCCAGTGTCGAATAGCTTAACGTTAAATGTATTTCATTTTCTATAGAATACTAATAGCCCTATTTTAAAACTGTTTTTCCATATTTTACTGATGCAAACTATTTAGGCTGTACTAGCTATTTAGGCTGTATGTCTTTCAGCTAGAATGTGTTTGCATCTAGCCCATTGTGCATGCATGTCTCCATATAGACTTGGTTCATTAATTTACATGCTTCTTCATGATCCATAGCTCAGGTGGTGCTGTTCATTGTATTATATTACACATTAAATACTGCTCATCTACAAACTCTTTTAATGTAATTGTGTGCTGTCTGTAATAGGATAACTGTTCTCATTCTTGTCAATAGAGCGCGTGGTTACGCGAATGTCTGCATGCATTTCTTTGGAATGCATGTCTCTCTCCATGTTTATCTTCATGCATTATTCATCATTACTTAGCTATAAAAAAGAAGTGTTACTCACGCATAGCCTACATAGCGCTGTCTATAAGTCCTTAATTCCAACTTGCAAAAACTAGGCCTGCCTTTAAAAGTATTGATATCAAAATGTGGCCAAGTTACAACTAACAATATTGCCTATTGTAGCTCACACTAAATAAACTAGCTCTATTCCAAAGCAATGCTATCCAAACTTTCCTAAATTATTTAATGCAACTTGGCCCTGTGTTTCTTCATCTTACCATCTCAAGAGAATGTGGTCAATGAAACTGTATGTGCCACATCAAACTGCAAAATGAAAATAATTTATAGTGGAAATACTCTGATTCAGATGTGTTGCACTTAAAAATTAAACAGAAAAATTACTACACTATAGGGCATGTTTGAACAATTGTCTGCATCCACTGCTTTGGGTCTATGAAAAGCACAGAATTAATAAAATGTATTATTATTATTATTATTATTATTATTATTATTATTATTATTATTATTATGTATTTATTGATTTATTTATTTGGATTTCTATCAAAACCTGTGTGGTCCTACAGAGCATAGATATCCTTGTGTTCACAAAATTCTGTTTGCAAATATCATAACTACTATTATGTTAAGAAAATTGGTACTATTACTTATTTGCCACCATCTGACCCACAAACATGTCTGGATATGTTTGTAAAAATGCTATATGTACGCTATTTTCTAGGTAGAAATATTACTAATTTTTATCAGCATTTATTTATTCATCACCCCTTTCTCTATTGTACACAATGTTTCTTGATATAAATGTCTGTTTCTGAATTGTAAAGAAATCTGTAGCAACAGTTAACATTTTAAAACCTGTACATTTTCTAAAGTAAACTTGCCAACAAAGTACAACCATATCCTTTCTGGAGTGTAATTATTCACCAACTGTTAAAAACATTCATTGAAATCATATGTTGTTCCATGAGGCACAATCTCTTCACATGCAAAGATGAAGAAACACAGGGCCAAGTTGCATTAAATAATTTAGGAAAGTTTGGATAGCATTGCTTTGGAATAGAGCTTGTTTATTTAGTGTGAGCTACAATAGGCAATATTTTTAGTTGTAACTTGGCCACATTTTGACATCAATACTTTTAAAGACAGGCCTAGTTTTTGCAAGTTGGAATTAAGGACTTATAGACAGCGCTATGCGCGTTTTTGATCTGATGGAGCTTACACTACAGAGAGCAAGTATCGGACAAGCAGTAGGAGAGCTGAGTCTCTTTGAAGGGCCATATGGCTGGCCTGGTACTCACGCACAACCCTGAAGGACATGGACGACAGTGCAATACACCATCTCAATAGATTGCTTGTGGTGTGCACCCTTTGAATCAATACCTCTCTGGAGAGTTATTATTGGTTTTTCATTACAGGTGATGTATTCCTTAATATCAAAGATTTTCATATCCACAGATTATTCTTTTCCCCCATAGCCGAATACTAGGCCCCTGAGCCAACCATGTCGCTTGGAAAGAACAGAAAGAAGGCTGCTCTGTGTGGCTGGCACTTGTTGTTTTCGTTGTTTGTTTTGCTGTAAAATGGCACATGAACATTGTTATAAATATGCAAGAGTGAAAAATAAAAAAACAATGAATACACTGTTGTGTAAGTGCATAGTTATCAGCACCGGAGGGAGGGAGTTAAACACAAATCAGACGGATGATGCAAGTACCATATTTGCTTGTGCTCATGCCGTTTATATTTTGCTTAATTGATCTTTGTTCTTAACTATTTAGCTAGATCATTCTTAAAGGCAGCCAGCCAGTCATAAAGGCTCCCACACGCATGGATTATTCAACTACGATCTATATATAATACTGTCTTACTTGGAATGAACCCAATGCGTTGCGTGTTACAGAATTGTGTATCTTAACAAGGGTAGGTGTATCTTTCTCAACTCCATTTTGATTAGCTTCACTGTAGCCTGGAACCCTCTTTTGTATAAGGCATTTTGATCAGCTTCATTGTAGCCTGAGTAACCATCTTTGCTATCTTCTTCACTAGCTAGCTAGCTTCAAATTTCACCGCCAGAACTAGGTAACAGCTACATCAACAGCCACATCATTCGGCACCATTACATTACACAAATTAGACACTTCATAATGGACAACAACATACACAGGCATATTTCCCAGAAATCTTTGCATATAACTACTGCCAAATAAAGTACCAGAGATTAATTAATAGTGTTGCAACATATGCAACATAGATTTGACATTCTCAGAGTCTGGTATAAATAAATATTGAGTAACTATGAAGTAGATAAGTGTGTTGAACCAAGTGTATAATGTCTGTAATGGCTTTTATATAAAGTTATCCCCATTCTGTGTATTTTTGGTTGTGAGTGAGATCCCAGAATAGCAACTAGAGTTCACCTTTAACATTTCATTCAACAAAATGTAAATATTGGGGGGGGGGGGGGGGGGGGGGGGGGGTTGAATGGGAGAAGAACGTAACTTATTAATACAAGCTACTGAGCGTTCTATTACAACAATATTCTGAAACTGTGAGAGTCACACATCTCCCTTTAATGTATCTGGGGATGCCCATGAGTATGTTATTTTAATATTTGCATTTATATTTCAAAATTAAAAAGCAGACTTTCATTGTGGTTGGGTACAGACATGTACAGACTGGATGATTCTAGGATGAATTCGCTCAGCCAGAGAAAAAGCAAACCTCGCTGGAGCGAGAACACAGTTTAGTATCTGGGGGGAAATCTAGTTTCATGCTGCCTCACACTGTAATTTTGAAAATGTGAATGGAAACCATGGAGATATTTCTAGAGAGCCGCGGTCATAAATTGGAACACCAAAGCTGCACTGAGCTCCAGATTAGTGTGAATAATACATTTTTGATAACTGGAAGAACCAACATTCCTACAATGCTTACAAAGAGAAAATGTGCTCCTTTCTGAACATGAAGGGTTTCTTCTCCTGACTTATTTTTCCGTAGAGTTCAACAGGAAAATATGTCAGGAGAAACAACCCTTAAAGTGATCCATCCATATCTACTGCATATCTGGCAGCAGACTGATGGTTTGATCGAGGCTCGTTTGATACCTCAGACTCTTGATGACTTACAGCCATTCCGCCAACCATGTATTCAATACCGTTCCAGCATAATTTACAGCGAAATCTAGTCCCACCCACCAATTCCCATAGAGATCCATTCAAATGCAGAGACGTTATAGTATCTCTTGTAAGAGTACCAGAAAATAAGATATCAAGAGTCCCTTGATATTGTTGGGTCACAGACATCAGGCATGCAAAGGATTTGCGACCAAATATTAAAAATGATTACTTTATTCTATATCTAAATGCAGGGGTGCACAATAATTGAGGCACACGTGGTTTTGTAAAAATAATGAATTCTTGATGAGGGATTTTTTTTCTCATAATAAATTTACTTCAATTAAAGGTTGCATTTTTCTAATTTTTTCAGTGTGACATTAAGCTAATTCACCAAACGGTGAATTTTTTACAACCCTTTTTACTCATCTTTACCAGGGGTGCCAATAATAGTGGAGGGCACTGTTGATGCAATTGGTAGGCTATGTGTAGAAGAGATTTCCATTCCCACAAAACTAATTAAAATGATGAATGCAACTATATTGGATCTCGATATATATGGAAATATATATATATATATATATTTATATTTATATTTGCTGTATACACTGCCCGCCCCAAAAAAAACTTTGCACCCGTCATTGCACCCGTCATGCATAGTGCCCACTGTACAAGCCTCTGGAGGCAGTGTTATGGGTTGCTTCAGTTGGTCAGGTCTAGACTCAGCAACATTATGCAGCAATAAAATGAAGTCAGCGAAGTACCTGAATGTACTGAATGACCAGGTTATCCCATCAATGGGCATATGCCAGGATGACAATGCCAAGATTCATCGGGCTCAAATTGTGAAAGAGTGGTTCAGGGAGCATAAGGAATCATTTTCACACATGAATTAGCCACCAGATTCCTGACCTTAACCCCATTGAAAGTCTTTGGGATGTGCTGAAGAACACTTTACGGAGTGGTTCGACTCTCCCGTCGTCAATACAAGATCTCAGCCAAAAACTTATGCTACTCTGGATGGAAATAAATGTTGTGACATTGCATAAGGTTGTCGAAACAATGCCACAACAAATGCGCGCCGTAATCAAAGCTAAAGGCGGTCTAACAAAATATTTTTTTGGCCGGGCAGTGTATATTTGCAGTGTAAGGGTAAGATAAAGCTGTGATTGTGATGAGTAAGTTTGGGAACATCAGTTTGTATTGTATGGTCCCATGACAGGAACTGAATAACCTTGGTTCAAGACAAAACGCAATGTCTGTCAGAGAGATTTTAAAAAAATGACAGGTTGAGGTAGAGAAATAAACACAGGAACAAGAATAGTAATGCTTTCGTCTGGGTGAGGTGTGGGACCCCAACACTTCAATCAATAGACTGTAAATGTCACGATCTGAGAGACCCTTATCCACATTGCTTTGAAGGCATAGGAAGCCCGAGCAGATTGTGCGTGTGCGTGCGTGTGTGTGTGCGTGTGCGTGCGTGTGTGCGCGTGTGTGCGCGCTCTCAAACATGGCTGCTCTCATTCACTATGGTGGATGTGTGGCTTATTGTCCTCTGTCCCTCTACCATTTCTTTTTAAGACATGAGCAGTCAAAATGAGTGATCGCTGATGGATCAGAGTTGATTGTGTCCCCTGGCATTGTTACTCCAGTGAATACACCTCACCCACTCAGTTTCTGGGCAGCAGTGAAAGTCATTAAAATTTGTTTATCACTGTTCATTGCCACAAACATCCGCTTTCGATTCAGGGGAATGCAGGCAATCATTGTGCTCTCCTGTGAAGCATGTGATTTTGGCTGCTCACACCGCAGTTCGCAAGTCGTGCTCGCACACGCGTGTCAGAGGAAGACCCTTCATGTGCAGCTCAACTGGTGGACTTGCACATGCCTGATTGACCAGCGTGGGTCACATATGGTTCGTGATGAGATGCTAGCATCCCGGCCGACTGAAACGCTCACATCCCTGGGCGATGCTAGAGCCAACTGTGCATTGCCCTGTGGATCTGCCAGCCACTCAGTATTGGCACGGAGCTGCATAATTTATATTTAACCTAGTTGCTTGTTGGTCCCATTTAAATTCCAAATTTCAAACTGTCTATTGAAAGATTAGTTAAGATGGTATTTTGTGTAAAGAAGGCAAGAATGAACTTCTATCCTATTTATAATTCTAATTAAAAGGACTAGTCAGGGTTTTTATTTATCTAACAAGTGAGCCATTGAATAATTTATTGCTGAATTTCCCCAGTGTGTACGAGTCCTAACATCATACACCCGTATGGACGGACAAAGACCATGCTGTTTTTTCACCTGTGAAAATTGATCATGTTTGCACCTTTGTGGCCAGCAAAGAGTTTATGTCAATAGAAGATTAATCCTGTGTCAAAGGTAAAGCTTTATGGAGTATTAATTAGACAAACAGTGCCTGCATTTACTCCAGAAGTAGAAAGGTATAATTAGTCTTCATTATACCCTGGCCTTCGCTGAGCAACAGCTCACATGGTGTTGAAAAAACAGCATTAAATCTGGGGAAATTACACATAAAGTTTGGAGCAATAGTTGTTTGACCCACAGGTTCTGTACGCAGTGGCAGGATTGTTGTAGCTACCTGTAAAAACATTCTCAAATGATTGTTTTATTTGACAGAGTCATTAAAGACTATGTTCCCTATACCCTAAGGGTAGGACATTCTTACTTTCAAAGGATATGGTGTGAAACAGCAGAGAACAACACAGTTAAAAGAAATAGCACTCCTTGAATGCGGGCAAGTGGGAGTAATTGTTATTTGCCTTGAATGAAATACCACAGCAGTAGATAGGAATGTTTACGAGCATGCATAGGTATTAAGTTTAAATGGGTATGACTACAATAAAAACACTGCATCCTCATCATTACTTTTTAGGAAAGTAGTCAATGTGCAATAAAGTGTTAGAATCAATCATTCCTGAAATAGTGTCTCCACTAAAATTATTATGGTAAGTTGCACCAGTGTGTGTGTGTGTGTGTGTGTGTGTGTGTGTGCGTGTGCTTGTGCTTGTGTGTGTCTGTGCATGTATGTGTGTGTGTGTGTGTGTGTGTGTGTGGAGCCACAAAATAACATCTGCTGGGAGTGCTGGACAGTAAAATGTTTTTGGCACACATGTTCAAAAAGTAACAATCATCTGTTTTGGCCCCTCGATTTACCACAACAGGCTGTATCAGACTTGACCCTCACAAAGCAAACAGCTTTTATATAAAACTTTCTCTCTTGGACCATGTGTTTTCAGTTAACATAAACACAAGGGGAAAATCCTAGAATATAAAACATATTGTTAATAAATATTGTCATATCAACATGTGATCTCCATTAACTGACCTTTCACATGTGCTTGAAACAGTGAGCTCTTTATATACATTTATCAGAAGTTGAAGGCAAATTTATTTTTTGAAAGCCGCCTGCTGTTTAGAAGCGACTGCTCAGCCTTAAAAAGACAAATTTCTGCGGGTATCTGTTCGCCTCCGTACTGCACGATCCTCAGAACCCTCAGCCTGCAAAAGGACTCGTACCCTGCAGACTGTTCAAAATCAAAGAGAGGAAAAAAAATACTCCTGTGCATTATTTTTAACCTGCCAAGGGTTTAAAAGTGACGAGTCATTTATTCATTTATTGATTGACTGACTGATTGATTGATTGTCTGAGGATGAACAGATTTTTAATTAGGCTGTCTGAAAGATTCACAGGCTCACAATGGAGGGCCCTGCCGAGTCCAACATGTGAGGTAACGGTGCCCACCAAGGGATCAGCGGGACGTGCCTTCTTTAAGAAGAGCAGACTGTCGCCCATGTCCTTCAGGGTTGTGCGTGAGCGCCCCGCCCGCCTTCTTTAAGAAGAGCTCACTGTCGTCCATGTCCTTCAGGGTTGTGCGTGAGTACCAGGCCAGCCATATGGCCCTTCAAAGAGACTCAGCTCTCCTGCTGCTTGTCCGACACTTGCTCTCTGCAGTGTAAGCTCCATTTACAGCGAGAGAATATCTCTGTTCCCCGATGGTTTAGGTAAGGTACGCACTCTGCGTTTAATAAATGTTTCCGGAATTATTTTAACAGCTAATCCTGGAGAAAAAAAATAATAATTCTGCCGTCCATCTGTGAGTTTCTGTCCTATATCTCATGGAGATCGCTGAATTTGCTTTTTTCCTCATGTTAATTGACGCAACATGGCATTGTAAATCAAGACACCGTTGCCCACCTGTTGCCAAGTATCCCTCCTAATACATAATTTATTTTTGTAACAGCATCTTAAATAAGTACTGATTTGTAGAATATACTTTGGGAGATCTTCTGAGACACTTCATTGAGTTTGCTTTAATGTACTTACAGCTTAATTCAATTAACCTTCAAAATGGCAGGCTGGGCTCTTGTCAAAGGCTAGAGGAACCAGTTCTCTCCGGCTATAAAATATAAAGCTCTGCCCCTTAACAGTGAGAAATCTGTGTCCACTTAAATACTCATACATTCAGCCACCATTTTCTGAATTAAGTTGGCCATTCCATGAAACTAATACAGTTGCACAGCATTTCAAGTTATTTATTTATTTATTTTTATTTATTTCATCAGATGACTACAGCATTCATTTTTACTGAATATCATTTGCACTAATGCATATAAAATCTTCAAATAATCATGACAAGTCCAGGACATTTGTAAACTTAATTGACTGCCTTTTTATGGGGATTAAAGTGGACACACATCTGTGACACAAAGACAAAAATGAATATATCCCATCTGCAGTACATTCAATGTAAACAGACCTCCTCTATCCTTGTAATGTACACAAATCAGCATATACAAGCCTCCCATATTTTCTCCATACTAATGTTATTCCAACACCAACAGATGTTTCAGTGTTCACAAAACACTATGGCAGTAAAAGAAAACATTTGTACCATTAAAATGACTTACACACTTTATTGTCAAGCTAGTATTGGAATGAGGGGAGTTAATGAAAGCCCTTTATATGATTTATTGTCATTCATAACAGTAAGTCACCAATAGCCTGTTTTAGATTATTTGAAAGATTATAGTATGAGGATGAATGACTGTATCTTGAAGTCAAAATACACCAAATCTTACTTAAATCATCTACTGGGATGGTTACTTAAATGACTCTAGCCTTGGTATAGTTAAGTAGGCTCTTATTTCAGAGCTATACATCTTTTAATAAGTGAATCGTTACTTAATAGCTAATAACAAAACTTAAGCAGGGTTTCATACTCTTTCTGAAATATGCAGCACAATAAGTCACAGTTTATTATTCATAATCTGTGGTGATTATTCATAATCTGTGTGTGATAATTGTCTGCAAAAGAAGCTGCAAACTGTCAGTTTAAATGTCGTTAAAGAATGTATGTGTATCACAGAGAAACCATAATATTGCTGACTTCATTGTGTGGAGCACTTAATGTATACATAAACTTGTAGAAAACCACTATACCTAATATTCTTTGAAATCCAGTATCACTTGTACAAAATCTACCAAAACCGCAACCCCCCACAGAGATTCTTGAAAATGCAAGGTTAGGTCAGTGAATAATGCTGGTTTCTGTTTAAGCTATAATGACAAGTGGAGGGAACTCAGCTTACCAGCCGGCCAAAAACACTTGTTTTTTTTTATAAACAAAAACCCTAACTATACTGGATGTAGTTCTTGCCACCCACAAGACAGCCAGCTCATCATAGCTGTTCTTGTATCACCATGTGTTTCCCATTTGCAATCTATATTCAGGGATAAAAAATAGTTTTCCTCATTTATCCACTTATGGGCCTGAGAGTAGCATACAGCCTTCCAAAAATGCTGATTGGATCTTTTTTCAGGCGAAGGCTTAACACTTTGAAGCCCAGCAGTACAGCCAAAATTATCCCAGTGGAAATTCCAGATTTGTACAGACTCAAGGATAACAGTCAGGTAATCTCAGAATTCTCAACATTGGCAGATAGACATCTCTAGAGCAACCGGTCTTTCCCCTGCCAGTACAACTATTACAGGCTTGCGTCTAGACCAAGGTCTACGGCCACTGAGGGAGAAAGACATGAGAATGCACATTCAGTTCAATCAGCACATTTTCCTCACATTAATTCATTATCTTGGTGATTAGGCTACCACATGATTAGGCTTTCCGTTTTCTCTGGTAAACTCACAGAATCAAACGAAAGGTCCATGTATCCTTCAGATCCATTCAGAATTAACATATGAACTGAAACTGATAAGATGCTCACAGAGAACATTTATAGAGCCAAAAAGTTTACATTCTTTGCATTATATTTGGATATGTTCCTCTTAGAAATTGTAGAATTACGGTATACCAGTGGGAT